>JAFIDM010009631.1:358127311-358172799 GCA_023159025.1 Thereuonema tuberculata
TGGCCCCCCCCCCCTTATATTCGCCCTTGTCTTGAATGCATTTCAAGCGGATACAAAATAGATGTACAAAAATTTAAGAAATATACCAGAGAGACTGCTGACCTTTAGGTTGCACTGTATGGTAGGCATAATATGACGCCTACCATGCAGAAAATTTTTTTAAATGGTTCTATAATAGTAGAGAATGCCCTTTTGCCAATAAGACAATTGTCTGAAGAAGCGGCAGAAGTCAGAAATAAACATTTCGTTTACGTAAGCAAAATTTCGTCTTTAGAGTAGACTGTAATACAGATTCAGTAAACCCCGATTATCCGAGCCCCCATTATCCGAGTTTCCGCTTTAACCGAACAATCAAATATTTCTAGGATTTTTTTTTCCCAAATTAATCTTCGTTCGTCTAGTCATATGACCCCTACCCGGAATCGGGGAATGGTTTCGACACCAACAATCCTTGGCTATCCTTAAAAAAATGCCGAAACATTGCTGCAGAAAAACGCCAAAGTAACGTAAAACAAAAAACAATTAAGGATGTTTTTAAGTAAAACAACTCTTTTCAATGTGAATTGTATGTGATGTATCTGTATAACTTTTGTATTTGTTAAAATACGTTTAAACCTAGACGATTTATTGTATTTACAATTTTCGGTTTATCCGAGTTTTTCGGTTATCCGAGTTAGTCTTGGTCCACATTAACTCGGATAATCGGGACTCTAAGTGTATTTTAAATAGGCTGTTGTTATCATCAGATTCCCTGCTTGCATCAAGGCGAATAATTATCAAGAAAAAACGAAATTCTTTTATGAAGGAAACATTAGAAATGTTAATGTGTGAAGAAAGTTAAGACTGTTTTTTCATTTAATATTTATATTTCTTAGTTTTAAAATATAATTATGATAATTCAATAAAAAATAAATAACTAGTAGATATATATTTCACAGGTGTAATTTTTAAATAAATTTTACTTAAAAGAACTATGTTTTTCTTTCCCCTTTGCTTTTGCTTTTACCTATTTTTTTTTTCTTTATATTCATTATTTCGGGGAGGGGCGGGCCCCCTTGACCCCCCCCCCTTTTTATATTCGCCCTTGTCTTGAATGTATTTCAAGCAGATACAAAATAGATGTAAAAAAATGAGTAACCGATTAATTTCCAAACGATTGAGAACGATAAATAATTTTGTCCCGCTAGATTAGTCAAATACCCCTATGTGCGCCGTGGAAGAGTTAAAGACAACTAATCCATTTGCGGATGAAGATAAGAAGACTAATTTATTTGGTCGGACGAGACCAATGGAGATCTATTTAGACTCAACCCCAGACGATATCCTGGTCTAACTACGATAGACGAAGCAACAACTATTAAGAAGAATAAGAAATACAGTTGTCATAAGTAAAGACCAAGGTAGGCGAAAACTCAACCAGTTCAGATAAAGAGAAGTGTATTTTGGACTCTGCCATTTCGTATCAAGGTGCGTTAGTGCGATTCTTATTCGAAGAACTTTCGAAAGAATTAAGTGAAATATTAGAAGATTAGTACAAGACTATTTCAATTAATGAAGGAAGCATTTCCCGTCCCAATTATTATTCGTATAATACGAAATAGTGGATATTTAGAAAGCAGTTGATATTGACGCTAATAAGTAATTAAATTACTACGAGTAAATTTTGTATCCAAAACTCTCTAAAAATTAAATATAAAAGTGGATTTAATTCAACCTGAAGTTTTCTAATATTTACGAATTTGGATTTAGAAGAATTCCTTTTGATATATGGATAACAAGCTTCATTAGTTCCGGAGCAGATGAACTTTTCCGCAAAGCATTACGGGAAGAAGAAATCCGATGTGCGACAATTAAGCGCCATATTCGAAATTCAACGGAAAGTGAAGTGTTCATCGATAACTAAGCTCAAGTGTGCATCGAAACCGATAGGCGGAATCTCAACTAATGGTTGTCAACGCAGCGACTTCGCCAAGGTGAAAAGCCCAGCAGTGTCGACAAACTGTAAGTAGTATAATTAAATATTTTCTTACTTCCATTTTGGAGGGTGCGACGCCGTTACTTAGACGAAGATACCGACAGAGTACATCGGACACTGACAGTTTGTTAGGAAGCGCAATTATTAAAGTACATTTATTCAAGCAAGGGTATTATTAATATAGAAAAGCCTAAGATTAATTATTAAATATCTTTATAGAGATTATGAAGATAGAGTGCATTCATACAAGGGTGAAAGATACCATTTATTATAGGTAGTGAGAAATCATACAAGATAGGTGAATTGCATTATTGAATGATTTATGTAAACACACAAGGGAAGAGAAAGCCTGAATATATTCACCCAGGTGAAATTGGGAAAGGCCATTCATACTTGATATTGAATCGAAGTGCGTATGATGTGAACTCTCGCGTGTGTGTGAACTTTGTAGATATTGTTTAAAACAATCACTATATATATATTATTTGCAGTAATAATCATTATCAAGAAGCGTGCATATTATTATATTAGTATTCAAAGAATTACTTTGAGAACTTGTTTTAGTGATAAGTATAGAGTTGATACCCATAAAGGATTTATTATTATCTTGAGAGCAGTGATTTCAGGAACTGTTGCAGACTACATCAGAAATAAGTCTATTGTACATATACATATGTCACTTGTATATATTCATTGCAAGGAAATATTTTTAAATGAAATGTAAAATAAATCACTTCATGATTTTACATTGGCTTCCCCTAATTTTCTTGTTGCATTTCTGCTTATTACTATGCGTTCTTTACTTATTCGCAGCAGTTTCTTATTCTAAATCCATTCATCACTTGAAATTATATGGTGGATTCAATAATCAACTCAGTAAACGATGATTTCTTAAGTTTTTAGAAACAATAATAAGCAATTAACACATCTAATCATTGTAAGATTCATTTACTATATCGTGAAGAAAAAGAGCTAGAGGAAAAAATACAGAATCATATTTTCCATTGAAATTTAACTGTTCTCTCCATATCTCCAAATTACCCTAAAAAGCAAAATTTTTTAATGGTCATTTATGCTGTCAGATTTATTGTTCCCTATTTATAACTTCAGAATGTTTAGAAAGGGTTTCACTTATCATTTACTAAAAATGAATGTTCAGTAATTGAGACTGAGAAGTTCTGTTTGCAGTTTGAAAAAATAATTCCGAAAAAACATTCCATCTTTGGATCTTTCTTTATTTAAGTCTGTTATAATAATGCTAAATGTAAATAGGTAAATACAAAGTTTTGGCTTTGCCATTGATTGAAACAGCAAAACTTCTCCCAAAGATGTAGTTTCAGCGTACGATTCCGTCGATGACGTACCAAGCCTTTGTAGCTTTGAAATCTATCTTCTTCTACATAGATAAATTGTCTTGATAAATTTCATTTAAACAACTGAAATTACCAATTTAAAATTATTACTAAGTATTTATATGATATGCACTATATATTTTTACTTTATGCTAATTCAAAAAAAAAGTGAAAATTTCCAAATAAATTTCAATATTTCTATAAGGACTAAAAGTTAAAAGCTTAATGCTTTTAATACTTTTTGATATGTTAGAGAAAATATTTTCCAAGAAAGTTTATATTAAATAAAAAAATTATTGATTTGGGATTGTTCTGCTGTAGTATAAACGTCATGTATCACTAGGATGGAAACCAGTTTTAAAGTAGAACAATTCTGACACTGGAATTCTATAGCAGAATACTTGGTACATACGGCAAATTCCCCTAAGGACGCCGTCCATGAGCCATTGGTGTGCCTATATTAACTTTATCCTACGATACTGTGGATATATGTTTGATGGTTTAGATAGAAACAGATGATTCTAATTAAAAAATAAAAAATAATCACCATTATTTTAAAATCTCATTACATTTCATTTAATATTATAAACAGTTAGAATGAGCTTGACAGAATTTGCAATGATAAACAAATTTATCAATAATAAACACCTGATTAAAATTAATCGATTTATTTGATTTGGGGGCAGAGGGCTTAAACAAATCAGCCAGTTGGAAAATATTGAAACAGTATAGATTTCCTCGGTAATGTAGGTTCTTCATAATCATTAAACTTAATGAAAATTTTATTCAAGAGTTTACGATATTTTGATTCTTGAGAGAAAATGTCGAATGAAAGTTTCAAATATAAATTACTTAAAAATTCTATTCAGATAGATTCAGCATACATTTTTAAAGTTTGATTTCCCTCAAATCCTACATTTTTTTCCCCTTGAAAAGCGTTTTTAACAGTATTTAATGTGAAAATCTAAATTTAAATTAATGACAAATTTTATATAAAACCATAAATGTCGCTTAAGAAGCTCATCACTACACAAGCTACGGAAACATATTATTTCGGAAACATCTGGATTCCAGGAAAATCTCAAAATTTTGCGTTCAGATTATCACCCAAAGGTAGTAAATTCGGAGCGTAAAGCAACTGTTTAGCTTACGTATTTTATTCAATCCTTAAAAATTCTTTAATTAAATATTTGCTGTTGGTCAAACGGTTGGCAGGAACTGGCACTTGGATACTTCACATAAAACTAATTCTTCTTTTACTAACATTAATTTTCCTTAAATGTATTTAAAGGCATATCTTTTTTTAAAGTGACAGAGTAGCGTTTTATCAAAGCTTTCTTTCCCTCTCAAGTGGCATCTTCATTCTGAAGGTTTGCAATGGACCACTTGAATTTTACGTCCCTACCGAAGTCACGTATGACGTGTTAAGTACATGCTGAGAGATCTTGTGGAATAAACAAACAAAGCCCATAGGGCGAGTATGTAACTGACAGTGGGAATTACTCAAAAAATCGTCTATTTTTGAAATTTCAAGACTGAATGGTTCAGTATTGTGCAGTTCCTGATTGTAATTTTATTTTTTATTTAATCGCCCGTAACACCCGTGCAGGGTTTGGACGCTCTCCTACCAGAGGAGTTATAGGCTAGATACCGCAAGGGGGCGCCAACCCCAGGGGAAGAAACGAACAACACAGAAGAAAGGAAAGTGAAACACCCATGCCACTGCCGGGATTCGAACCCAGGTATTGGCGCATTGGACGCCACGGCTGGCCGCCGCCGAGACCGCACGACCACGCCAGCACGGCCTATTGTAATAATTCTGTAAAAACGCTTGAAATATGTTTTCAGCAAATCAAAATGTGCGATATAGAGATTCAGCGGGATATACGAAAATCGGCTATTTCGTAATCTTCGGAGTTTGTTCAAAATGAATGCTGTTGTTAATTAATTAACTGCTTGATAATCAAAGTTATAAAAAATACTATAAAAAAAAATTATAGATTTTTTTTTTTTTTTTTTTAGGTTTATGCTTTTTGAAATTTAATTACAAAATCGACAGTTACAAATTGTCGAGAATCAAGGAATACTATTAAGAGAGAAATGAAAAAACAAAAACAAATAACATACATGCGATGATTATTTATACAAAATATATATAAAAAAATAACAGTTAAGACATAAAAATTTAAACTTTAAAAATCATTTCCTTGGAATGAAAGACAAAATTCGACAGAGTAAATAAGGAATGAGGTCGAATTACTGTAGCGTCATACTGAATTGCAAAATAATGTGACGAAAATATCTTAAACAGCGCAGTTTACCTTATGAGTACGAAATAATACGTTAATATTATGAAACTGCTGAACTTGTTTTACAGGCACAGAATGCTGCCGTTACTTGGAATCTGCTATCGATATTTTTTTAAAATATAGAAGTCTTAATGCTTCAGTTTTTTTTTTGTCTTGAAAGCAATAAGCCTTTACAAAAGCAAACGCGTTGTCGATGCCGTCCAGTTGTATTTGTAATATTTAAAATAATTAAATTGTATCCTTCTTTGATAATATATTGCTGTCGTGTTCCTCAATAGGCTATAATAAACTTTACATCCGATATGAAAATTTTGGAAGGCTTACAATCGTTTCATCCAAATCAAATCTTTTAGTTCACCCTCTATATCTACCACAGGTTAAAACGAAGCACATGGCTTTGTTTATCCTACAAGCCAAGCAGTAGCCTGGTGGGATATTTTGTAACTACGAAGCTCCACCTATCCTCAGGTGGTCCATTGTGGATCTCCATTCTTTTCTATCTTCAGCCATCCTTTTTCATCAAAATAGGTCCTCGAGTTGGTCCATAACTTTACGTCACCTATCCATGTCTTTTTTTTTTTTTTTCTTTTACCTGTAGTCCTTTAATATTAGAAATAATGTTGGGAATGAATTTCAAGATATTTCTATTACACAGTGTGGTCTGAAAGCTCCCGTACCCTTTAATTGGTAGTCATATTTTAAGAAAATATTTAAACATTAAGTGTCCAATGCGTCTGTTTGTTCGCCATCATGCTGTACACAAAATTCATATGCTGCCACGTCCTATCTGATATTTTTTTGGAGCATGTCCGGTGTGATGGTTCGAAATGCGTTCTCAACTGCATTGCTCAATTCTTCATTTGTATCATTTGTAGCATAACAACGTTCAGACACGTAGGTCTTGACGATTCCCCACAATGAATTGTCAGGCGTCGTGAGGTCAGGACTTCTTGGTGGCCATTTCAAAGAAGCTGGCGATGCTGGAATACCGCGACCAATCCAGCGTACTATAGTCATGAAGAAATCTGCGCACAGTAAGAATACGTTCTTACTGTAGCCATGTGTGTTTCTCGTCTTCAAGCTTCTAGTATCATCTGCATTCTAGTGTCAACAATTAAAAAAAACATTAAATGCTAAATATTTACATTTATTACTACTTAATAGGGGGTACGGGAACTTCCTGGCCACACTATACTATGATCATACCCCCAACAATATTCTGATTATCTTTTTATTGTTACTGATTTTGTTCATTCGGTGTTTCTTTGTTTTGTTTATAAATCAACTATGCTTCAAAATCTTTTATAGTTTCACATGCCTAAAATTAGTAGTTTTAAGCTGATGTAAATGATGCAGGTCCTTTTTTTAAAAAAAAACAACAGGAATTTTACTAATTGTATAATTTTGAATTTTTAGGCATTACAAAAGTTTTTGTCTGGCATAAAGATCGTCCTTCTTTTTCTGATTATTCTAATTTCTTTGAAAAGCTTAATTGTAAAATTATTTATATACTAGCAGTAACTACAATTCCCCAAAAATTAAAAGCTTTGTTTTTTAAAAAAAAAACAAAAAAGAGCTTAAGAAAATGAAATTTTAAACAGAAGAAATATGAAACCTCCAAGAATTAAACTAAAAAAAAAATACATATTAAAATTAAAATATAGAAAATTCATGTTCCAGCGTCCGCTAGCCTCAATGAATTTTTCATGCGCAAACAAATAAAGCGCCTGAAAACCTTTAAATGAAACTTTTGCTTTAGAAAGTATAGTGATAATATATTCTCTCTTTTATGAATATTTCTTTTATGTGAAGTCTTAGAAAAAAAATAAAGAATACATATACATAATATTAACTAAATACTTAACCTTTACTCATCGTATCGATTCTTTCTTGAAAACACTGATGTGTGTAAATAAATAATTTGAATTCTTACTGTTGGCAATGTGTTGTTGTTTTGTTTTGTTTTTTGTTAGCAATAATTCATTTTGCTTGTTGTAATTTCTCTCATTCAATTTTGCTTTATCTCGAATCATTTTTTGTTTGTTTTTAATTATACAAAATCTAATTTTTAATTTTTAATTTGAAATTATAAATTTATAATTTTTCTTCTTTTAATTGTCTTGGAATGGAAATAACTTTTATATATATAAAACTCGTTGACAGGTTTGTAAATACATTTAAGAAAAGACTTGGTTCAGAGTCTGTATAACTATTAAAGATAAGTAATGAAAAAAAAAACAATAGAATATAAGTTTTAATATAACATCGACTATAATAAAGGTTCTGATCTATTAACAGACAAAGACTTAAAGTTTGTTTTAAGGGAATAATTAGATGAGAAGAATTATCAAGATACAACAGATATATATCAATAGCAAAATAAATAATAATCTCTGTTATTAATATAGATAAACTATACGAAAGCTACTCGAAATAAACTATTAGAAATGTAAATAAATAGCGTAAATCTGTCTACATAAAGTTCATAAATAAAGTTGAAAAGTCTTTTTTCAAATAATAACTGTTGATCTTCAAATTTTATAAGACTTCATTTAATGCAAATTTCGGTAAGTTAATTATCTTTGGAACTAACCAATCGTGGTCTTTGCTGTTTCTCTTTCCATTTCCACTCACTAGGAATCGACGATCAACATGCGATTAAATTCATTGATTGGACAACAAGCATAGTTTATTTTCAAATAAACTCTATCAAAGAAGGTCGAAGAATCAATAGGGTTTAAGCTTTTCTTGAAGAAAAATTCTTAAAGTAGAATTTAAAATTTAGCTGAATGAAAAGTATTTTACAGCAATTTCTATAGAGACAGAAAGTTTACCGTAGATTAAGACCTTCATTGCATGATCCTAGTTAATGAAACAGAGTAAAATTAATTAAAAAAAACAAATAAACTGTGACTTATTTTCAGCGAATATTATGTAATGAAAGAAAGCCGATCTTCCAGTTAAAAACACTTTTTCCAGAATTTTTCTACATTTTGAAATTCTAAATTTCAAGGAATTCTAATTAAAGATAAATATCTTTAATTAGATAAAGATAAATATCTTTGAAGATAAATATCTGAAATATCTCAATCATTTCGTAATCACATCAGTAAAAATCTCCTTCTTTTCCTTGTATTAGGTTGTGTGTCTCCATCACCTTTTCTGGTCTAATCTTATTAAACCTGAAATTGTTCTCTAGCTTTTCCTTTCAGTTATACACATCTTTTGTTTTTGTTTTCTGAAAGTTCAAGACTCGTCGTCAAAGACTCGGCGATATTGTGGATTTGAATAAAGAAACTGAAATCGTCGTAGTACTGAAGAATAATCTGGGGGCACGGCAGTGCCCCCGCCAAGACGAGCCGAAGGCAGGAAGGGCACTACGTACCTTTTCTGGAAGTGTTTCGTCGTATTTTCGAACCCTCATAGCTTCGGCCTAGATAATACTAGAGCTCAAATTTTCAGAATATGATGCAGTTACCAGACTAATGAAATACGCTAAGTTTCATTTATTTAGCTTTTATACTTTGGATTTTATTAATACCTAAAATACGTCGATTCCGTCACTGACTCACTGACTCATGATCATCAAAACCTCGAGGGTACTTCCTGAAGTCCTAGAAAGCTGAAATTTGGTATGCAGGTTAGGATTAGCACACTAACAACAAAAAAATTAAGAAATCCGTAACTTTCACATTCCAACCCCTCATAAAGGGGGGGGGGTCTGGTTATGTATTATCGAACCCTCATAGCTTCGGCCTGGATAATACTAGAGAACTCAAATTTTCAGGATAAGATGCAGTTACCATACTAATGAAATAAGCTAAGTTTCATTTATCTAGCTTTTATACTTTGAATTTTATTAAGATCTGAAATACGTCGTACCCTCAATGCTTCGGCCTAAATAATACTGTGTAATAATTTGATTTCTTACAAAAGTTCAAACAGCTTGTATATACAAGTTGACCAATAGAAAAGCAGACCAGTAGGGTATTGAAAAAAAAATCCATTTTCTAAATAATCTTAAAACTAAATTTAGTTGTAATAGATAATCCCACCCAAAATAATTTCATGTAAAATAAGTTGTCAAGACTCACCTGCTCATAACGCTTTCACTGTTAAAAAGCTATCAGATCTCATCCTACAAAAAGAAATGAAATCCCACACAAAACACTTCGTGTAAAATAAGTTGCCAAGATTCACATGCTCATAATGCTTTCTCTGTTAAAAATATATGAGATCTCATGTAGAGCCAGGCCCCTAACTCTACGAGGCCTAACTCTACAAGCCCTAACACTAAAAACCCTATATCTTGGTCAAAAAGTATGGCTTGGCCGTTTCATGGAACTATTTCATCTCACCCAAAACATTTCATGTAAAATACTTTGCCAAGATGCTCATAACGCTTTCACTGTTAAAAAGTTATCAGATTTCATATAGTGCCAAGCCCCTCACTGTACATGCCTAACTCTAAAAACCCTACTATCTTGGTCAAAAAGTGTGCCTTGGCACATATATTCATATCCTTTACATAACTCCATGGGATTGTCTGTGTGACAGCCACGAAACGGCCAAGGCATACTTTTTGACCAAGATATAGGGCTTGTAGAGTTAGGCCTCGTAGAGTTAGGGGCTTGGCTCTACATGAGATCTCATATCTTTTTAACAGTGAAAGCATTATGAGCATGTGAGTCTTGGCAACTTATTTTACACGAAGTGTTTTGGGTGGGTCATTGTTTAGCAATGATTCTTCAGTAATGACATTTCTTTCAACTTTTTCGGAACACATGCCAGCAAATCAGGTGCTTCGATAAACCTTCCGTTATTAACCAACTTTGACTGACTTCCTAACTTATTACCTACGTATATCTAATAAATCCGAAAAATTATGTTACAATCATCTTTCAGTAAACTTTGATATATAAAAAAGCCATTTCTCTCCCTTCTCTTCAATAAATTCCATATAAGTTTTCATATATGGTAAGATAAGGCAGAAATCTTTAACTCATCCATATTTTACAAGAATAACAACATGAAGAATTGAACAAAGAATTTCCAAGAATAATTATTTCAGACGCATTCATTTCTCTCAGTTATTATGTTAAATCTGTAAATTAGTTTTAATGTACGTTATTTAATTTTCAAATGGATCACATCGCTATTTGAGGGTTGTATTTGAACTTCCGGCATTAACGCAAAATTTAAATGTTACTGAATTATGATAAAAGAATTAAACGTATCACAGAGTGACAGAAGGAATTTTAGAACTATTTTTTTTTTTTACTAAATCTTCACAAGATTTCTGAAATTCTCACAATTTCAATGTGAAGCATTTTTATAAATTAATAGTTAGTATTAATTTAAATTACAAGCTTTCAGTAAAAGCAGTACGAACAGCAGTATCAGATTTTCCATATTACAATGTTAATAACAAAGAATAAGTTCTAAAGTTTGATGTTTCATTTTATTCTGACTGTCATTGATTAATAGAACCATACGATGTAGCTGATTTAAAGTCTTTCATCAGGCAACCAAAAGAAAATGAACAACCTGATATTCTTGTTGGGGTTGTATTTAACCTACAACTCCAAATTAAAACTTTATCCATGGGCCTTTTAGGATTTAAACTCCTAATAAACTTGAATCATAATTCTCATTTTTTATGTCACACTAGTTTTTGTAAATATTAATTTATTAGTATCTTAATAAGTTACCTTGAAAGTCTGTAACTTTTTTAAAATGAATATGTTACTTAAATTTGGAGATTGAAAACTATTCCTTTCTTCGGATATGATAATATATTAGATACAAACAAACTAAATATAAGTAAAGCGTATGATTTCATAATATTTTTCAATGAAAATTACAGGAGCTAAAGCGAAAAAAAGCAGGCATGTGAAAAAAACATTTTTTTCCGAAAAACAAATTAATCTGCGTTTTGAGAGAACTCTAATCAGAAAATATTGCATTTTTTGTATAATATTCTTTTATTCAATTTATTTATTTTTCCTTATTCAAGTTTCTCCTTTTTTCTTTAATAAAGTCTGACAGAAATATAATCAGAAATTCAAGCTAAATTTGGCTTTTTTGTTCATTGCCAGGTAGGGGAGACCGGGGCCAAGTGGACCTAGGGGTAGAGTGGACCGTTGACTTTAGTAATTCGGGTAGACGCTAGAATGTGCCAAAAATCGGATAGAAGGTTGGTGCCATTGTGGCGCTGCTACCACAAAAGCGTCAGTGAATTCGGCTTATTGGTGACAGTGAGGTGATCGATTGTTTTGTTTTTGTTCAGGTAAGTAAATGTTTAGTGTTGTTTTTACTTTAACTTTGCCGTTCAGCGATGGATTGAATAACACAACTGTAATATGCATATTAAAGGCGGCAATCTAACGATCATTTTAAGCTATAGTATGAATTGAATACTTAAAGTAGTCGATAGTCACAACTGAAGGAAACGCCAAAATGGCGATGGGGCAGAGTGGATCGAACGACATGGGGCACATTGGACCAGTGGTCCACTCTGCCCCGCTGTTTTTACAATAAATTATTTTGGCACTATACATTATATTTTTTTCTTTATTATATATTTATTAGGCCTATTATATTATATTGTATTATATTATTACATATTATATTTTTTTTATATATTTTTTTATGTAGGCTATTATATATTGTTTGTAGCCTATATTATTAAAGGATATTACCCCTTTAGTAATTCCTCTCAGCAAGTACCGTAATAGGGGAAGACTTCGTGCGAAGGCATCTTAATCTTTGAAAATAGCCAATTTACACATTTAACTGTTATTAAATTCTAATTAAAAACTATGCAAACTGTCACGTTGTGGAATTAGCAACATGACACGATTAAAATCTTGGTCTCTGAGGGAATATATTTTGATTTTTAATAATTGTATTGTTGTAATTATGTATTTGAATTTTTGTATTTGGTAAGTCTTGTATATTACTAATGTGATATTTCATGGTTAAATATTATTTTAATGGTTTGAGCTTATTTAGAAAACAATTTGTGCGAAGAAAAGAAAAACTTCGAAAAAACAGTTGTGCGTTGATTGAGTGATCACGTGGTTTTATCTGTTTCGTTTTCCCATGGGAACAAAAAGAGAAAAGTTAAGTACACTTTGGCGGGAAAAATCAGATCAGTTGATGAATCTGAAACACACGGGCAAAAAGTACACCCAATCAGTCTAAACATTTCAGGAGAGGAGCGTATTCTAAAACACACACAACTACATCCCTAAGTGAACTAACACAATTTTCAGTAAGTGAAACTCTAAATTAAATATAAATTCTATACACACTTTGTTACATTAGAAAGCATTAAAAAATGGCATAAATAACAATATAATCTTAATAATCTTAATAGAGAACAAAAAAAGGTCAACGGCAATACTGACGGATACGCAAGTAAAAAAAGCTCTGCAAGAAGAACAACGAAAAACATGACTCGGCCAACAGTCTCTAAAAGCAACATAAACATAAAAAGCAAATAGAAGCAAAGGAAAAGGGATAAAGAGGAAACAATTACAGATGATTAGTGATGATGATGAAGATGCTGTGCGCCTCTCCTGTTTGAAGAACTTTAAAAAAAGCAAACCATGGCAGGAGTGGTTTCAATGTACACAGTGCAAGAGATGGGCCCGTAGTTCCTGCGTAGCCAGTGATATTCGGGATTTATTTTACGAATGCCTCAACTGCAAAGAAGATTTCTCTAGTGAAAGTGATTAATTAATTCCATGTAAACCTATTTGATATTATTCATTTACGACTTTCAACTGCATAATGATTATTTTAAATTTTCACTTGAATATGTAATACCTTAGGTAGTCTATGTTAAGTTAAATTGTATTTCATGACTAGTTGACCCGTGCGAATAATTCGCAAAAAAAAACCACCTTTGAGAAATATTAAACAAATCCAACAGCTGTCGTACGTGTTACTTAAACACATTGTCAATAGCTGGCACCTTTTCCATTTTTATAAAAAGGTTGACCCTTGCGAATAATTCGCATAGTATATTGAAATAATTCGGTATATTAGTATACTGTAATACTTAAGTTAAAGTTGCGATCAGGCCCAGAGGACCGCGTAATGCAGCTGGAGGGTAGGCTCCAGTGTTCAGAACCTACGGGACAAAGTTGAGGACGGGGGGGTCGGCCCCCCCCGTCGCTCGCCCGCCTTTAACTCCCGGGAAAGAAACCCGGTACCCATTCTATAGAGGGCTGGGTAGATCCTAGGGCCCGTTTGGAGGAGAAAGAAGCGTGGAAAAATTCCCGTCCTCCGCCGAGGCCGGGAATCGAACCCGCAACCTCCAACCCGCAGCCAAGCGCCCTTACCCACTCGGCTACCGGGCCCACATACTGTAATATTTACATGATATATTGGAATAATTCGCATAATTCAAACACCGAATGGTAATGTGGAAATAAATAAATGCCTTCTACATTTTTATAAAAAGATTTTTAAATAAAGTTTTTTTAACGAAAACATTAAATTTTAAACAATTTGTTAATTTTTTGTCATTAGCGGTGAACGTAATCTTCAAAATGATATCTCAATCATTTGATTTTGATGAAATATTAAGGGAAATAAAAAATAAAAAAAAACACACCTTTAAAAAATAATATATGAGAAATTGACAAATTTTTATGTTTTTTTGTTGTAATAAATCGTTTATTTTTATTAAAATATAAATCTTTTTTTTTTTTTATCTGTTCTTATTAAATAAACGATGAAAAATCATTTTAAATTGCATGTTTATTCAGAAAAAGGATATATTTGAAGATTACGACGCTGCAGTATTATTTGAAATTTGTTTATTATTTGTTTCGCTTTCGAAAGATAAGTCGCTTCTGTTTAAACGTGTCTCCATTTTTATAAAAAGGTTTTTAAAATAAAGTTTTTTAACCAAAGCATTAATTTTAAACAATTTGTTTATTTTTCGTCATTAGCGGGGAACGTAATCTTTAAAATGATGTCTCAATCAATAATTTTGATGAAGTATTAAGGCAGTTATGGCGTACCGACACAAAAATATCTTTGAGAAATAATATGTAAGGATATCCTAAATGGCATATTATTTTATATTCAATAAAATCTTACTTTAAATATTGTTATTCTTACCCGGACCAACGTGCCCCATGGGGTGGTCCAGCCTGCCCCGTGGTCGGGGCAGGTTGGACCACTCTACCATTTTTGCTTGGCGAATTAATACCAATTTTATTTATGAATATAATGAAATGAAATCAAGTATTTACATTCTTGAATAGTTCCCGATTCTGACAAAAATAAATGCAATGGAAAATCTCTTAACAAAAAAAAAAGAAAAAAATTCAACAAAAAAAAGTGGACCGCTCTGCCCCGGTCTCCCCTAATCATCACATATACATTTTTATTTATTAAAGCATTAACAAATAAAGCTTTCTAAATTTATTTGGTTATTACAAACTTCCTTTGTAATTTCGTCTTGCCATTTGATAAATTATTTTGTAATTAGAAATTAAAAATTAGAAGTAGAAAAATTTTCCTTTTAACCATGGACCTCTTCCGTTACCACAAATAGATACGGTGAAATTACAACTTTCACTTTATTTATTTTATTTTATTTTATTTTATTTTATTTTATTTTTTGTTATAATTTTGGTATTTCTAAAATTTTTAAAATTTCCACTATGTAATCACTATTAAAGACTTTCTGTTAATCTTCATGCCGTATTTTTAACTTAAAATGTGTCCTGCTTTTGGTTCACTTGCATTTCTTTCTTGATGTTCCACTTGTGCAAATCAATGATATTATTATCAATCAACTTATTTCTTTCTTATTCAGGTCATTTCTAGCTTTTAATCCGCTTTAATCTAAAACATTTTTATTTGCTTTCTTTTCCTTACTGCACATCTCTGCAATTCTTTTCTACGACTTCTTTTTGTTTTTAATTTTTAATTTGGTTTTATTTCTTTCTATGTTTCAATATCTTTAATTCTATTTCCTAATTTTTGTAACATTTGTTATTTGTAATCTTGTTTTCATGTGCATTTCTTCTTCGTTCTTCTTGTTGTGCTTGGTATTGAGTGACATCAATTAGCTCTTATGGAACTTCCGATTTCCGCCTTCTCCTATTTCTTTTTGTCCAAGATTTCTCTTTCTCACTCTTTGCCGTTTTGTTATGGTGACTTTCTGACATTTCGGACAATTCTGGAATCAGCTTCCTTGTTTTGATTTTTGCAGATTTTCTTTCAGTGTTTCCTAATGGTGAAGAGAAATGAGAAATTATCCCTTATTGCAATAAGTTCCATTATATTGCAATAAGCAGATTGAGGAAAAAAAAATCCTTACTGTACGATTAGCAGTTTATTTTGCATGCTTCTCGCTTGGATAGTCAGTTTAAAACTGGATAATTCCATGATCTACTTTTCACATTCACTTTCTTCAATGGGACAGTCTTATGTAATGCTTACTATAAAACGTTGCAACAAGATGATAATCTGTCTTACGTGTTGATGAATGTATCTAGAATGTTTCTCAAATTCATTTAGAAATCTCGGTTACTGTTAAATAAACATTTGATTTAAAAACTTTGAGATTAACCTTTAATTTTTTAAACTGTTTTCAATAATTTAATAAACTATTACATGAGAAGTTTTAAGATGTATCTCAAAAAGATTTTTATCTTTTTAAATTGGAAAAAGTTTCTTTAATTATTATTCTTGACGAATTTAATGAAGGATATGCTTTTATTGCTCAGCAATTCATAGTGAAGAAATACCTTTCAGCCGACGCACAAAAATAAGTTAAAAATATGAACATAATTATAATTAAAAATTAGAACCATATATCTGGAGCTTTCGAGCTTCCTTTGCGAAGCTCATTGCCAACAAATTTATAAAGGTATTCGGCATATATATATATAGATGGAAAGGAAACTCGATAGATCCAGATCATGTATGTGTGATTTTAATTGTAATTATAATTATAATTGTTTATATTTTTAACTTCTTTTTGTGTCTCGGCTGAAACTAATTTCTTCACTTATACCTGGCAAATAGTGCTTTCTCAGTTCATAGTTACCTAATATTTGATTTTATTTTTTTATTAAGACTGCTGTTCATATTTATGTTCATTGAAATGTGATTTGATAGTTTATTGATACTAAATTAATATGTGACAAATTAATATCTGAACTGCTGTCTGGGGCGCAAAAATCAAACATCCAAGACTTCCAAACCAAAAAAAAAAAAAAAAAATAGAGAAGAAAAGGTGATGGTATTTAGATGAACGATCTCTTTCACAACTTCCAGACGACTATAAAGCTGAAATTTGGGGACATCTTAGAGAGAATAGTAAACTATAAACAACCTCAAAAGCAAAGAGTGAGAAGCTAAGTCGAATTTCAGTCGATTTTTTGTAATGGATTAAAAAACTTAAATTTGGGAATATTGTAGACGCACAAACAAATATGCCTAGAAATAAAGTAATAAACAAAATATTTTCACCTATAAGCAATTAAACACCAAATATCAGAACTAAAATACTAAGAAATATATACACACAAAAGATTTAACCAAGAAACATATATTTATACAAACAAATAAATATGTAATATCCTAAAAACAGAGGATTTAGACCAATAAACAAAAATACCAAACTATTACTTATTTTTGATCCTCATTTTTTTTTCTGTCATGACATTTGCCTGTGAAGGACTTGAAGAAAGATAAACAATTCCCAAGCGCTTTTTGAAAACAAAAAAAAAAGAGAATAGGAACGAATCGCCATTATTACTCTGAACGGTTTGTAGTCTCTTTTGAAGAATATAAAATTTCTTTCCATTTAACACTGTAGGATTGGTAAAGGAGTGACTTTCATTTGAAATCCTGTATGAGATAGAGATTTATTTTTTTCTCAGAATGTAAAACTTGTAGTGATTCAAAATTTTAATACAGTACTAGCTCCAACTTAAAAAAGTGATGATGGGATATACCAGTTCAAAGTTTGAATTTGTTTCGTCATATCTCATAAGCCATGAAAAATAGATATCATTCTACTGGCTTAAATCCGCTGTTTGCTCATAGATGGCGTAAGTCGTCCTATAAAACGACTATCGAACCGCCATATTGTTAGTTTCATGCGTTTGACATCTGGCAACAATAAGCAGTCCACAACAACAGCAATTACAAAGAATAAATAAATTTTTTCCTGTGTTAATCATGTCGAATTTTTTGCCAAAAAAGGAGCATATGCGGGGAGCTCTGCTTTTCTGCTTCAATCTCAAGAAATCGGCAATCGAATCGCACCGAATGCTTGTGGAGGCCTATGGCAACTTTGCTCTAACGGAAACAACGTGCAGAGACTGGTTTCGTCTGTTCAAAGACTGCAATTTCGATGTTACTGACAAGGAACGTGAAAATCGGCCTAAAAAATTTGAGGACAGTGAATTGCAAGGGCTATTGGATGAGGACGACACGCAATCGCAAAAAATGCTTGCCGAGCAATTGGATATTGCTCAACAAACCATTTCCGATCGCCTACGTGCCATGGGAAAGGTCCAATAGATCGGAAAATGGGTCCCACACGAATTGACCGATCGGCAGATGGAGCTACGCCAAAACACATGTGAAATTTTGCTTGCCAGACAAAAAAGAAATTCTGCATCGGATCGTTACTGGAGATGAAAAGTGGATCTATTTCGAGAATCCTAAACGCAAAAAATCGTGGATTGACCCTGGCCAACCATCAACATCGTTTGCAAGACCCAATCGCTTCCGACGTGAAACGATGCTGTGCGTTTGGTGGGATCAGGAGGGTGTTGTCTACTACGAGTTGCTGAAACCACGGCAAATTGTCAATGCCCATCGCTACCACCAACAACTGATCAAATTGAACCGTGCTCTTTGTGAAAAAAGGCCGGAATATCAGAAAAGACATTACAAGCTGATTTTTCTCCATGTTAACGCACCATCCCACGATACACATCCTATACACAAAAATGTGTAGTTAGCGAGGGCCAGTACTTTGAATAAACCATTTTTTCACTTTCTACTGAAAAAACGTTTTTTTTTATTACCTAAAAAACAGCGGATTTAAGCCGGTAGACCTGGTATATAAACGGATAACTGCGAATTTATAAATAAACAAAAATATTAACTGAATCAATATTGGAATAGGATATAATGGATAGTTGAAGCCATTATAACATTTTTATGGTCAAAACTTAATACATAACGCAAAAAATAAATGCTTCTTAGAATTAAAATAGAAGTTATATATATAAATCACTTAATTCTTTATACAGACACACATTTCAGATATTAAATTCTTTTTATGTAATGACATTTCGTTTAATAAAAAAAAAAAAAGTACCATTGGAAAATTTTCCGAGGGAGAGCGCCACTTGGTTAAGAGCTGAATTGAAACATGATGGCACAGATGTTTTCAATGGGCAATAACGGAGTGCGTATAGATAAAAACTCAAGGCAAGCAAAGGTGAAGGCAGCAAAGGAAGTGTAAAACATCGTCACTAAAAAGAAACTGCTTGATAAGAAATTTTAAACTTGGGCAATCCAATATTTTATTGAATCTAATTCATCAAATATTTGCTCCAGAAATAACATCACATTTTGAGCTTTTTAAGTAGTAGATATGATTAGAGTATAAAGTGACTAATTGTTATTCAACGTGGATTTTTACTCTAAGAGGTTTACGAAGAATGTTACCACTATTTATTGTTGGTCTACTAAAAATTGCTTTTTAATTAAAAATTGAAAATTTAAAATTAACTTAATTGAGATTAAATCATTTATTTTCCACAAAACTGTGAACTTCGGACTATAAGCCGTTGATATTTATTCGGTTTCGCTTTATTAAATAACATCAATATTGAATTAAAAGGATTTAATAAATATTAATATTTAAAATGTCAATGTTTCATTTACGACAAACAGTTCATTATTCCAACAATTTATCCCTTTCAGTCCTCTGACATTTCCGATACTCCCACACAACAGTTTACAATTTGCGTTTGATAAAATGAAGATGATTCATCTGCTAAATCCGTAACTAAGTAAAAGGTAGTGTTTGTAGCTGCTTCGATTTTATCTGTCAAGTTTTTGTTGGATGATAACCTGATTTTTAGATATTTTGTAAATGTTTTTAATTTACATCAAACGAAAAAGATTTTATGCATTGCAATAATTTAACGTGCATACACGTTAAATTACATGCAAAGTAAAACAAAAATGCACAAGACCAAGAGTTCACTTTTTATGTTTTTGGAAATTGTGATACCGGGAATCCAAGATAGCCTATTTCAGGTTTCCTAAACATCGTCAGTAGGATCCGCCCAGTATCTTACATCTCAATGAACTTAGAAAACCTGTAAAAACATTGGTCAGGAAACCTAAAATAGGCTATCTTGGATTCCCGATATCACAATTTTCAAAAACAGATCAATGAACTCTTAGTCTTGTGCTTTTTTGTTTTATTTCTCAAGAAGAAGATTTTCTGTTAAAAAGAGTTACTGCCATACTATATCTATGAAAAATGAATTGTAAAAGAAATGGGATAAAAAAAGCTTGTTTATTTTATTTTTTTTTCTGTGGAGAAAAATTGGAAGATGTGTTAAAGTATATCTGATTTGAAACGCCAGATATACCTAGATAGTAAACTTCAAGCCGAAGATGACTTACCTGAAAAATACTTGAGTTTAAAATTAAGATTATATGAGCTTGAAGAACTAGGTGGGAGTTTTGACAATGGTGAATTATGTTGGCTAATACTTTCAGGATTGCCAAGCACGTATAATTCATGTGTGCAAAATTTACTTCAATTACAGGATAAAGCTGAATTGAATTGAAGTAATTGGCAGAGTTGTCCAAGAATACAGACGGAAAAAATAAAAGAATTTCCGGTACAGAAAATGAAGTAAACGTGCAATAAAGCCGAAGTAACTGTAAATAAACCAGCTAGTAAGGAATACAAGAAGGAATCCCGCAAATATTTTAACTGTTGAAAAGTAGGGCATTTAGCTCGACAATGCAAATCCAAGTCCAAGAAATCATCACCAAAAACAGATGATATGAAAAAGAATCATTTTCTGGGATCATGGCTTTGAGCAGTTGCATTATGTCATCAACAAAAGATAAACCTATCAATAGCCCATGGTATCATGACAGTGCTTCTACAAACAACATTTGTAACCACAAAGCTTGGTTCAGAAGTTATAAAAGCTTCGACGCTCCCCTAAAAGTATATGGAGCTTCCTTACTGCCTATAGAAGCGTTAGGTGAAGGGACAGTTAACTTAGAAGTTATGCTACCGAAAGGCAAAACTCAGAAGATTACTTTGTCCAAAACGCACTATGTTCCGGACATGAGCGTTAACCTTATTTCTGGTGGGCATGTGGCATCGCTGGGCTGTTCCCAATTCATAAAAGGCAAGGATTATGTCATCAAGGACAAAAAACAAAAGAACTATAATCTTAGGTAAAGAGAAAAATAATCTCTTTGAAGTAAAGTGCAAACCTTTCAATGTATAAGCGAAAACCTACTTCAATGAAATCAAGCATTCCAAGTATAAGTTGTGGCATGCGAGGCTTGGACATTTTTCAAAAGGAACAATGAAAGTTATTCTAGACAAAAAATTGCTACGAGGTATAGAGCAAGTAAAAATTCCAAAAGAAGACTGATAGTTTTTGCGCAAGTTGCAAAAGTGGAAAGTTGACAAATGTTCATCACACAAGGATGAAAGCCATTAGAGCAAAAGAAATTTTGGAATATATCTATTCTGATGTATGTGGTCCAATAAATATAGAAAATGACTATCAGGCGAAATATATCCTGTGCATAATAGATGATTTCAGTAGGAGAAGCTTTGTATATTTACTTAAAAGTAAGGATCAAGTGCCAGAATATATGAAACAATTCATAACTTATATAGAGCGCCAAAGTAAGGCGAAAGTGATAAACCTTCTCACTGACCAGGGAAAGGAGTATGAGAATAAGGAACTCAACAATTTCCTAAAAGAAAGAGGAATTGTACATTAGACGACATCTGCATACTCTCCACAGCAAAATGGCATTGCAGAGGTTTAATCGTAATTTGATGGAAATGGCTAGAACCATATTAATTGATTCTGACCTTCCGCCAAGATTCTGGACTTATGCAATAGAATGTTCAAATTATGTTCTCAATCGAACACCTCATTTAAAGTTAATGAATAGACTCCAATGGAAAAATGGTTTAAGAACGGAGGAGCACTAAATGTATGACATATGAAAACATTCGGAAGTTTGTGCTACCTGAAGAAACCGAAAAACGCAATCAAGAGTAAAATCGACTCTCGAACAACGAAGGGTATTTTTCTTGGGTATTCTCCACGCACCAGAGGTTTCAAGATATGGAAACCAACAAAGTAGAAGAAACGAGGAACGTGTATGTAAACGAGAATCGAAGAGCAAGCGATCTAATAAACAAGCGAAAGATTGACCATGAAGAAATGAAGAAAAGACTATCTTTTGATTCATTAAGTAAAACTCAAGAATCCTCTTCATCAGACGAAGAAGGAGAAAATAATGAAAACATCCTATCCACAAGAAGCTGTGAAACAGACTCGTGAAGATGAAGAAACAATTACTAATGAAAATAAAACTAATGATGCTGATGTTAGAACGACTAGTTCAAGTAATACTGATTCTAGCGAAAATGAGACAGATGATCCTGTGATCGACAAAGGATACAGACAACTTAGAAGTAGAAAAGTTACTCGAACATAATGCGTGAAGATACACAAAGATGGTGAACTATTCCTAGGCAGGACGAAGCCAGAGGAAACTCGGTGGAGGTCCGTAGCGTTTCTGACGTGCAAATCGATCGTCAGACCTGGGTATAGGGATGAAAGACTAATCGAACCATCTAGTAGCTGGTTCCCTCCGAAGTTTCCCTCAAGATAGCTGGCTCTCGAGGGACACAGTCACATCCGGTAAAGCGGAATGTCCCAACCCTACTTTTGAAGGAAGAACTATGGGAGACGCGAACATGCCGATTAGTGATATTAAATCCATAGAGGATAAGGGCCTAAAGTTAAAACTATTAAGTAAGTCCGAAAAAGCAGTCGGAACTATTTTTAACAGCATAGAAGAGAGATTTAGATGTCTTGTAAAAGAAAGAAATGACAGAATCCTGCTCCTCCAACCTTCAGTCAAGTGACTAAATCATTTGACTACCGGGCTCGGAAGATACGTAAATAAAGAAAACAAAAAGACTTCATTTATTAACAATGGATTCGATTAAGAAGTGTTGGGAGCTAGCTTATGACCGGAGGCTGCGGATCTGACGAAGAAGGCAGAATTTTTATCGCTGTTTTTCCTCATTAAATGAGCGAGGCCAACCCAATGATGTCAACATCATTATTTTATATCTTTATTATACACTGATGTCCTTAAATTAAGGGTTCTTGCAAAATGAACTGTTCTGATTGTCCGGTCGGAACCAAACTTGATAAGGGAATGGGCAAAGGCTCTTCCCAATACCATACCAACACAAAAAGTAAAGGTGGCAGCACTGCCTCTAACAGAAGAAATAAAAATCTCCGAAACGTCATTGAGATAGAAGCACCTGGAGTACTTTCCAGCTATATGTGGAAGGCATAAAGAGCGTTCAGTAGGCGGTACGGTCTCCCCACATAGCTATGCAAGCAATGCAACATGCTGGCATACTGCACATCAGAGTATCAAGCAAACTCTGATTTTGGGGGATTTCATCCCACTCTTCAATGCTGTCCTCAGCTCGGGTACCGTTCGTGGTGATGGAATGCGTCCAGCAACACGTCTTCCGAGAGCATCCCATGCATTCTCGATTGGATTCAGTTCCGGGGAACATGCAGGCCACTCCAAGCGATGGATGTCCTCATGTTGGAGGTACTCGTCGACCTGAAGAGCCTGATGCGGATGGGCGTTGTCGTCCATGAACAGAAACTTTGGACCAGCAGCACCTCTGAAAAGTAGCATATGTTGGTGCAGGACATTGTCCAGGTACAACTGGATAGTTACGGATCCTCTGTCATTATGCTGAACAGTTACGAGAGCCCAGCATAACGCCTGCCCACACAATCATACCGCCACCCCCGTACCAGTCGTGTTCAACGATGATGGTAAGATTGGCCCTGGTTTCTTGCTCTCTCCAGTCGTGACTCAGTCTAGATTGTAATGGAACTCGTCAGAAAACTCTTCAGACACAAACATGACTCCATTGTACTTGTGTCCATGCTCCGTGTTCAGTGCACTATAACAAGCGTCCCTCCGGTGAAGCTCAAGGGGATTCACCTCATGGGTCTCCTGGCATACAGACCAACTGCATGGAGTCACCTGTACACTGTTTGTCTTGATACAGTGGTCTGTGTTGCAGCTGCCATCTCCCTGGCAATTAATGCATGCCGTGCTTCGGGGTTCCGTCTGGCCGTTAGTAACAGATAGCGGTCTTCCCGGGGTATGATGACATGTGGATACCTCTGTTATAGCGTCGGGCAGTATTTCCATCATGCTGGAAACGTCTCCATAAGCGAGAGATGACGGTGATTGACATGTTCAGTGCATGAGGCACTTCCACTTGTGACTGGTCTGCCTCAAAACGTCTTATCACGCTGCCTCTCGTTTACAGGTCCAAATGGACACGATGGGCATGGATAACAATTGACATACAGTATGTACTATCACTGACTAAAACTATCACACAATCGTCCTGTGTCGTGACCCCACTGCCAGTACACAGGTTGCATTTCTGAACTTTATTTAAAATAGAAATTGGACGTTTTCTTAAATATATTTTACATTTGTTCCATTTAGATACACTCATGTCTGTAAATTAAGGAACAACGCAATTCAGACACACTTAGCTATTTACTGTGAACCAATTTGGTTTCCGTACATGTGATACAACTGAAAAAGATAATAAAAACACAAGAAACCAGCAATCGTAGCTGAAAAAAATTGTTAAAATGGAAAAAGCAAATTCTAGAGTCACAGTTATTGGCCCCGTCTTGGCACAAAAGCAAATTTTAATGCTCTACAGAAATGTTAATGCGGAATATGATGTCGACAGAAATACATGCCGTACAACGATATGGTATAAAGCGGATGAGATTATCGGACTGTTCCTAAGGAATAGTTCCACTTCTGCAACAATGCTGTAAGCATTTCTTGAAGGGAATGAGGAGGATTCCGTCCTGCAATCGTCTTCCGAGCATATCCCAAGCATGTTCAATAGGGGGATGAGGGGGATGGTTCCTTGCTGACCACTCTATGCGTCTGATATCCTCGGTTTCCAAGGGCTAATTGACAAGGTCCACTATTTGGGGACGTGCATTATCGTCCATAAGCAGGAAAGCAGCTCCCACTGCAACCCTGAAGAAACGGATGTATTGTTGAATAATCACATCCCTGTATATCTGGCCAGTTACGGTAGCTCTATCAAAGACATGGAGAGGTGTACGAGAAGTGTACGAGAGCCCATTATAATTCCAGCCCAGGATACCAGCACATCCGAAATGATATCGTTCAATGATGTTCTCTTGGTTATATCGACTTCCTCGTGTCTCTGAGATCAAGTGCAGCAGATTACTATCTATGATGTACAGCAGAACCCCGGAAATCCGAAGTAATGGGGGCTGTGATCTATTCAAATTCGGAAATGTTCGGATTATCCGAAAAAAACATATTAGTACTCTACATGGTAGGCCTATACAGTACACAGTTACAGCTATGGTATTAGCTCCCACTTGACAACGTAGCGTAACGGTGAAACAGAAGAATGAGGGTTGTTTGACCTTATGGGGGCGAGGAAAGGACAGCGCAGTGATTGCTCGCCCTGTGAAAAGACAGTAGTCGATCACGTGAACAATAGCAGTAACTTCAGTACGCCGGAGTGTTGCTTTTCTGTTGGCTTTTGTTACCAATAGCCTACAATACAGAGTAAATCGGGACGAGTTATAGTTACGTATTTATTACTTTTAATTTTAAATTAAGTGAATACAAATCTAGTATTCATTGTTGTAACATCCGACTGTATCAGCCGATTGACGTGATGCTTATGCGACGCTGGCGCAATATCGCATCATCTAGCAGGTTTAGTTCCTTATGCCAGAAGAATATTACTGATTTTTCTAGTTAAGTGAAAGTTACTGTTTTTTCATATAAACGTGAGCGCTACATAATTAAAAAAAAACATATTATTAAACAGTTCATTAAAATACAGGTACGTAAATTAAAATACTGTAATGATGTTGCGTTCTGCTAAATACTAGCTTAATAACTGTTATTTTAATAATATGTACAGTGCTATGATCAAATACTGTACTTCCTGCACATTGCAAGATTTAAATTTTTTCCTGCATCATAGATTCTGTTCGGATTATCCGAAATTTCGGATTTGCGGGGTTCGGATTACCGGGATTTTACTGTATATATATTCGCTTTCAGACAGGACACATGACTGTCGTGCAATTTTTCCTCCCAATTTCCTTTGATCCTTAATTTATGGACCTGAGTGTAAATAGTGTTTAGCCTATTTACATTAAAAAAAAAGTTAAATCACTACTATTGTGTGTTGGGGGGGGGGGGGGAGATATCTGTTTCCGTCGCTTAATAACTTTTGAACCGCTAGTGCTGCTTATGTAAGGACAAGATAAAATATACTGTATTTGAACTTCCTTCAAATAATTGGAATGTTTTCTGTGTGAATCCCTGTCGTCGACATATCAGCGCGTGAAGCTTTCTTAGAAAACAATTAGAAGTTAAGCTAAGAAAGAGTATTAATCCTTTTAGCTTATCCACGTGATTTGATAAGATTAAAATTAATCATTGTTGTAACATCCGATTGTATCAGCCGATTGACGTGATGCTTATGCGACGCTGGCGCAATATAGCATTATCTAGCAGGTTTAGTTCCAAGAAAATAATGCATTTAATAACATCTGCTTTTGATATTCTTTTGACAGTTTTTCACATTATAATTCGATACCAGACCTTCGAGATGTCATCCGCTGTTTCAACCTACTTCATGTTTTCATGACTCACTTTTGTGACCACGGAATGCTTTTCCTGTCAATCGACTCTTTTTATTCAATCTGTGATAGAAGTCAATATATATATAGTGTGTTATTCAGCTTTCGTACGCATTCGCAAGTATATATTTATAGAGTGCGTTATTTACGTTTTCGGCGGTCAAAATGCATTTGCGAGCTAAAAAAAGACTGCGATTCCGTATTCGACGATTTGCGGTTTTCGACAGCGCACTGGTCCCTAACTTGTCGAATAAGTGGCCGCCTTCTTCTTTTTAGAAAATGGAAAATTTCAGCTATTTTAGCGTATATTATAATTTAAAAATAAAGGTAAATTTTCGCTTTTTGCAGTTTTGGTAACTTTAAAAAGAAAGAAATAATTATTTAAAATTTTTTTTTTTTTAATATACCACGTTTTTAAGACTGACTAAAAAGTATAAAATAATTTTTCCTAACCCCATATACTGTAAATTCCTAACCCCAAACAAATAGTCCTGAAACTTTGTGATTGAAAATTTTTAATAACTATGAAAATACTTATAAGATTTAAAACAAAAACGTGGGGCGCATGCAATAGATAATTGAAATGGTATGGATGGAGTGTATATTATCTTACGCCCCATGTTTTTCGTTTTAAATCGTACAAGTATTTTCATAGCTATTAAAAATTTACAATCACAAAGTTTCAGGACTATCTGTATGGGGTTAGGAATCTGTACGTGGCTAAGAAAAATTATTTTATACTTTTTAGTCCGTCTTATTTTTTTTAAATAATTATTTTCTGCTTTTTAGTCTTGTGTTTGAAATTTTTCAATTGATTTTAAATATTTTGATGAGATTGTAACAGAGACTTGTGGTAAATTTCAAGTTTATTTCAGTTTCTCTTTTGTTGTCGTTTTTGCTTCTCCTTCTGAAGGCGTCGCTTGAGCGACAGCTTCACCGCCTTGCGGCCATTTGAAAAACACTGAAGCGCGCGTTGGCAACGCAGCCGCACACCGACTGAAGAATTGGGGTTCCCTAACGAACCGACAATGTTAATGTTAAGAAAGCGAGTTAATATTGGATTGTCATCCAATTCTGAACTATGTTTAAAGTTTCAAGTCTCTAGCTCATCGGGAAGTTTGGTACAAATTTTGCAATTGATTTTAAACTAACAGACAGACAAGAAAGCGATCTAATAAAAACCTATTAATAATAATAATAAAAAAAAAACAATCAAAAAATTAAAAATAAATAAAGAAAGAACGAACAACAATTAAGGAAAATAAGCAACAAAAGTTTTCAAGAATTTATTGTTGAAGAATATTATTACTAATTTGATTTTCAATTAAAAACAAAAATGTTGGCTTTCTTTAAACATTTAAACAGTAATCTCCTATAAGAATCTAACAATAATAGACCTACATGATACTTATATCTTCGTTATTCCTTTATCCTTTTTGTACTGCTTAGATACACAAATACTAGTATGGATTCTGTTCAACCAGCAGGTCGCGATACGATAAACAAATCGGATCCTTTGATGTGTTTTGGGTCGCATTTATTTGCTTCAGCCCTGGCATTCGGTGGTAATGAATTCGTTGTATTCCCTGGCGATGACTAGATGATGTTGACCTTCAGGCCTTTTGACATTTATGAAGACTCTTCGTCTTCTTCCTAAAAGAACATCATCTTACGTGCTCTAATTACGGCTTTAAACTCGTTACGGGTGTTACTTCATGTACTTAGAATGAGAGAACTGCATTCGTTCCCTAGATTAACAGAGTTTAGAACAAACAAGACTCATTAAAAAGTGGATGTTTTAATTTTAACAAGTCATCTCTTTAATACGTGAATGTCAACATATTAATGTAAACATATTTCGGTGACAATGTGATTTTCGCTAATGTCAGTTATAATAAATTGACGATGATATTTAAAGATTCATGAAGTGCTTTAACAGTCATTTAAATGCATTTCCATCAAAGTTGAATATTTAATTGACCAAACAAAGAAACAAAGATGAGAGGAAATAAAAAAATAAAACTGGTATTTAGCCTAATATGAATAAAAATTTTATTTTTATAAACAAATGTATGTAATCTTCAAAGTAATCCCTTCTAAAAAATATTACATATTTCTTCTGAGTAACATCCTTCTTTTAATTTGACAATATTTCAATCGACCTATTGCCGATCTTCTTCGGGTTTACAATTCCGTTTTTTTGGAATTTGAACAATCTTAAAATTTCACTATTTCCTTTACATTATATAATATTTGTTTACATTTTCACAGTTTACAATTAGATATTCTTAACAACAATTTCCATATTATTCTTAATTAGCAATTATATTTCTCAATAACAATTTCTCAAAATCAACTTCACAATTATTTTTAATAATTTCTCATTAAAAAATCTTTTAGTCTTCTAAAAAATTCAATTATTAAATTGATTATTTTTCTTGAATAAATGAATTAAAGATATTCAGATTAATGATTATTCGTTTTTATTCAAGTTTATTGTAGCTGTTAATTTTAGACCCGAAGGAGATCGGCAATAGATCAATTGAAATTTTGTCAAATACAACAGGAATGTTATTCAGAAGAAGTATGTAAATGATAGTAATATTTTATGAATTGTTTTACGAAAATTTCGTAATTAACTTAGTAAACTTATAGCATTAACATATACCCCTGGAAATGAAATAAATAAATAATCTTATAAGTAAATAGTGTGTTCTTTCTCTCTTCGAGGCCTATATTATATAAAAGATAATAATCAAACTTAACAATTTACTTTGAAGATAAAATAAAAGGATAAAACTGCAATTACAGATATCATCTTTGTTTTAATTTGTCAGTTAAATATTCTTAAAATATGTGTGACCTTAGTCATTAAATGTATTAGTTTTTAGAGCTGTATATTAATGTGTCGAATTTGCACTTTCAAATCAAAATGGGAAATAATCAACTTGCTCTCTTTGTTAATCAAGTAATAACTTTTGGATTATTATAAAAACAAATAATCTGATGTTTCATAAGTAATTTATTCATTAATAACCAATACATTGGGCTAGAACAAAAAATATGGGATTATTATTAACTCGAAATCTATTTTATACTGAATAAATAAATATTCGCTGTAGCTTTAGGGGTACGTTTAGGGTATTAAAAATCTACTTTGTACTTTGAAACAACGGTAAGGAGCTAATAGCCGCTTACTTATTTAGCTGTTAAAACATGATAAATACAATAATCAATAGTTAATTAGCGTAGACAGTTGAAATATTATTTCGGTTTTAAATGATTTTAACCAAAATAACCTTTATTCTTACTAATTGCCTTGTAATGAAGAGCCAAGAATTAAAACGGCGACTTCCGTTAATTCATCTTAAGCTTGGTAGCACAACAGCCAATTACTATTGAAAGCTTTTAAATAAAGTTAAATAGCCAGTATTCGTTTGAACCGCCATTTTTGGGTCTTAATGTGCGACTATTCGTAAATATATGTCAATTACTATTTACTTACTTTATTTTTATTTTGGATGAAGGATAAATTATTTTAATCATGAATCCGTTAACAGCCATTACATAGAAGCTTAATAAATAGAGATACATAAATTCAGAATCTGACTGTAACGCAAATCTTTCTTAAATGAAAAACATTCAAATAAAAATTAATAATTAATAAAAATATTCTTTTATGTTAGTTTTAAATTAATACTTCAAAACGTCTGCAATCGTCACTTACATCATGTTATTATATCAGGTAGGCTAGTGTGTAAAATACCTCACTTCAATTCACGAGACCATTTATGTCATAAATAGAATACATGAACTTTATTTAACTAATATTAAGAAAAAAGAATTAAATTTGAATTCATCAAATAAAGTTTGTTTGAATTCCTTAAATTTGACTAGCTTTCAATTATTTGTGTCATTTTAATGTCTCGATCTTAATGAATTGTTAATCTAATCATTCACGCGAATAAAAATTGGTGAAATTTACAGATGTGGGCGAAGTCCTGCAGCAATGCGACACTTCGCTCTCATCCTTCACCAAAATTCAAAATTTTCCACATTTTCTATCAAGTTGTGATTTTTACCAAATTTGAAGTCTTTACCAAAAATCAAGGTCAAATTTCGGACTCTCTGATAAGAATATCTTAAAAACAACTAAAACTTATATGCTGCAAAGGAAATAATACAGATTAAAATAAATTATAATTGCTTATTCTAATGAATTTAATGTTATTAAAAGTTAATTCTAATTTCTGTGTTTGGATCTGAGAACGGTATCTATGCAAAATGTAGAATATCATTTGTTGTTGTTTTTAAAGAAAGTTTCATAAAATTCTTTGTTCAATGAACAACCTTCTTTAAAACCGAATAATACGAAGATAGTAAAATAAAAAAAAAATCTCTTGATAATCTATATTACTAAAATCTTTTATTTGTCTGTCTGTCTGTCTGTCTGTGTGTCTGTCCGGCACAGTTTTCTGTGAGAATGAAAAATAGAAAGAATTTTTACAATGAAACATTCGCGACAGGAATCGAACCTGCAACCTTCTGCTCCGAAGTCAGACGACTTATCCATTTGGCCATGGGAACTACAACTGTCTTCATAATGTTTTTTTGATTTATCTAATAAAACTGAACTGACTTTGACTAAAAAGGAACAATTGTAATAAAAAAGAAAGTCAAAAAAGAAAGAAGCGGTACTTCATTAGGTAGAATACTGAGAAATCACTATTTGTAACTTAAAAACCACTGAAAAGTATCAATTGGAATGAAAAAAAGAGTCAAGAAAGAAAGAAGCAGTATTTCCATTAAGTTGAATACTGAAAAATCACTATTTGTAACTCAAAAGCTAGAATCACATCAAAGTAAAAAAACTCACGATGAATATGCGGCTCATCAACCAAGATGAACGAGAGTGTCGATAACATCAATCGAATAATAAGTCACAGAATACAAGGAGAGACTACAGAGCATTCAAGTGCGAATAAAATTGACACTTCTGATAATCCATCACATGAACATCTCTATCTGCCCGAATATCTGAACGCATTGAATCTCAGCAGTATTCCTCAACATCGTTTGTTATTGAAGATTGGATCTCCAATAATATTGTTGCGAAACATTAATCCCAAGTTTGCATACTGCAATGGAACTCAACTTAAATGCCGTTCATTCGATAATGATCTTATAGAAACCGAAATTATAACAGAACTCACAAAGAAGATTTTGTTTTCATCCATAGGATAACTATGGAACCATGCGATAATCTACTTCCATTCACTTTCACAAGAAAACAATTTCCGATCCGACCTTCTTTTATCAATAAAGCTCAAGGACAAACTCTAAATAAAGTTGCCATATATTTGGAAAACGTTGTCTTCATTCACGTACAACTTTATGTCTTTGAGTCTCAATTCAGCAGAATTTGGTTATCTTCACTCTAAAGAATAGTCACAATCAATTTATCGCGAAGAATTTTGTATACAAGCTATGATCTTCATTTATCATCTATATCAACCAACGTCCATCTGAACATCTCTTCTTCAAATATCTATATCGTACAATTTGATAATATTAGATAATTTTCACTATTTGTAACTCAAAAACCACTGAAAAGTATCAATTGGAATTGGATAAAAAAGAAAAGAAAAAAAAAAGAATCACTATTTCTATTAGGGTAGAATACTGAAAATTCGCTATTCGTAACTCAAATGCCACTGAAAAGTGTATCTATATTACTAAAATCTTTTATTTCTCTGTCAGTCTGGTGCAATTATTGTAATTTACAAAAATAGAAATAATTTCTATAAGTTATCTTCTGGAATCGAACATGCAACTTTCTGCTCCGAAGTTAGACGTCTTAGGCATTAGACCACAAGGATTACATTCTAATCTCTAAAAAAACTAAAAATATATTATAGATATATGATTCACACGTTGATTCTAAAAGCAGTCGTGGATTGAGAGAACATAGACATCAAAAATTAAAATAAAAATTAAAAAAAACTTTAAAAAATTTTTATTTTTATTTCATTTGATGTAATTTGTGTATGTGTGTGTGTGTGTTTTTTTTAATAAATAACAAATTGTTTTCCGTTACATACGCGAGGCTTCCGGAGCGAAGCGACGGGTAGCAGACTAGTTGTAAAATAACAATGAAAAATAAGAGATCAGCGATTCCATTTCGTATTTGAAATGTTATAAAATTATTTAAATGTCGCTGTATCCAGTAAATTAAAGCTTTTTTTTCTATCCATATAATTATTTTTTGAAAATTTAATCAATTTAATTTAAATTTATCAAAATTCAATCCATTTCATCTTGCAAAATTTGATTTTTAATTCTAAAATTATTCATTCTGGCTGTAATTCATGTTAGTTATATTGTTAATTATAATGTTAATTTGAAATTACTTATAATGTTAATTACATAACTCTTCACACGTGTGTTAACTGAATTACTAAAACTACTATTGCCAAAGAATAAAAAGTGCTGAACGTTAACTATCACATTTAAGTGGAATTAAATATATTTAACTAGGAAACTAGGAAATTAATTTGTAATAACAAATAAAAAGCCGTTCCGACATAGCCTACACCATCAAAGGGGTTTATAGCCTTTCATGTGGCAGATGTGTCGGAACTTGGGTTCGAATCTTTACATCTTTTCTTGAATGGATATGTCCATTCGTGAAAACAGGTATGAGAGCTGAAGATATAGTGAGCGTCCCAAGGCTATTGTTTCTCTGTACCGTACGAATCTTTCAGTTGATTATAAGTTATTGCGAACTTACAACTCAAGCGACGCATTTCTCTAACAAAGTTGTCTTCAACAAACGATTGTCAATAGTCCTTCAAATAGCACCTTGATAGATAGAAGCGTTTACATTAATAGTTGTAGCTGTACTTTTGCTAATAACCACGCGACATACATATTGAATTTCCACTGTGTCCTAACACTCCAGTGCAAGTGAACATTTGTGCTTTTATCTGTCTATTATTATTACACATGCTGCATCGTTTGTAAACTTCGTCTTTGCTTAACCTTGTAGTAAGACAATCCAGATTTTGGCAACTAGTCTTGCGACCTCCGCCGAAGTGTGCTACTCTGTGCTTTTCCTTTCGAAGACTTGTTTTGAAAAAGCTTAAACTCTTTGAGCAGCAGCCTCTGAATAAATGAGACAAAATGAGCATTCCGTTGTAAAACACGTTCCTTCGTTGAGTTCATTGGCCTATCTCAAGATTCCGTGGTCTGATTTTTGAATTAAAATGTTGGGCTTCTGGAATCCCGCACCACCATTTTCTACTTGATGTTTCATTTTCAATTTCCATCCATGAGTCAAATGAGCTGTTGGACTTTCAGTGAAAACTTAAATAATTCATTTACAAAAGAAAATATTCAAAAAATAGCTATAAATTTATTATTTTCTAGAAAAGAGAAAGTTATTCTTTATACGTAGCAGTATGTTTAGAAAGCTTTATGAATACTTAGTTTTCTTTAAAATATTCTATTTTCTTGGAGACTATGCAACTAATTTTAAGGCATAGAATATAATTAAGCTTATTTTAATTATACAAAAAATATGAAAAATAAATACACAAAGCTTCTTTAACAAGACGTAAGTGGAATTACTTAAGTCATCTAAAATAAATTTTGAATGAAAAATTTCAAATACAACTGAACTTAATTTAAATTTTTCTTTCGCCCGCTCTCTGCAGATGATATTTTAAAAAAGTTAGTTAGTTCAAAAAGTAATTAATTGATAGACTCTCAGATTTAACGAAATATAACATGGTTTTTATAAAAAGAATAATTTATATGCGAAAACCAATATAGAAAAGTGAATAAATTAAGTAAGAGAAAATAGAATAATTACAGCAAAACAAAATAAAATTTTTGGAAGATTTATTTTAAATATTCGTAAAGTTCCGTAAATAATGTGTAAATTTCAAAATAGCTCATTTGAATATCTGCTACTACATTGAATTCCATGTAAAGTAATATTGTTCTCGGAGAAGCTTTGCCGTCAAGCATTGAAAAGGCGGAGTTTTTTCACTAGATGAAGAGGTCTGTCATCCAATTGATATATAATCTTTGAAATACTTAAATAAAAGAACTAAAAGAAGGGAATTACAGTAAAATTTTTAAAGCAATTTTTTCTTGCAAGTTTATGATGTTACTAGTAGAACACTGTAGATCAAACGGTGAAACTGTCTCAAATCTGCTCTAAAAAGTATTTTACGATACATAATAATAATAACAATAATAATAATAATATTGTATTCTGAAGGTCGAAATTATTTAAGTTTATTTCTATTATTTAATAATAAAGAAGGTTTAACGTGCATTAATGTAATATGAAAAGGGAAGAAAAATCTATAATGCACAAATTCGTTAGAATTATTTACTTTTAACGCATTGAGCCATTATCAATAGCAATCTGGGATAGCTATTTCGTCCTTATTAGGACTCATCAGCCAGATTTAGCTTTTGATAATTTGTGCATTTTATAGATTTTTCTTCCCTTTTCATATCACATTAATGCACGTTAAACCTTCTTTATTATTAAGTTTTCGACTTTTTGTTAGGTCTTATGCCTTTATTAAATGCCTTTCGTGCTCAGCGCAAAGCTGACCGAGGTAATTTTCCTGTACTGGTTACAGCGATTTTTCTTTAGTTGTTTGCTTTCATCCAGGTCCCACTTCCCTGAGGGGGAGGCGGGATCATAGGCACCGACGCGTTCCGAGCTTCATTATCAAAAGCTAAATCTGGCTGATGAGTCCTAATAAGGACGAAATAGCTATCCCAGATTGCTTTTGATAATGGCTCAATGCGTTAAAAGCAAACAATTCTAACGAATTTGTGCATTTTATAGATTTTTCTTCCCTTTTCATTTCTATTATTTAAATTCTCATTTACCTGGGCATCATTTCTAAAAAGTAAAACTTTTAATAAGCAGATGAATTAGGGTATTCTTAAATTCTTTTTATCACTTTCTTTTTGTTAAATTTTAAAAATGTCTACTTAACGTATCTTACCTCTTGTCCAACAACACCATACTTAATGCAAAGCAAGCCTCTAAGAAAATCTTATTAAAATATTTTTTTATATTATTATTTAACAAACTTGTAAGAACAATGTAGCGTACGTATTATAGAAAATGTACAAACCTAGAGCAAGCATAACAGCGAAGAATAAACAGTTATATATCTAGACCATTTCCAACCGGACATATTTTATTCTATGCTTATCTTAGAATTCTAAAGGTTTTTGGAATAGATGTAGCACCGCGGTCCAAACGCACAATCGATGCATACTGAGCAGTAATAAATGTCGGAATGAATGTGTCAATGACGCTAATAGTAACTTGTTAGATAAAAATATCATGTAGGGAGTCAAATGCAGTGGTCAACCATGCCTGTACATCGGAGAAATCAAGCATCCAGTTCACATACATGTGAAATAACACGTTAATGTCATTACCAAGAATAATCGAAACTACAAACTGCGATGGACACTGCCCAAACTGGACATATCGTTAATATGTAAGAACCCATAATATTAAGACACGAAAAAGATGCTTATCTTAGATAGTTCGGAGAATCACTGCTTATTTTAATGAAAAAGAGTTATAATGATCACATATCGTTGAATAATGCGATCTTATATGGCTTCATTATAAGCTGACAACCGCTAATATTTGTGCGAAGAAGTTTTTTCTTTGTTGTTGTTTTTTTTTTTATCTTTTTCACCCCCTCTCCCCTCTCCAACTTGCTGTTCAATGGTTCTAAACTGAAAGCCACTTTCCCCCCAGGCTGTTCAGAACTTCCCAATGATTTCAATTGAATGTTTTTGTTTTGTTTTTTTTTATAGCTTTTTATACTGAGGAAGTCCATTGTAAGTTTGACGGAAACATATCATTTTAGTAATTTTTAATTGCTATTTTATATTTTAAAGTTTTAAATTGGTGTGTTCAAATCTTCATTGCACAGTGATATGGCGATTCAAGTTAAATATAAAATTTAAGGTATGAAATTTAGTTATAAGATTTATAGTTTACTAAGAAATTTCTGAATAGCTGTCAAAATTTATGAAATTATAGTTTTTACTTTATCTAATTTGTTAAGTATAAAAACAGATTGTTTTTCCCCGGCAAATGTATCATTTCTAAAACAAGTTTAAGTTGAATCTAGAACTTTAAATATTATTTTATCTGAAAAAAATTCGGAAAAGTAAAAGTACAGCATATTACCTAATTTCTCCTTAAAGGAGGATTTTTTTTGCTTTTTAATTTTACATTTCGATTACAACCCACATCCTTGAATATCAACATGATTAGTAGCCAACAGAAGAAGGATCCAAATAAATCCAAAAGAGAAATGGGGAATAATTTAGTTGAGTACTTCCCCAGATCTTCCCAGATTTGCTTCATGTGTCACGGTTTCTTGGTACCATTTTCTAACAGTATATAACGGCTAAATCTTAGAAAAATTAACATTCTTTGTCTGGGTATTCTAGAACAAAAATTTGGCTTTAATCTATTATCAAGAACGGCTCATTGTGATCCTATCAGCAAGTACAAGGAAAGATTTTAAGCACTTGGAGTCACTACACTAGTAGAAGACATTCTCTATTTTCATTTGCAGTGTTCCACATAAGTTTCAATTCCATTAGATAAAAAAAAATGTTTTGTTAGTGTGGGAGTATAATTAGTTTGTTTTGTTTTTTTTAATATTGTTCATTTCAAGTATTTGAAGCGAATTTCTTAAAACAAACTTACATTAGAGTTTGTGGTCTTCCTAGAATCCAATCGTATTTACCATAAGGTTATTACTTTTTCGTTTTATGGCATTTTCCAGGAATCTAAAGCCTCCAAAGACCTGATCTTCGAACTCTCTTAACTGTATTGACTTAAACCTAAGTTTTATTTTGAATGTAATAAAGAATGAAATGGACTTTTTTAAAACTTTACGTGAAAATCTAAGAGCTATGCATTTTAAATCCATCTAATTCAAAATAGACAATGAATTTTGGAACAGAATAAATTCATTTTTTATGTATTTATAATTACTTTTTCCCACAAAAACATTATGTTTTAGAAACAGTAACTTAGATTTTATAATATAACTTTTTGTATTGGTCAATTCATTTGAGAAATTTATGAAAGAATATTATTCTTAGAATTATTATTACTTTTTCTTAACAAAAAAAAAATATAGAGAAAGCAAATTCAAATAGACCAACATCATGGAATAAGTGTAAATGACAGAAAAAAAAAGTAGTAAAAAGAAAAAATATCAAATCAATTCGTTAGAATTATCCTCAAGTTTCTCTCCTCAAATCCCTCTTCCCTGGAGATAAATGATTCTGGAAAAATGATTGCTACTGAAGATCGAATCCTGGAAACTATAATCTATAGTCAATTACAATAAATAACACTTTCAACTAAATACGTGTATATATATATTTATATATTACATATATTCAGAAATCCTTAAATAAATAAAAATCAGCTTTGGTTTTGAAAAGAAATTTTAATCTTCATTTCCAATTATCAGAAATACTTAATTTGTCTTTTAATTTTTCTACTTTTATTTCCCTATTTAATATATTTTACTGTTATTTGTACGATAATAATGCACAGTATGTTCTACTAAGAACCTCGGAGATTATTTCAAGTTGTGATTTTGAACAACAAGTGGTTCTTCTTTATATGTGACTTGAGTTATCGATTAGACACGTGGAAAACCCGGCAGCATTCAACATGTGGCGAGATATTTTTAGAATTAAACAAAACTGCAAGAAGCAATGCAGAGATCTTCAATAAGGCATTGAGCTCATTTGTTATGTATGCAGTTTCCTTTTTATTCCAGCATTTTTTATTTATAAACATTTTTTGCTCCACTAACGTATCAACGAGAGCTTTTAACATTTTCCTACCATTGAAAAATAAATGAATATACACGTTGCTTTATATGTCATTCGGAAGTAGGAAATGTGAGATGCTTAAAGTATGGTTAAGTTGAAAAAGGGAAGATTTTATGTGATCATGTCTTACTTTTTTTTGTTATAGTGCTTTAGAAATCTTTATTATTTTTGCTGTTTTTGTATTTTTAGGAAGAATTTTAAAAGACTAATTTGCTCTTTGATTAAAACAATTTTAAATGCTTGATTATCATTGTAATTTTCAACTTCCATACAATATAAATTACCTTATTCTTTTTGCAAATTATTAATAAATGTGAATAAATATTCCCAATAAAACGTTTTTGCACTTATGTAATTTTAATATAAATTTGTTGCCTGTAAAACAGTAATACTACACGTTTTGCACAGAAAAAACGGTAGCGTATTTTTTCTACTTTGATTTTGATTAAAATTGCTCAACCCAATCACGCGTAATTTATCCTACGAAAAATAAAGATTTCAGATCTACAGAAACAAAGTATTTTTTTGAAGTAAACGTAATTTTCACAGCTGTTTTACATTTTAATATACTCGATTTAAAACATTTGATTTAATCCAAAGCATACTTTGTGAAAGTATGTCTCTCTTTCACTTTAAAACATTTGAATAATATATAATATATAATTCTCGAAATTCTCGTTGATGTCACGACATCAACGACACAAACACCCTTAAAGACAGTTGCCTTTGAATTAAATTACACATCCAATTTTTTTTGTCACTCGTAACAAGCAAAAACTACACCTAATAAAAAAAATATAGTTGACATGTCAACTTTTGAAAAAAACACATGGTTTTAGGTTCAGCACCTTACTTATTTTATTTATTTACTTTACAATAAAGTAAATCAGTAATGATCTACTTTTCAGTAATCTGAAACGTTCTTTTTTTAAGATGTCAGTTTCATAGCTTTTGAGTTAATTAGATCACAAATGAACATACGAAGATAAAGAAAATGACCACTTAAAATTGATTCTAAAACTTTTTTTATTCTAACCATTTTTTTTTTCTCTGCAAATTATTAAAGGATATCACAACTGCCAAGAAATTTTTACAGATTTTCTGTAGTACCTTTTGGTAATACTGATCATGCGGATGTGAAGCACCACTGTAAATATTTATTTATTACAAATTTCGTAAATGTTGTATTTTTATAATCCAGCAGCCTACGTAAGAAAATTCCATCTTTTTCAAATTTCATCTTTAATGACTAAAATTTTAATGAATATAGGATTAACGTAATGACATTTCAAATTTAAACTGATTTTAAGAGGACAAACTTATCAAAGCCTTTTTCAGAATTGAAGCAAAGGAAATTAAAGTTTCATTACTAATATATGAGTTTTATCCTCTATTTTAATTTTCAAGAAGGAAAAAAGAAACAGACTTCGCTAAGCATCTTTATCCCCGAGGTTTACCAAAGGACCAAATCCATCAGAAACGAGGGAAGCAACAGGTGACGCCATCCAAATCGATTGCCGCAAAACTTGAATTTGCTCAACTGGTTCAGCTTTTCATAACGTTGTGTTTATTTAATGAAAATGCATTAGTTAAAAAAAATCGAACGACTATTTTTGTAAACAATTCGTCGTATTAATTTAATGTAAAAGATTTCGTCTAAATTAAAAAAAACAACAGTTTCTTTTTTTTTTCTTTTCGTACTAAAAAAATCATATTGTACTGATCATAAGTCAAATGAAAAATATGAAATGGTTTGTGTACGAAAATATAGTAAATTTTATCAAATTTGAATCTACTGTAGCTTTTACAAAATTATTTATTTTACTTTATTTTTGCTTTATTGTATTTAAAATAACTAAAGTTGTTGTTGTTGTTGTTTTTTTTTTTTTTTTTTTTTTTATTTTTAACTTGAACTAAAATAGATTCAAATTTGATGAATTATCTATTATGTATCTATTAAAACAATTGGATTAAGTATATTAAAGCCTCATTTTAAAACATCTATTCTGCTAACTATCATCAGATAAAGTGGTTATAATTTAGATTTGAATAAGTAAATAAATATAAAGAGAAATAAATTGCAATCAAAACTTGAATAACATAAAATAATTAACACAATTTTACGTGCACTGTTCATATCAAATCCAATAATAAATACTATGCACCAGGTTACCTTCATTACCTTCGATCGCATGATGAAGCCTCATCTGTCGAGTAGAAACTAGTCCGAAGTGTAATTATTCCAAGTGTTAAATTAAAGTGTGTTTAATGAAGGTAACCAAGTGCATAGGCTTTATTATTGGATTTTTTTTTCAGAAAATAATTGTAACAAATAAATATTAGTCAGCTATTCTAAGAATTTGTCTAAATCTGCTTGATAAACATTGTATTCAAAAAATATTATCTTAGTCTAACTAACTAACTTTTTAGTCTAACAAGCAAAAAAAAAAAGAGAAAAGAAAAGACAAGTTAGAACAAAAACATTTTAAAATTTACAGTTTAAGTTAAAAATGTCCGTCCGTCCTTCTGTCTGTGATCAGGTAAGCCCAAAAATATTTATGCTAAGAATTTTAATTAGTAAGTTAAGTCGTTAAAGAGTGGGTATCTACTGATTTTGATTTTGGAACCATGTCTTTGGATCTGAAAATAAAGGCATTGAGTCAAAAAAACATATGCCAAAATTGCCATGCAGTATTGTCGAAATTTCCTCTGCTTTTTTTTTCCCTACAAAAATCTCTAAAGTGTATCTTCCCGGTTTCCCAATCTTCAGCATCCAACAAAAAATAAGCACTTTTCATTCAAAGTAAAAAACAAAAACAAAAATAACTCTCAAATCAAAGCATTATCGATTTCTAGTAGCACAAGACATAAATAACATCTCACAACCTACCAAATACCTCTAAATTAAATTTAGTCTTTTTTCCTCCAGCAACATTTTTTACCATCATCAGAATCAAATACAAAAAACAAAAAAAGTCCATTTTAGGAGGAAAATTTCTGGTTTTGACAATACTGAAGCCACCTAAAACTGTTATAAGTTTGTTGGTCATTAATCGATTGGAGTTTTCAGTAATTCCAAAATCAAGTTATGTTGTGAATCATTTCGACTGAAGTAAATTTCCATTGCTAAAAAATATTTATAATTGTGAAGTTCTGAAACGACTATAAATTAATATTTTCGAGTCATTTGAATCTTGTAAAACTGTTCCCTCTTCATTATCATTTGATTGATATTGTTTGCTTTTTCAGCTAAGTGTAACATATCCGAGTTACAATAATATTCCAACCTCACCTAAGATTGCTAGAAATATCGCCATCAATTGATGTAAACTGTTTTGCACAATGAAATTTATTCATAACCATATAATAAATTTAATAACAAGGATAAGAAAACGTTCAATTATGTTTCGATTCCTTATGAAGAAAAATTAAATAGAAGTCAATTTCTATCTTAGGCCAATGCAACATTAGAATGGCACACAAAGCCAGTAATATTTTAAAGAAATTGCTTAATGTTAACAGAAGTAAATTAGACAACTTGGATAGAATTGGTGCGGTTTACGGTATTTGATGTAAGAATTGCAATAACACATGTAAGTATATAGGGGAAACAAAAAGAAGGGTCCGTGTCCGCATGAAGGAGCACAAAGAGAGCGATAAAGCAGAGCAACTTACAGTATCTCACAGCGGTGCATCACCTGGAAACAGGGCATCAAATTTCAACAGCCGCACAGTGGGGCAGATGGCATGAAAAGATGGCAAAAATTAAACTTTTCCCTGATTTCATGTTTTCTTCTATCTATTATTTCTTTGTTCTCTGCGCCTCGAGCTTGCCACTTCTGTAATGGCAGTTTGTAGGATAGATTGATTAAACACTCGAAGAATCTTATCCAGGCGTGAAGGGTGGACATTCCAAATTCTAAATTATCCTGATTTATACTAGTATTCACGCATTTACTAATATTATTGAAGTCGTTAGACGTTAAACCACATAAAAAACATCGCATTGTCGACTTTGTATCTGTTAGAGAAATGCAAATTTTACCGTCAACCATGGTAAAAAAGCATGGATTTACATAAATTGGGGCAGATATGGGCAAAAATGTTTGTTATCACTTAAAAAGAGTATGGTATCAGGTATAATAATAGACCAAAATCATTGCAACTAGTGACAACAAGTGGAACTAAACACCTTATGTTTACTCAAAAACAAACAAATACTCAGACATTTTAATAATCCAATGTTACAACTAATAACCAACTATTAAATATGTCTAAAATATATTATTTAAAAGCTTAATTATATTACTCATCTGTTGCCGTCCATAGTAAATTTTTACTGAATAATTACTCAAATTTTACGTTTAAATACTTACAAATTTGCCAAAACCGTACGGACTGCGAGAGGCCTAAGTTTCGACTGACGTGTATCAATCGTTTTAGTGTTGAATCGCGGAAAGAAAACCGGTTATCGAACGGCTGGATCTACCTGCTTTTTAAGGGTTATAATCCAGAACAATAGATAATACTTTGCGATTGGGACTTTTTGCCATGTTTTCATGACATCTACCCCACTGTGAGCCGATCCAATTGTTTACACCACCGGTTGGCAACCCGCGGCCCACAGGCCGCATGCGGCCCGCGAAGTGTTCTGGTGCGGTCCGCGAGGCGTCTTGGAGTTTACTCAGTATCAGTATAATTTTTGTTTTTTTGGTTGTTAAAATAAGATTTTCCTTTTTTGGCCCAAGTGCGGCCCGCAGTAATCCCCACATAAAATATTTGGCCCTCTTACAACAAAAGGTTGCCGACCCCTGGTTTACACAATAGAGCATGATAATTACCTAAGGAATTCTATGAATCTCTAATTATAAAAACGCAGAAATGCTATAATACGGACATTTCGATCAGTAATGTACTGGATTATGACATTAAATATGTTATTGTTGTAGATACATAGAATTATTTAGGTATTAATATGCTTTATAATTATTGTAATAATAGTAGATACTGTTCGTAAGAAATTCTTTTGGACATTTTCGCTTTTAAGAAAAAAATAACTGAGAAGCATTTTTGCAATAGTATTTATTCTTTCCATAATTCTTTACCGAATAGCGCAAATAGAACGCAACTACTAGTAAACTAACACTGATAAAAAGTAAACATCCCCTCTTTATTTCTCCTCACCCCTATTTTGATGAAATCGAAGGAGACCTGATGCATGCGCAAAAGCGTTGAAGGTTCTTGTAAACAAAACCGAACAGTATTATGTTACTGCTGATTTGTTATCTGATATTCCTTTTTAGTCTTAAATCGTCCTTGGTTTTATGGAAGTTTTATTACGTTTTTATCTATTTTATCTATTTATATCTGAGGATGAGGCCAAGCAGCCTTGAAACATGTAATAGAGCATTATTTTATTTACGGTGTTTATGGTCCTTTTTTCTTGTTAAAAGATATTGTTGAAAGATATTCATTAAATTCTTTAAATGTAATCAGTCAAGAGGTGGTTACATGCGGTAACTTCATTCTTCTTATAAGATATTCAAATTCATAAAGATTTTGATGTTATATTTTCGAACGGTATTTAAAAAAAAACAGATAACGATGTACAAGGTAATCGTAATTAACTTGGCCTATTCAGAGCACTCTGTAGCTGAAACCGAACAGTGAATTGACACAAAAGCTGTATACAGGCTGAATAGCACTGCCGTACGATATGTCTAACTGTCGCGACACTGCAAATGCACTACTGGCACCAGAAACATGAGTCATTGACTGTTCGACAAAAGCCGTCGCAACATCTTCAACAGGCTTCAGTGACAGGGTCTCTGCCTGGTTGAACTCCTAACGATTCTCGACGTATCATGTTGCTCACAGCGTTTTCATACATTGGTCCGCGGCGTAAGTTCTTACGATAGCGAAATTCGCGAACACCACCAGACGGTCACTTTTGGAGTGTGAAGGAGAAGTTTGAAGGAAAACACGTGGATTTTCCGCCCAAAAACGAAATAATGAGTGCTAACTGCTCCATTAAGATAAAATGTGTCTCGTTTTCCATAGATTTGGTAAAAACGTTTCACAATTGAAGCACATTCCTGTAAAGTTAGTCATCGTAGCTGATAAGAATGGCATTCACGAGTTGTAATCATTTTTTACACGCAGAAGCTATTGCTATGCATGTGCTTGGATAAATGAGGTAGCGTTTTCGTTGATTGCAGCGCCAAACGTGCCATTGTTTTCATTAAATTTATTCGTAATGCTGATAAATGCTAAATCATAACTTAGTTTTTCGCTTTTATAATAGTAAGTTTGTTTGTTATTAATTCACGCTTCGACGGCGCCACGGATCGGAATGAAATTTCACATGCATATAGTCTAGGACACGGAGTACGAAGTAGGCCATTTTTCATCCCGGTCGATCAAGTAGTTCCTGTGAGATGAATGAAAAACTTCCCAGAACTGTCCATAGATGGCGCTAGCGCAATTTTCAATGAATGCATTTAAAATATTCCCAAAGCTGGCGTTAAATGGCGCTCACGCCATTTTAAATAGCGCTACAGATCTCAATAAATATAGATATAGTTAATTAATACGTTGGATTTCAATATTGTACAACATGTACTGTTTAAATTTAAACTTTAATTTAGTTTCAGTTCTAAGTTTCGGTTTTTAATTTACTTGATGTCATTTGGTTTTCGAATAACTAATACAATGCTTCTAGAGCGAAGCGGCGGGAGCCGGTTTGTCAAAGTATAAAATATCATTTTAGGTTGGTCTTAGTTATGTACCTTGCTTTTTTTCGTATATTTTGCTGTAAAACGCTCTCCTGGGGAGCTTTTTCGAACTATTTACATATATATAT
>JAFIDM010009631.1:358182799-358199956 GCA_023159025.1 Thereuonema tuberculata
CATTATATATATATATATATATATATATATATATATATATATAATGTAATATATTACATTATATTACAAATCTGTATCTATCCCGAAAATCCTAACGCTATTATATACAACAATATTTTAGTTCCAGTTGTTGCATTGTAATATTTGGGCAGTTCACATTATCGCCATCACGCATATATGTGTCGTTTAGTATATGTGTCAATTGTCGCATAACAATATTTGTGTGGATTTCACTCCTTTTCACTCCCGTATTGCTTGTTGTTTATGTCCAGCAGATGGCGCTGTTTTTCACAAAAAGCATGTTTTTACCTGTCCTAGATATGACATCTATATAACAGGTATACAAAACACGCGCGTATTCGAATGCAACATGGCGTTGTGTCAAAATTTCAAAGCAATCGGTGAAGAACTTTCGGAGATTTACGATTTTGAACAAACGAACACAATTAACACTATTTATATAGATAATATAATAATAATTTTCAAGAGAATAAAATTTCTTGAAAATCTTTGAGATTCGAATTTTGAAAAAACAATACTTCACACTAGATTTGTTTCTTTCTTTGCATTCCTTTTTTTTTTTTCTTCTTTTAAAAAATAATTAATCGTTTTGTATTGAATTAATGATAGTATTAAAGCAATCTTTTGCAGATTTATAAAATGTATTAAATCGTGAATAAGATTAGCAAAATTTTTAATGTTATTTTTAAACTATTAATTGCTGAAATCATTTACCATATCAATAAAATAAATATTTAATGGCATTGTTGGGAAGCTTTTAGACGCCCTAGTGATGCACTCTAATTGGCAGATAGTGCCTCACGGTGCGCCGAAAATATAAGCTCCGATATTTCAATGACCATCGGGACTAGACGAGATTGAGTGGTCAGGCCAATGCTCGCCGGCTTTTAACCGGAAAAGAAATCCGGGTTCCCCATTTTACAGAGGCTGGTTGAATCTGAGGGTCCACTGGGATGAGAAATAACCTAGAAAAAAATCCCCGACCTCCACAGTCACGTGTCTAAACCTCTGGACCACATGAAATGGAAATTAGTATATTCTTATATTACGAAATTTTTGAAAATTAGTTAAAATTTGTAAAAGCATCATTAAAAGAGATCGAAATATTTGAATGATTTTAAGCAATTGATTTGTCCTGAAAGCCTAATATGACAACTAAATACGATATTTCTTCAATCAGCAGGAGTTGAGATGCTTCAGATAGTGGACAAAGGGATAGAAGAATATAACGAAGCTCTTAAATATTTTCTAGTACTAAAAAAATCTTATTAAATCATTTAAATAAATTAAAGAATAATAAACAACAATGTAATAAAATGTTTCTTCTTCAATTGCCTTGTCCCACAGACAGAAGTTAAAAGAGAGTAGTTTGGATTCATTTAAATGTTTGCTCTACTTTTGGAACAATATTTATCTGCTTTCGTCTTTAAAGTCATCGATCCACTCTGTGCTTGACACACTGGTTTCCAATCTACAGAGACCATTCACAGAAGACTCTCGATACTTCGCCAGCAGAGCAGGAGTCCAACGTCAGGGAACATCCATTATTTATCGTCTTGCATTGGAAGCGACAACTATGTTTGCACATGTCTCCAGCTCTTGGCCAGTGCCATCAACGACAATAAATGTTGTCTTCCAATGGACTGCGGTGGTGTTATTCGACGCATAACTCTTATGAGTGAAAGAACTCTTTATGAGCAACAGCATTCCCGCAGACAGACATAGTAAAGTGTTCTCTTCAGGCAATAAGTGCCTTTTACTCGGAGAGGCAGTTGGATTGGGGAGCTTTTCAATTCCTTTTGGCTAATTCTTTAACACTAGAAAGAAATACATCTTTTTTTCTAATCTTCTTTTCTTTTCAATTGAAATAATAAAAAAAGTAATAGAAAGACAGTGAATTTAATTTCTTATTATTTATTTATCTACAAAATTGAAGGATATAAAATATTTTTCATCAATAATGCTATCTGAAATTACATGTAGACTGATAAAAAGAAAAGTTCTTTTGCATAAAAACATAAAATTCACCACTGGACTAATCTGAGATCTAATAAGTTCCAGATGAAGGGGAGGGTTTACAGACACATGACCGCCAGGAGCGCTTGGCTAAATGGACACCATATTCGAGATGTGTCAAAAGTTCACTAATATATTATCAGAAATAACGACATATCAAGAAATTAACCTAAGCAGTTAACGTAGTAAAGTAAACGAATAAGTAGACTTTTTCTGGTGCTATTAGAGGGCGCGAAAAGACCACTTATCCGCCGACGCCCCCTGCCCTGGATACGAAAATTCTGTATCTTTGAACGACTGTGACAAATGTATTTTGTTTTGTTGTATATAACAATGAATTAGTGACTAATCTATTATATTGATTCATTATTATACATATTAATGTAAAAGATCTTTGAAGTGTAGACTCAAAATGGTAAAGAAATAGTTAAAATCAAAAGATTTTTTTAGGATTCTTGTTATCTGATTAATTACAAAATTTTAATTTATTATTGATTCTGTCTGTCTGTTATTATTTAAATTTCAGCAACAAATTTATGTCTTAAAATTTTAAATTTACGAAAGTCAGTTCAAATTTTATATCTGGAATTAATAATTCAATCAAAAATGTTAGAAAAACTACTTAAAAGTAATGTTAAAAGTTAAAGTTGCGATCAGGCCCAGAGGACCGCGCAATGCAACTGGAGGGTAAGCTCCAGTGTTCAGAACCTACGGGACAAAGTTGAGGACGGGGGGGTCGGCCCGTCGCTCGCCCGCCTTTAACTCCCGGGAAAGAAACCCGGTACCCATTCTATAGAGGGCTGGGTAGACCCTAGGGCCCGTTTGGAGGAGAAAGAAGCGTGGAAAAATTCCCGTCCTCCGCCGAGGCCGGGAATCGAACCCTCCCCTTCCAACCCGCAGCCAAGCGCCCTTACCCACTCGGCTACCGGGCCCACAAAAGTAATGTTGTAAAACATAATATATAAACTTTTACATTTAAATTAATGCAAAAATCAAAAAACACTTATTACATGTGGATGTCTAAAAAAGTTTAGTAATAGACGCGTAACACACCTTTCAAACATACAGCACAGACATACACAAGCACTGTTGAAAAGAATGTTGAAAAAAATCTATTGTTGCCAAACAGATAAAAAAAATCCTTTTTTTATTATATTTCCATTTATCATTTTTGGGAAAGAAAATGACCTATTTTTAAAAGAATCTTTCAAAATATTTACCTTTCATCAAGCAATGTAGAATTGCCCAACTAGCTTACTGATGTTTATACGAGCGTATATCGAGTATACTATCAACATTTTAACTAATAAAGAAATTGGAGTTTCGAAACATCATTTCTTACAAGATATTTACTGAATGTTTAAACAATTTGTTTGTTTGTCTGGTTATGTGTTGTCTTGAACAACTTAGCGATTTCTCAACGTATCTTTACCAAATTTACCTGCATCCCAGAATAGACTATGGGGTGTAAAGGAGGTTGAAGGTTAAGCTTTAGTTGGAACGTGAAATTTGGCATGAATGTTCTTTGTCAAAACGGTAAATATACATAGAAAAAAATACGAAACAAAAATTCGAAATACGAAATATGAAAAAAAATATTCGACGAATTTTCTATATTCGGGTCCTAAGGGGTGTAAAAGTGAAAAGGGGAGGGGAACACTTTTTTACAACCACATTTTAAGGTCCTACGACGCACTGAATCCTTTTCACTGCGCCAGAAACCCATGATAGACTCGAACTGCGCAAATTTTCTTAAATTTTTAAATAGTTATTATCGTTTATTTGTTTCTCTGCTGTTTAATAAGCATATTTTTTTTTATTATTTTTCTTATTATTCGTGTTAAAGTTTTGGAATATAAGGTTTAAAAACTGCGCTGAAATTTTTTCTGTTGGGTTATAAGGAGTAAGTTTTTCTAACATATTAAAAAAAAAAAAAAAAAAAACATTCTGTGAGCAAGAATAAGCTGTAGGCTACTTAAGTTATACTTTTCAACAAATAACAAAAAAAACAGAAACGTTGTCTACTTATCCTTGATTAAAAAACCTCTCAGCTTGATTAAAGTAATCTGAGAACTGAAAACAGTGCAAAGTCAGTAATCAAATGCCTCTTGGCCAAGAATGTAGGTAAGTAAAGTTTCATTGATAATGAATGTCGAGGTCGTTACAAGACAGTATTTGATCGCACATTGTATGGGCTGTCAGAAGCTCGGCTGTGAACATTCTGCTGTTTTATCTGTCCTGTTCACTTTAGTTGCCATTAACAATGCCTCTACAAGGAACAGGCGAATTTGAGATAGGCCGCATCGTTGCACTAAGGATTTGGAAGGAGTTGTCGAATGGATGATGTTACCTACGTTGGAGACTCTGTCATAATCTGAGAAGCATATGGAGTCGTATTGGGTTAAATACTAATAAAAAAAAAAACACGATTCTGCATTAAACCTGTTGACCAACTCCAACATTCAAAATAAGGATCAATATTCATTGACAAACAAGGACATAAACAAAACAGTGGTACATTGAGAAGATTCTGCAATCAGTGAAAAAAAAATTGGTAAGGTCTATAAAAGAAATTTCTAAATATGAAATTTCTTTAATGAAAATTAGTTTAGAACAACTGAGATGCCGAAATTGGAAAGCAAGCTAAAAACTGTGTAATATTTACTTGAATATATTTTTCAATCAAACAAATAAGTTATTTTATACATATTTGTTTCCATTAATTAAGGAATAAAAAGAGAAATATTGCAAAATCTCAAAAAAAAAAAAAAAATCTTATGATTAATTTGTATGAAAATTGATGAAAAGTTACAGCACATTTTATATTACTTAGTCATTCATAATAACTTACATGAAACACTGATTTCTGGCAACAAGGAGCATTTCTGGCGACACAGTAGTGTTATGAGAGATATTTTATCATTTGAAAATTTGTGTTGAGTTTAATAAGAAATATAATTAAAATACTAAATATATTTGAAATAATATTTTATGTGTACTGTGGTTCATTGAGATCATTAATTAAGCCGTACACCTGATTAAATGTACTAAAAAACTTTATACAAAAATTAATATACAATTACGACTACTTTCACCATCGAGAGACAGTATTATCAGGTGAGGGGGCTAGAATCAAAGGCAGTTAAATCCATGTTTTGAAATTTTACACAAATAAGAAAAAACGTTTATTTTTTGTTTAAGATGGTAACATTGTATGAAGAAAGCATCAAAGTACGTAGAGTAGCAATTAGAACTCAACGGATAGCACACTGAATGCCTATAATGACTGGTTATTATTTTATTGAATAATTAAAATGGACTTAGCTGCTTTTGATACCAAATGACTGGATTTAGCTGACTTTGTTTCTAACACGAATGGATATAGCAGACTTCGTTTCCAGCAACTAAGCGATGATGTCACTCTGACTAAAGTCCGTGCGCTCAAAGATGACCCTCCCAGAATGCAACGCAGCTTATAGATTGACCATTCCTGGCTTTTAGTTAACATTCAAATGGAAGAGAAAATGGCGGTCGCTGGAAATCAGTCAACATTTCCAGGGAGTAAAAGGCCTCGTTTGGCTCCAAAGAGTTCGCCTGACGATTTTGATTGTTACGTCATTCGTCAAATAGTTTCTGATTTGCATATCAAGAAGGAATTGCCGACAGTGAGGATGATTGTCGCCGAAGCTAGGAAACGTATTCAATATACAGGTCAGTCGACAAGTATGCGTGTGATTCTGAGGAAATTAGGATTTCGTTTCAAAAAAGTCAATCGCCGATCTGTTTTGCTTGAACGATGTGACATCGTTGCTGCCCGCTGCCTTTATTTGCGTTCAATAAGTCGTCGAAATGTTGACTGATTCCAGCGACCGCCATTTTCTCTTCCATTTGAATATTAACGAAAAGCCAGGAATGGTCAATCTATAAGCTGCGTTGCATTCTGGGAGGGTCATCTTTGAGAGCACGGACTTTAGTGATGTGCCTAGTCTACGTATCTAATAGTAACATCAAGGATTCAAGAATGATAATAATTGAGGCGTGAATAGATGCTAAAGGGACATTATCCACTTTTTAAAAATTTACAGAAACAAAGAAAAACTTGTACAACTATATGAGTAATTATAATTCCTGATTTCTGTTCACTAACTCATGAACATTTGACGATAAAGGTGAAGTCTACAATTTTCAGTTAGAAAAATCATAAGAAGTTATTGAAAAACAGTATTTTAAATTGGATTAACATAATTAACAAAAAATGGATAATGTCCCTTTTGCATCTACACGCCTCAATTGTGTAAGAAACAACTGGACTATTAAAAAAAAGAAGCAAATATAGGAATAAAGGTTATACCGGCATCTTGACTTTTCGGAAATGGAGCGCTGTGATTGGCCGGCCGCGATTTTAGCTGTGTTCGTTTCCAACACCAGTGGATCTAGCTGTCTTCGATAACGATCATATTTTTTAAAGTGGATTTTCGTAGGAAGTTATCTGCATTGGATGCTAAATGATTTCAAAACCGTATTCGACTTTGTTCGAAGAATATAGTGGCATTCATAACTCATAAACCGATTTAGTATGGATTTAGCTACACCTCAAGTGTATATGAGGGGGCTAGAATCAAAGGCAGCTAAATCCATGTTTTGAAATTTTACAAAAAAAATTTTTTTTTTAAGGTGGTAACGTTGTATGAAGAAATCTTCAAAATACTTAGAGTGGGAATTAGAACTGAGTTGATAGCAAACTGAACGCCTATAATGACAGGTTATTCTTTTATTGAATAATTAAAATGGATTTAGCTGCCTTTGATTCTAGCCCCCTCATATTTCTTATTAAACTCAAGTTTGTGTGATTTTGTATTACCTGAATGCATTTTTACTTCTCACAAGTTACATTTATTAGATATTTTATACTGTTGACGATAGAGCATAGAGTTCAATGGGTATCAACAGTAAAGCTCTTCTAAGACCGGACTTTGAGAGGGGAAATTGAGGACAGAAACCATACTCTAAGAACATCCCATTCATGCCCTATAGGATTAAGGTAGGAAGAGATGGCTGACTAATCCACAAGTACAGTGGTATCCTCTTCAAAATACTTATCTATCAGACTGGCCAGGTGTGGGGACGTATTTTATCATTTTATAGAAGAAACGGAAAATCTGTGTTTTCACCTAATCGTAACACTATCTTCACATAAGTGGCCCTTTCACTGATAATAGACGAGTGATATCGTGTTCTTCGTTCTCTCCGGATCAGAACACACACGAAATTACTCTGGACTCATCTGTGAGTAGCACTGATCTGCATTAGTTTCCAGTCCATACGGTATGTCCATTTCCCACATGCTTAATATAAGACTTCCCTTCGTGAAATCTGCTACACACAAGAAGCAGATAACAGGGTTCCAGCCGTCACTGCAGGAGCAGATCGCATTTGTTTAGAAATCTGTTATCGAGCATAATGCTCATTCACGGATATTATAGCTCTTAAACCACCTTCCGGAATCTGATCGTCTATTTTGTAATTGATTCCATAGTCTGTGGACCACATGACTCACATTTCTATTTCTACATTTGGCCTGCCTCTAGTCTTCCGATAGTTCATTTTAAGTTCACCTATTAAATGATGTCTCGAAGCCGTACTAGAGTCTTAAAAAAAATCTAAACAGAAATTGAGGAACACTTGCCGAACAGCCCTTTTACTCAGTGGCAAATTTGCAATCGATGTACGCTAACTCAGCATTATGTTATGTATACAAATTTCATACATTTCCAATCTATTTTTTAAAAATATAAATGCGATTTTTTTTTCTGTTTTTTCCTTAATTAATGGAAACCAGTGTACGTATTAAGATAATAGAGAAGCAAAAGTTAAGGATTATCGCCTTATAAAAGTTACTTATACAATCAAATCATTTATATAATGTCACTGAAACTGAAAATTTTGACTCTGTAGTGGAGACAATGTCGGTATTAAAGAAAAAAAAAATGTATATTGGGAACATATCAAAGTGTCAAATCTACTGTAAATGAATCATTTAGTACTTCGTAACTTGCCAAATAAAGTTGCAAATAAAAAAAGAGATGACGTGCTTATAAGAGATGACATGAATCAGATTCGTATGAAGGGTTATCTATAAATAAAAAAAGATGTGCAGACAACATTAGGATAGGGAATAGGAGAAATGAGTAGGAGTAATAATAAATGAATGGGAATAGGAGAAATAGCCAAAATAATCATCATCGCATTCAAGTTTGTGCCATAAGTAAGAGTCATAAGGATTAAGAAAATCAGTGCAGCCTTTTTGTTGTGTAGCAAAAGAGAGGAGTTCAAAATTAATCGTCTCGTAACAGATTAAAAAACCGCACCAATTTGAACTGCAGTTAATTTAGTATGATGTGCTTACAAACATCGGGTTATTTTTGAGTGATGGGAATAGATCAAAATAAACATGGTAATGTTTAAGTCGGACCCTAAACAAGTGTCGTACAAAATAAAAAAAAAAAAAAAAAAGATATAGTCCTTTTAATGTCGTGAACGTATAGATACAGCAGACAAAATTGAAATTTTATACAGTTGAATAATGCTCAATCAATTAACTACAGTTTTCATCATAAATTTGTCAAAATATTCGACTGATTTCAAATAAAGGCGCGTTCCGCCGATGTGAGAACCATCGCGCTCGTCGAAGAACGTCTCCGACAAGCCTCACTCTTCATTTTATACCTGATTCGATGCCTTACGATGTCGGCGCTATGGAAATTTCAACAACTGGTGCCACTTGCAGCGCAATGTTTTTCCCCTGTCGGTCATTTTTTGAACTAAATTTATGTATTGCAGAAATCTTTTCCCCATGATTTGGAATGTAAACAGTCCAAGTCTGACGTTGTTTCGCCCACTGGATCTCTCTCCAGAGAGCATAGGTATACTTTAATTTGAATCATCTTGTACATCTGTGTGAAACAGGGAAATGTGTAGCATTATTATTACTTAACATTAAAGTACTGTAATCTAATGACGGATGTAACTAAATGATTCCCACATCAAATGCGATATAAACAGAAACATTTAATCATATCGTATCATCTTCCCTTCATTAGTCCAGTGAATGTGGAGTTTAAGCTGCTAGAAACTGATATTTTCTGTACAGGCTTTTTTCTCAGATTCTTAAAAAGCACTGCCAATCCTATCACTAGATAGCAGTGATTACATTTTAGGAGAATTACAAATTTACACCGGACAACAAAAAAATAACGAAAAAAGTAATGAAAATAATCAGGTAATTGTCCTTTATTCGCTCGAAAGGGAATTACCTTGCTTAAAATAGTTCAGTTCTTTGCGCAAGGGAAAACTACGAAATTGGAAAAACGGCTATCTCGATTCACCTTTTTTGTTTTCAAAATTGTTAAGGTTTGAATTTAATTTGCTACATTATTTCAGATAAGCTTAATGTAGTATAAGATTTAAATTAAGAAAAACTTAGTTCTTCTTTGTATTCTAATCTAAATTTCAAGGTAAGTGATTTCCCTATATAAACACAATGACAAACAACTCTAATAGCGAACCCAGTTCTTTTCTGAACACCATCCAATTAACCCCCGCCAACGGTCGATCAGCTTTTCATTCGGATTTCGGTGATTGCGCGTCTCCGAGATTTCTGTTTACCGATGCTAGGAGGCGCTTTCTGCCGGATTTAGCCGAAAGAACTCATCAGAATAACAATCTCAGCACTTTCACTCAGGTTTCCCTTATTGGAAGGGCTTAAATCCTTCGGTCTGCTTTACCTAATTTGATCAACATTGGAAAATTAGAACATTATTCTCATTGAAATGAATATTTTATAGCTTATTCATCATTTATTCGGTAAAGAAGATTATTCAGTCTAAATCAGCTTATTATTGATTTAAGAAACTCAGATTTTTTTTTTTTTTTTTTGGTTGAAAAATTTTGTCTTTCATATGTTTTTTTTAGGTTTTCTTAATTAGCGGAATAAAGAAAAGTAATGATTTTTTTCAAATTTCTCTTATCTTTGAATTAGATTATTCAAATCGGATTAGATTATCCGATTTTAAGTAACAAATAAATAAATGAAAGCTGTCTTAAAGAGTTTCTTCGAATATTACAGTCTCTATATTTCTAGTTAATTAACAAAAAAATAAATAAAAACGTTGCAAAAGAAAAATATCAATTGATCTTCCCAAACATCTGAACGAATTCAGGATTTAAAATTTCTATGATTTTATGTTTCTTCTCCTCCCAAACTGATATCCTGTACCGTAAGAAAAGGCGCCCATTAACATTCAAACTAAATACAATGGTATGTGATCTCTTGGATAGAATTTTCGTGGGAATTGTTTTCCGCAGAATTTTATATAACTGTTCGAATGGGAAGTGGTTGCTGTACTGTTAAAACGTTCAGGTTAAGATCTCTGGCTTCTTCATCAGCTATATCTAACTTCCTGCAAGGTAAACGATCCTTAAAAAGTAAAGTTAATAATTACTATGTCTTAAGCTATTTTCCTTTCTAAAGTGAGGTTTTTCAGTATGAAATTATTTCCATACTATTTCTTTGACGAAGATATATCCCAACAAGTTGTTATTTTTTAAAACATTTTAGAAGAAAAACATGGGAAACTAAATTCCAAGCCCTTTTTTAGATACATCCTTTCTTTCAGTAATCGAAAAGAAAAAAAAAAGGATTCGAATGTAATAAATGACCAAATCCTCTATCAAAAGCTGATAATTTTTGCCTTTTCCTCCCATTATGCAAAATTCATGACGAGTTCTTTCTTTTTATCCTGAAGTTAATATTATATTTTTTGGCTGATCTGATTGCTCAATGTCTGATTCAAATAGCATAATCAACAAACATAAAATATTTTCAAAAGAAAATAAACGTTGAATACAATGAATATAATAAAAATGTTTAAGAAATATTAATCTGTTGTTTTACAGCAGTTGTTGAAAACAACATAAACTAACACTGCTAACTTTACTAGTGAACTAGTAAAGAGAAGGCGGCACTAAGGAGCCATTGTCCCTCCCAGCGGAATGCCTCTGGATGACATATATATTGAAGCAGTTTATTCTCTGGTCAACTTCTAGAAAATTTAGCTTAAACTTCCTCTATTTTTATGTATTACGAATGACATAATCAATTTTTTGTACTGGACTTTCGAATTAAATTTTCTCCATATTTAGGGAACTCAATAATCTTTAATTATAAAAAATTATCCCATTTTACAGGCCAAGTAAATGATTCGCCTCCATCGGGATGAAAATGAGAATCGGATGGTTAGTTTTAATCTAGAAACTACTCCGGTCCTCATTTTACAGAGTTTATTGTTTTGGGGGATATCCAAAGCAAGACAGTCTTCCAGATACGACGGAAATAATGAAAATCGTTTGAATGCAAGCAGCAATAGATAGGATTTTTTTTTTTCATTTCCAAAACATCTTGAGTGAAATGCAATTAGCGAAATCAGCTAATGAAGCAGAATGGTGGGACACAGTTCTGGAAGCTTTAAGTAAAGATTTCGAAACAGCGGTCCGCAAAACTGGAAATCGAGATCTTTTCCTGGATGTTTCTTCTTCAGAGGATCATAGGACCCACCCAACACTCTATAAAATAAGGACCGGGGTAGTTCTTTCTCTGATTAAAGGTGGCCATCTGACTTCGATTTTCATCCCGATGGTGGCCAATCATTGGGCCAATGTCCAAGAAAAGCCTTACTAGGTCTGTAAAATGGAATAAAATTTCATAATTAAAGATTTCAGAGTTCACCAATTCTGTAGAAAATATAATTTGAAAGTTCATTACGAAAAATGACTACATCATTGGTAGTATGTAAATGTAAGAGGAAATTTAAATTTAAATTGATCGGAAGTTAACCAAAGAACAAACTGCTTTAATTGATACATCATCCAGGGGATGGCGAAGGGGCAAACGGCTCCACAGTGCCTTTCTCCTGAAATTCGCCAATTTTCTTTTGTGTTTATTTGTTTTTCTTAATAAGAGGATCAGTTATCAGGCACATTGGTTTTTCTGTTTTGGTCGGAGATTTTAAATTATTCCATCCTAAATATCCTACTTACAACGTAATCTGTGATCTTAATTCTGAATGAATGCAGTTTTGTTTCTGAATGAAAAGACAAAAAAGGGACACAAAACGACAAATTAGAGAATAAATAGGTATATCGTATTCTTCTTTGCTTGAAAAAGACAATAGCGCTCTCATCTGGATTCAAACAAGAAAAAATTTTGTGATAAGCTTAACGTGCCTAAAGGTAGGATTCCGCTCACTTGCTGCAGAGCAGCGACTGCAGCCCTGGGGCGGCAACCTTGACTGCCCCTCTGTTGTCCCTTCTATTTTCAATACAAACGGTTCCGTTCACTGCTGCTGCACGTGACGTCAGAGCAGCAGAAGGGCTGCAGTCGAAAAGGAAGGAAAAAATAGCAACCATCTTGGCTGCTGCATGCAGCAAGTGGTCAGAAGAAAGAGTTTATGGATGAAAACAAATGCATTTTTATTATTTCAAAATTAAAAAAAATACTTTCAGTTAATGAATATATTTCTTTAATAATCTATATATTTATTTTTTTATTTCAATCGATTATATTAAATAAAAATAACATTTAATTATTTTATGTATTCACATAAAATTAGAAGATATGTGAAAAAACAAAGAAAAAACAAACTCACTGATTTCTCCAAAAATAAAAACCGCCTAAAAATCAATACAAATGCATTTAAAACAGTACATTTAAAAATAAATTTTAAATGATGTATATGAGAAAATTTAATAAGGTTTTCACATATTGTCATCTTTTTATTTTAATGGATTATATTAAATCAAAATAACATTTTATTTATTTATTTATTTTCAGAAATTCCTTTCGAAAAAAATCACAAATAGTAAGTGGATTATCAACATTCCTCCGGATTTAGCTTTTTTCAACCCATTAGCAAATACTTGTTCCGAAATTATAGGAAAAAAAATAATCTTTTGTAAATAGCAAATTTAATGTAAATCAAAATGTTGTTCTTTTTTTTTTTTTTAATCTTTATACATGGAACTATAAACTTCAATCATCAGATTTCAAATTAAAATAACTTTATAGATACATCGGAAATTATTATTCTAAAGTAATATTGGTTTTTAATCATATTCCTAAAATTGCTACGTATTGTCTCTTGTCCAAGTTGACTGAATTGATCAGTTTTGCAACCACTACTTGGTCGAAGAAGGGAGAAAATACCCCCCAGCAGTGGGCGGCAGCCAGTTATAACGGAAGGGTAGCTGCTGCGCAGCGAATGACACCCCTGCACTTCCCCTACCTGCTGCTGCAGCAAGTGAGCGGAATCCTACCTTTAAAATTAATAAAAGAGGTGTACTTTATCGGCAAAATAAAAATAAGTTAATAAAAGAATCTTCATAAACTTCCTTAATATTTCAATAAACTTCTTTAATAGCCTACTCCAAAAACGTCATACATCAAAGGCTATATATTGGCAATATTTCGAAGGATTTATACTTCTTTTTCTAGCCATATTTCACCTTAGGAATAGGGAATCTCTCCCTCTTCCCAAACTACAAAAATAATAAAATAATAATTACATCCAAGAGAATTCAGAAATTTAAAAGAACAAACAAAAACGTGTTGTATGATTACCAACACACAAAACGTGATGTGTTACATCTAACAAACAAAACGTGAAGATTGTTCAAATTACAGAAATAATTGTTTGTTAGATGTAACACATCACGTTTTGTGTGTTGGTAATCATACAACACGTTTTTGTTTGTTCTTTTAAATTTCTGAATTCTCTTGGATGTAATTATTATTTTATTATTTTTGTAGTTTGGGAAGAGGGAGAGATTCCCTATTCCTATGGTGAAATATGGCTAGAAAAAGAAGTATAAATCCTTCGAAATATTGCCAATATATAGCCTTTGATTATGACGTTTTTGGAGTATTAAAGATGTTTATTGAAATATAAATAAGTTGAAATTAATCAAAAGGCGTTAAAAAAGCATGACGTACGTTTCGGGGTCACAAAGATATAGATCCCCCTTTTCAAAATAATAAATATAAAACCCTACCAAGAGTAGGAAAATTTGTCCTTCCAGAGTGGAAGTCGTCGGTAGAATCTTTGAAAAAGGGGATCTATATCTTTGTGACCCCGAAACGTAGGTCATGCTTTTTTAACGCCTTTTGATTAATTTTAACTTATTTATGTGGCGATAAAGTATGCCTCTTTTAAGAAAAATTTTTGTTTTCCAAAACTAAAACTACCCTTCTTTATTGTGTTTTATTTTTTTTTTTTTGTCAACAAACTATGCAATAATTTATTTTTCTTTATCCTTTATTTTTCTTGGGATCCTCGTAATGACTATGCCTTCTAAATTTTCGCTTCTGATAAGGTTATGTATCGCAATTTTTGAGAATGTATGCGTTTAAGTATATAATATCAGGAAGCCCGAGCTTCTCACGGTAAAATCAAGCGTAAATAAAGTAAGATCACTATAGACAATCACCTGGTTATCTAACGCCCCTTTCGGGGAAATGAACAGCTCCTTAGTTAAAAGAAACAAAAATATTATTAAGTAAACTTATTTTATTACAGGTAAAAGTAAAATTATTACTTTATTACACGTAAAAACGCACAGAACACGAATTTATTAAGAATAAAATAAAACGAAAATAAATTAAGAACACTGTAGATCCAGGTCAAAGAATATAAATGTTCACTCCAATTCATGGAAATCCTTTGGTCCATTTTCAAGATAAATTTAGAATAATCATCTTTTTTATCTTTTTCTTTTTTTAAGTAAAGGGCACAAACACGTGTCAGAACTTCCATTCAATATCAGCGGACGAAATGGAGACTGACATCAGAGTACTTCCGGTGACGCGTGAAAAAGTTGCGTAACCTAGAACTAAGGTCGCAGCCTCTAAATTTACTCCCTAATGAGTGTTACAATACACTTTTGAGCAATTTTTTTTTTATAAGTAAAAGATACAAACATTTGTCACAACTTCTATTCAAATATCAGTAAACGAAATGGAGACTGACCTCAGAGTGGATCCGGTAATGCGTGCAAAAGCTTGCGTAACCTGGAACTAGAGTCGCAGCCCTAAATTTATCTCCTAATTAATTTAGTCCAGTCCAAGCTAAATCGCTTTATCGCATTTATTTATATCAAAAGGCTTTTGACTCAGTTAATATGTCTTCTGTTATTAATGCTTTAGAAAACCACGACAGCTGTGTAGAGCTTAATAAAAATATTCATAAGAACAAGACAGCAATAATTCATTTGCACAAAGCTGCAGAAGAAAATCAGGAATAAGAAAAGGCGTCAGACAGGAAAATACTATCTCAAATACTGTAACTACAGCATCTTTAGGAAGTGTTCAAAAATTAGACTGGGAAAAAAGAGGCATCAATATTAAAGGTGATTATTTAAGCCACCTTACGTTTGTAAATAATGTACGTATAGCTAAAGATGCTACGGAATTGCAATTGATGATATATGAGCCTGCCAATGAACTTAAAAGTTGGATTGAAACTAAGTTCAAAGGCAACAAAGATTATGTTTGCTGGATTTTATTAGTAGGACAAATTAAAGTTGATAATTCTGAATTAGATGAAGTTAGCAGCTATGGTTAGGTTGGACAACAAATTACTATGGATGGAAAGATTACGCCGAAAATAAACCATACAAGTCCCAGATGTACTACAAAATTGAAAGTAGCAATACCGCTATGTTTAAAGAGAAAACTTTTTAAGCAATGCGTATTACCAGGTCTAGCAAACGAAGAGGAGGGATAGACGGTGACCCAAAAAAATATTTATCAGAACCTGCAGACAAGTCAAAGAAGCATGGAAAGATATGTGAATCATATGACAAGACCAGAATATGTGAGAGAGCAAACCAGAATGTCTGATATTATTATTACCATAAAGACGCTCAAATGGAATTGGGCTGTCATGTAGCAAGTCGTAATGCATCTCTAATGAAATTCTAAACTGACGACAATGTGTCGATTGATAGATGAAATTGAAAGTTTTATTTGATTAGATTGGAATAGAAAAGCTTTCGACCGAAAGAACTGGGGGGAAAAAAAACAACTTGGAGAGACTTTCAGTGGATTGAAAATGGTTGAAAACGATGATGATAATACGTTGGCCGTTATAGACGTCATGGCAACTATTTTTTATCTGCCAAACATGCGGCACTACTGCAATTCCCCTGCAATACACGTTTGAAAGCTTGTTGGATGATTGGTTTGGGTCGGTGAAGGAAGGCATGGGAGCAAGTGGAAAAGACATATTTGGAAAATATTTTTAATAAGACAATGTAGTGCAGCCAAGGAAGAAAAAAAGAGCCCATGAATGCTCAATACACATTGCTAACACCTATGAAAGTAATCTCCAAGAGTGTCCAACGTACGATGTAAACATTTGAGAACTGCTGTCCAACGCCATCCTTCACGATAACGTCACATGTCACACAGCAGCTACGTCGACGGTGGTGGAGGGGATGTCTTGGAACACCTTCGTATTCGCCAGACCGGACTCCATGCGACTTTGATTTGATTCCAAAACTCAAGCTGCAGTTGCTTGGGAAACGCTTGCAAACAAAGATGAAATTTTGACGGCGTTTCGGCGAGAGGTCAAATGCAGCCAATGATATTCTCCGCCTTCCCAAACCCTGGCAACGTACGGTAGACAATCTTGGAGATTACTTGGAGGGATGGTACCAATGTGTATTGAGCATTCCTTTCCTTTTTCTTCCTTGGCTGCACTGCCTTATTAAATGAGATTTCCAAATACGTATTTTGTACTTGCTCCGATGACGTTCCTTCACTGAATCAGAAGCACATCCAACAAGCTTTCAAATGTGTATTCTGGAATTGCAGTGGTGCCGCATGTTTGGCAGATAAAAAAATAGTTCCATGACTTCCATAACAATCTGCGTAGTAAAATAAATAAAACAATGCCAGTAATAAAAAAGAATGAATATTGCAACCAGTATATCAACGTCTGTTACAGTTGAAGTTATTTATTAAAACAAAAACAATATACTGTATATATATATATATATATATATATA
>JAFIDM010009631.1:358229831-358240310 GCA_023159025.1 Thereuonema tuberculata
AAAGTTTTCAATCAACCAAAGTTTTAATTTTCTTTTTACTACTGAAATACGTTTGCTTTTATCAAAAATATCAACGTCTAAATTGTTAATAAAATTTTCCATTTTGTAATGAAAATTACGTATTCCATAATTATTATTAATGTATGTTTTGTTTGTTATAATATTTTGAATGAATTGAATAGTTCGAAAATGAAGCCTGCACACCTGTTAAGCCTTTTTAAAAAAATGTAATTAAAAGTTAAAAAGTATTTAAAAACATGACACGACCATGGTTTCCACTTTATAATGAGAAGTCATCTATTGTGTTTTGTTTCTAAAATATAATAATAATTTTGTATGATAATACTATAGTATAAATTTTTGCTTTGAAAACAAAACGCCAAATTTTTATAACATACTGTACAATTCTTCTTTTTTGTATCATTCCAGATTTCTTTAGAAAAAAAATTAGAACTTTTATTTTTTAACTTTCTAAACTTAGATCATTTCTGTTTGCCCATATTTGCTGGCGAGCAAACAAAATCGACTCAATATTCATATTTTCATTTGCTGCCTACTATTTCAGAAATTAAATTATTTTGAATGATAATGACAATATCAATTGAAAGCTTACAAAGTATACTTTCCAACGATCTCACGAGGAATCAGTATACAACAAAATTTCCTTTACTGTAGGACCTACAACAGAAAACAGAAAAACATGTTGAAAACGGAGCAATGAAATGGAAAAGGTTTGCTTGAAAAGAAAAGCCAAAGGTACTGTAAAAAGAAACAAAATTTATTCTAATCAGTATTTGGTTTTGCCACCTCTAGCTCTTATAATGACTTCCATAAGCTTCTGCACCATGTCTTGTGGATGACTTCCCACTTCTCTACAATTGCTGTTTGGAGTTCAGTGATGGTACCAGGAGTGGGACTTCTGACTCGAAACCTTCTCTTCAGCTCAGTCCAGGGCAAAGCAGGGGCCAGTCCATGTGTTGTCATGCGTTAGCACGAAGTCCTGATTGACAAACTGCATACGGGACCATATAGTATCCTAAGATGTCTGATGTAGTCAAACCATCTTTGCGGCCACACTAGCTTTGATAACGAGATATGTTTTCACCTCGAAGAAAATCCCAGCACACACCATGCCTCACTTGTTCTACGATACAGCGTTGTGTATAAGGGTCTCGAGGCCTCCTGTATACCGGGGCTCTTCTGTCGCAGCCGTGAAAGCACATTCTGCTTTCATCGGCAAACTAAACATTGCTCCATTGCTCTAAACTGCAATCGATGTGATTGTGAGGAAATTGAAGATGTGCTTGTCGATGAGCTGCCGTCAAGAGTTGCCCAGTAGTAGGCCTCTTCGGTGTCAGGTCGCCATTCCTCAATCGTCTTCCGACTGTTAAAAAGAAAACAACAAACATACAGAAAATATTAAAAATATCATATCCTCCATACATGCATAAACATATCACGTACATATAAAAAAAAAGAAAAAAAGAATACAAGTCAACACTAGTACCAGAAGGAAATGGAGTTATACAATAAAACATCACACTTGCCAAAACATCGGAGAGTGCTTAAGGAAACATGCAACAGAAAGAAAGGAGAGGCTGCAAAACAAACCTACATATCTGCGATATGGACCGTGGTCTGCCTGAAACTGGTCTCTTATCGAAGCAAGCAGTCACCCGATACCTCCAATATACTCGCGATACGGCAGACTTGCTCATGTTCAACTGCTGGGGTTGTGTCCCTCTTCCAACAAGACAACGACTCGAGCTGCTTCTTCAGGCGTGGTGTCCATTTCGTGAGTAATTACTGCAACTTCATTAAGGAGATGTATGCCTGTCAACTTCTGAAATGTGACTGAATAGTAATTTTTACATCACAGTAATTTTACCACACATTACATTGAAACCATTTGACAGGGTTGAGAATAGATCTGATATCACGTTGAAGTATTGTTGGATATTGACTTTTATCGTACCATTTGAAAGCTTATTTTCCACGATTTCAAATGATGTGAAATTGCCCGCTACACATACATTTCTCTCTGACATATTTGCGAGCAAATGCAAATACTATCGTTGAGTCGATTTTTGCTCGCCAGTATAGTAATATCATAATTTAACAGAGTCGAACATGGCATAGTAAATAAGTATTTTTGTCTTTAGTGGTAGGATTTTTTTTTATGTAATATAAAGTGTAAATAGTAGTGTTTAATTTTTTTATGCAAAATATTTATATTAGAATTCCAATTGAAAAGATTATTTATAATTATTCCTAGATATTTAAACTCATTTACAGATCTAATGATTGAACATGAATTACAGTCATTTAATAATAATAATAATAATTCCCAGAAAATATTATTTATTCATCATTTTTTCAGAAAAATTAATTATAATAGTTATTAGCGACCCATTTGGGAGCTATTGTGATACCGACCAACATCGGTAGCTATTGCGTTTATCCGGTCCGTCCGTCCATGTCTGTCTATCGCTAACGACTCCCGAACGGAAGATCGGATCGACAATCGGATTGCACCATCATGTTCAGAGGCCCAAAGACCGTAAGAATGGGGTTTTTTTTTGAGGGGTCAACTCTCCCCATATTCGAGATATTTGGCATTGTTGTCGTTGTACTCCCCTAAAAACTCCCGAACGAAAGGTAGGATCGACGAACGGACTTCACCAACGTGTTCAGAGGCCCAAACAACGTTGGAATAGGGTATTTTCAGGGGCCAACACCCCTCATGGTCGAGATATTTGGCATTGTTATTATTTGATATCGGATATTACCTTAAATCTCAAAAATGCAATTATATCATTTCAGTTGTCAGCTATAGCTTTCTGCTTAACGTCTCGGACTCATAAACTGAAGGTTGTCGGTTTGAATCCGCATTTGTATTTGTATGTGTGTGTGTGTGTGTGTGTGTGTATGTGTTTTCTATTTTTCTTAATGTCCGCATGGTTTTTTATTTTGTTTTTTCTTATTTTTCTTAATGTCCGCATGGTTTTTTATTTTGTTTTTTCTTATTTTCCTAACTTTTCTCTATTTTTTTTCTCAACTTCTTTTTTTATTTTTCCTTTAATGTATTATGGTTCCTTTAATTTATTATGGTTCGCCCTTAAATTTTGTGCTTTAGCACAAAATTATATTCACTTGTTTTAATACTGCTAAAGTTTGTTTTTGGAGTTGTTTTTCACAAGAAAGAAATAGCATTTAAATCAAATCATTTAACGTGCTGTGAAATTGCTTAAAATCAAGAAATCAAAGGCAGCACATGAATAAATTGAAATTGCCTCTCTTGTTCGATTATAGGAAAGGAGTTGGGAACAGCTGTTTCGTCCTTCATCGGACTCATCAGCCCAACCCCGCCTGGTTCTTTTATCGGGGATTTGATTTAGCTTAAGCTTTTGTTTGGTATTCCGATTTGGAATTTCTTTTTCTTAGTTTAATTCGTTTTTGCCTACTGAACGTAGGAAAAGGTTTTTGGTGGTGCTGAGTTGGCACCCCAATTAATTTCTTGTCTTTCTTTCTTTTGAGAGGTCACTGTCAGGTGTGACGGTGATCCTCACTTAAGATCTAGCCTCTCTGGTTCTTTTATCGGGGAAGGCGGGGTTGGGCTGATGAGTCCGATGAAAGACGAAACAGCTGTTCCCAACTCCTTTCCTATAATCGAACAAGAGAGGCAATTTCAATTTATTCATGTGCTGCCTTTGATTTCTTGATTTTAAATAACATTTAATTCTGACACATTTCGACATTTTGAAGCTATTCGAATAGGAAATATTTAAAATACTACAACTAGAGAAAATTTTGCCTGAGAAACATTACATTGTTGCAGTACTTTAAAAAAACTTATAAATAATAAGTATTATAATATTAAATTGGTTTGATTCTAATTATTTAAGCAGGCTATTTAGATATATTTAAGTAGATTCATTTCAATAAGTCTTTAGATTGATATATAAATATTCACAATAATAAATTTATCACATGTTTGCTTCGTCAATTATAATATCATTTGGAAAACCATGTAATGAGGGTGGAGATAAACTTATGTTACTTTAATAGCTTTAAATTAAAGGGATATAGGATGTAAAGAGTTACATGTTGATAAAGTATAAATAAACTTTTATCTTTTCTACCCATTTTTTATTATCTATTTTTATCTGTTCACGCCATGATCATTCTACTAACCGAAAAAAAGTTGATTTCAAATTGATATTCTATTAATTGATATTAATTGATTATTATTGGCATCTTGCCAATTTTCACAAATGGAACTCTTTATCAATGAAATCCTGTTCGTGTCTCCAGTCTTGATGATCTTCAAACAATTGATAATATTCTGTGGCTTCATTCCTGATGACGTGCAAATTGACAGATTAGATAATCTACTACATAGCAATTAGGTTCAGATCCTACGTAATTAGCACGCATTATAAGAGTTGTATAAATAGAGAAGCTTTCTAACTCCAAAGCACTGAGAACTACATCTGAAGTTCATTGGTGTGGACACATTCATCAAGATGTCTTCCAATAATTTGATTGCAGTTGCTTTTGTTCTTACAGGTTAGTAATCCCATTTTCTGAAACTACACTTACTTACTTTAAAATTAGTAAAAATATTAAAATTGAATATTTCTATTTAGTTCTACTTTAAAGTATTCAACATTCATAATGTAAATGGAAGCATCAAACTATGAACCATTGTGTAAATGCCTAGAATAATTCCTGCATAAAATGAAACTAGCCGAAATTATTAACGAAAGGAGGGTTAGGATTTGAAGATATAGAGAATTTATTCTTTTTCATATTTAAAGATCGTTTATTCATAAGTTTTGTTAATAATTCAAATTAGAATTAAATTTTGTTAATAATAATTTCTCTTTTTCTTTTTCAGCTATTCTCGCAGCTGGTGTCTATGCAGAGTGTCCAAGGGCTTGTCTCGCTATTTATGCTCCAGTCTGCGGCACAGACGGCAAGACTTACTCGAGCGAATGTGTTCTCAATGTCCAAAGAGAATGCAATGGAAAGGATGTTCATATGGTAAGAGACTTATCTTTATATCTTTCTGTTTCTTTATTTATTTGCTTCTAAAATAACAAAAATACTCCAGTAGATATTGCACTTTGATCGAATTTTTTTCCAAATTAAAAGAATCCTAATTATGTTTTCAGTTTTTAATCATCAGTTTTTGGAACTGATAATTGTATCAACAATTTTTATACAAAACATTTTTAATTTAAGTTAAATTTTGTTTATGTTTCAAGTAAGGTAATTTACATGATATTTAGTCATTGAATCAAAAAGATATAATGTAAATTAACTTATACTACATTTCAAAGCTTAATTTTAAATTTTACTACATTTTTTTTAACAGGCTCACAAAGGAACATGTGATTCTCCCATTTCCAAACGCTCAGTAGATGTAGAATGTCTTCCTCATATGAAGTCAGGTGCTTGTACTCGAGAGTACATGCCTGTTTGCGGCAGTGATGGCAAAACCTATTCAAACCGTTGTACCTACTGCTATGCAATGTATAAGATGCAAGATGAAGGAAAGGAACTGACCGTAGCACACACAGGAAGATGCAGCAGCGTTGCAGCCTCTGAAGACGAATGCCCAAAGAGCAGTAGACGAGGAATCTGCACTAAGGAATACAATCCTGTCTGTGGCAGTGATGGAAAAACCTATCCTACGAAATGTGTCATGTGCGCTACTATGTACGAAAAACAACAAAAGGGTGAAAATATTCACCTTCACGTCGTTCATTACGGAAAATGCAACGAAGTTAAGAGAAGTGCTAATGAGTTGGAATGTTATCCAAGGGAAAAAGTAGGTGTCTGCACTTTAGAATATATGCCTGTGTGTGGCACCGATGGCAAGACATACCCAAACAAATGCGCTTTATGTTATGCAGCTGCTCAACTTGAAGCCGAAGGTAAAACACTCACACTGAACCACAAAGGTAAATGCGTTACAGCTGATAAGAAAAGGGAGACTGATGAATTTGTACCCCGATGTGAACCTTATATGAAGAGTGGAATTTGCACTCGAGAATATTTCCCTATCTGTGGATCTGATGGTAAGACATACTCAAATGAATGCGTCTTCTGCTCATTTATGTATGAACTTCAGGATGCAGGTCAAGAGTTAACTGCCAAATATGATGGCGAATGTCAGCCTGAAGATGACGACCTTACACCAAAATGTGAACCTTATATGAAAAGTGGACTATGTACTCGTGAATACTTTCCCATTTGTGGGTCTGATGGTAAAACATATGGTAATGAATGCACCTTCTGCTATTCTATGTATACTCTCAAAGATCAGGGCAAGGATCTGAAATTCAGCCACTTTGGTAAATGTGATGCCATCCCTGCCTCCATGGAAAAAGTTGTTTGTCTCCCACGGGAAAAACAAGGTATGTGCACTAGAGAATACCGCCCAGTGTGCGCCAGCAATGGCAAGACTTATTCTAACAAATGCACGTTCTGTCATGCTGCTTACAAGCCAGAAAACCTTGTTGAGCAAATGACAATTGCCCACACAGGTCGTTGCGAAGACATCATTAAATCTCGTTCCCCAACTTGTTACCCACGTATGAAAGAAGGGATTTGTACAAGGGAACTAGCTCCTGTTTGTGGAACTGATGGTAAAACCTATGCTAACGAATGTCTACTGTGTTATGCAATGTATCAACTGGAAGAAGCAGGCTCTGATGTGAAGCTGGAAATCCAACATGATGGAGGATGTTCTCAAGAATAAATTATCGCCGGTATTCGGTGAAGAAAGTTGAAGTATATTTGAGGTAAATCTGTTATATTGCTCTATTCTTTCTTACAATAATTTATAATTTAATATAATTTAAATAAATTACTCATTTCTCCCTTCTCTGTAATTCACTGAATTTATGTTTTTCTTACCTGTTGTTTCTTGCCAGTGAATTACCTACTCTGGATATTCAAAAGGAAATTGTTAATCGGAAATGGAGAAAATTCAATCGATTTCAAAGAATAATTTTAAAGGAGGTTTCTTGAATTTAATGTGGTGATTTATTCAACTACTGTAATTCGATTTGGAGTAATAAAATTAATTTACAATTTTTAAAATCCTCATTTTTTTTAAATTAATAGTAAAGCTTCAATAATAATTAGTTAATGAGATTGAAATATTTCAATTTTGTCTCATTTCTATGATAAAGTAATTCATTCTTTCTACACTTCGAAATGAATAAAATTTCTTTCCGAATTGAAAAATTGGATATCTTCAGTGAATTTTATAACAAAAATATATTGATTTTATTATAGATTAGAACCTTATCTGCTCGTGTTTAAAAATAGATATTTGATAAGAATAACTTATAAAAATAGATCGATTGAATTCTATCTAATGTTAACGTTAATCGAACTTCGATTATTTTCAACATTTATTTCTTATTGTTATTTTCTTATTAAATAGTTGAATAATAAATTCCATTGATCAGTTTCAACTAAATAAACAAGTTTAATGCAAAATTTAGAATTTCATAATAATTTATTTATTTTATTTTCTTTATTTCCAGAGGGCTGTTTTCTTCATCGCACTGATGCTGCCGTAATATATTCGTGCTACAAAATGATCTGATTCCAAAATTCCTTTGCATTTTTAAAAGTGACATAAAATGATTTATTTATTTATATGTTTATTTACTGAGTATAAAGGTTTTTTATTTAATTAGAGAAGTAAGAAGTTCCTATTTAACTTCGCAATTTTATTTTGTTAAGGAATAATTCTTTAGTAAAATAAAAAACAAATATATAAAATTATTTGTAGGTTTACTTTGAATTATGAGATTTCCTGTAATTCAAAATTATCTTTAATAAAATATAATAGTATAATGTGAAACATTACTTTTTTTTTTCATTTAATTTTTAAATCCTTTTCTAATTTATTTTTTTTTGACAAATTTTCTTTAGATATAACAGAAAAATTTCAATTTTAATTAATTAAGATGATAAATAAAATAAACTTATAAATTTAATCATTAAAATCAGCTAAAAATTTGAACGCTACCTAAACTTCAACCAAAATAAAGGCATGAAGAATTTATTCATTTCAAAGATGCTTTAGTTTGTTAAATAAAATCAGCGAATCTCACAATAATATAAAATTGTGTCACAAGTAAACAAATAAAAAAAAAAAAAGAAATAAAGTAAACGAATTGAAAGTAGAGCCTATAATATTAAAGCTTAAAATAAAAATGTGGAACTAGTGCTTATGAAAAGCAAGGATGTATTGAAGTCACTTTATAGCAATATTTACGTGAATATGCTTTATCATGTTTCATGCAAATGAATTTCTTCATTATTTTTGGAAATGAAACATAAAGAAAGTGAAACGCGCTGAAGCATGCAAAGAATAGCACAACAACGAACCTGGGTAGGAAATAAACTGGAAAAATAGATATATGCTAAGTTAAAATTTAAATTTGTTTCGAGAACTCCGGTTTTCTCCGGTTATCCATTCTCAAAATGGATATTTTAAAATTGCCACATATTCATAGAATAAAGAGTTAACAGTCATTTTAACATTAACTTAACTTTAACATTATCTTCAACATTAACTTTAAACAGTCATTACGATCCATCATTGGTAATATCTTTAAATTTAAGGTGGAGAAAGGAAATAGCTATGAAGCAGGTGAATAGATATTTTTCATTATCAACTTTTAGACCACTTAATGAAATCAATGGCAATTCGCTTGGTTAGTAAAATATAGGCTGTTGTCTAGCTTTAAAACCTGACATTATTTGGCTTAGCTGCTATAGAGGAAATTCAAGCAAAAAAAAGCAAACAAATATTTAAAGCAAAACAAAGTTAGGCAAATCAGCTGAATAAAGTTTTGATTAAATTTTAGATTATTGTTATCTTCAATCAAAAGTCCATAATGAGATAATAGGTATTTTGTATATCTTTTACTAGCAAAATAAAAACAAAGCAAATTTGAAAATTCTTTTGATTTAATCGTTTCATTTGTTAGTGATGTAGTCCCTAAATATGTGGATAACTTTTTCAAGATCTTTGCTAGTAAAGGAAAAAGCGAAAATAAATGGTTTTAATGTACATAGTTTTGACTAATTCTTCATTAGGAATATTTTTAATTAAACCCTGGTCACTTCCTTTTGGAAACTAAATATGTAAATAAAGTTAATGAAAACAATCTTGTTTGAAACTTAAATTTTTCATATCTCAAAAATCTTCCACAATAGTACTGGTAAGAGTTTCTCACGCTGCCAAATGTAACTAAACTTAAAATAAGTTCGATTTCTTATAAAAGGTATCACTACTTGATTAAACTAAATTTAAGTTTGTTTAATGGTATTACCAAAACAAATTTCGATAGTTCTCTCTTACTAATAAAGCAAAGTTCTGGTATTTTTCAATCAAACATACTATTTTTTCCTCAGTTTCCATACAGGAAAAGAAAACCAATTGAAGACAATTGCGTTTAATACTTTACTTTATTGTTATTTATAAATCTTATGTCGCACCAAAAGATATCTAAAAAGTACCTTTTGCTGATGCTATTTGCATCTTATAAAATATATAAATAAAATTGTTTTTATTAAAAAGTAATACTAATTCTGTTCTGCCACTCATGGAATCAATTTTCCATGATCACATCAATTACAAAATTATTGTGGCTCACATACAATATAGTATTAAATATAAAATCCTATAATTTTTTTTATTTCCCTATTAATACAGTTCAAAGTAAACACTCTATTTACGATAATTTAAATCAAATCTTATACAAATTAGATAGATAGCTATTACAGAACAGTTCAATTTTTATTATTTATTTATTTATTTCTAGAAATTTATATAAATAAATAAATAAATAAAATATTTGTAAATTTATAAATATATAAATATCCAAAATACTGCAATAAATATTTATTATATATGTATGTTTTAAAATATACGTTTAACGTGTGTGAATGAATTAAAATGGATAATAAAAAGCCAACACACATATTAATAATTAAAAACATTTAAAAGACATTTTAAATCTACATGACTCAATTATAACCGCTACTCGTTGACTAGTCAACGAGTAGCGGTGCTACTTGAAACATGTAGTTTTTAAATGTCTTTTAAATGTTTTTAATTATTAATATGTGTGTTGGCTTTTTATTATCCATTTTAATATGTATGTTTTTAAAAGATGTTTAATATGTATATACATTTATACGTAATTACATATACATAAAAAATGAAGAAAGTCTAACTCCTTTATACTTCTCTTAACTTCAACGATATCTATATTTCTTCCTATTTAAAGGGCTTCTTCAGGATAAATAAACAAATAATACAAAAAAAGAAAGAAAAAGAAGAGAAAAACCTTCTGTTTTCCTTACAAACACAATTTAAAAATATAAAACATTTAAGCCCAACGCACAAGACTAAATAATAATTACAAAATTAAAAAAGCT
>JAFIDM010009631.1:358246451-358260627 GCA_023159025.1 Thereuonema tuberculata
TTACAATATTCTTACGCAAATATGCATTTCTGCTCCCTGAAGATCGCTATCACATTATCATTGTGGAATTGCAAAAAAATAGTGTTGCTACGCTTTAAGAAGAAGAATGTGTTGCTAAGCAAAAATACGTGAAACTGAGTCGAGACATGGTAGGTTGCTGGGTGAAATGGTACTGAAAGGTATTATCATTATCAGAAGGAGATATATGTGACAATTTGAAGAAGAATCGCTCTAATACGAGATAACGTGATAATGGAAATAAACGATATTGTTTGCATTTCTAAATCTTCCGTTTCGTTTAAATGCTTCCAAAAATGATAATAATGATAATTCATTGCATAGGATGAATATATTGAAAACCTTAGTTTGCCGTTCTTAGTGAAAAAAGAATTCTAAGAATCAGTAGCGGACTAACGCTAACTGAGGACAAGGGGCGGCCTTTCATTTTGAGGCCCTTTTTTAAGAACTAAAAAAATATTAACCGAATATCATTTAACAAAATAGAAAACATGAGAAAATAAACCATGAACACATAATTTTACTTATGACAAAGGTTTAAATAACTATACATAACAAAGCAAATACAATTACATATAATAAAAGAAATTATATGCAAATTAAAACTAAGTAAATAAAACAGTGAAATCACGTTTTCGAGCCTTCACTTTACTGAATTTATTTATTACGTCTTCAAAGTCCAAAGTGGTTGTTATTTTTTTTCTATAGACAATATAGCCAAGTTTTTCATTCTTTCTTCACTCATCGTTGATCTCAGATAATTTTTAATTAATTTAAGTTTTGAAAAACTTCTTTCGCCCGACGCCATAGACACAAAGTGTACGAAATACCGTAAAGTGAGAAATATGTTTGGAATGGATTCAGTGAAATCCCATTTAACGATGAATTGAAGAATTTCTTTGGGTGTCCATGCTGCTGCTTCTCTGGTAGAATCAGTAGCGGCTATAAGTTACGTCATCGAAATCTTTTTACTTTTTTGCAGCACTTGTTTTTATCCAATTCACAGCTTATTTTCCGATGTAGAATATATCATCCACTTCCGAAGATATTTTGTTCTATTTGCTAAATTTGAATAAAACAAGGAAGACATTAGGTTACGATGTGATCCTTTAGCATGTTCTTCGGGTTTCTCAATAGAAACAAAAAGGTCCCTCTTTGTGTTAGTATGTCTCACTCTCCAGCTTGATGATTTCAAGTCGGATGTTATCTGGTACAAGCACTGGTCAGTTTGCATCATCATTAGAATAAGTACAGATGCTCTCAGAACCGATTCCTGCTTTAGTTCCAAAGAACTGGCTCCCGCTCTTGATTCTAAATAAGAACATTGGCTTTCATTTTCCTCTTCTTCAGTAAAACTTCTAAAACTTCTTTTCTTTTCTTTTCATCACTGATTCCGGCTTTCGTAGTATCAGTACTCGTTATTATTGCTATCTTCACAGTCTATCTTTACTTCCACTTTTTGATCTTCTTCTTCTGGATTTTGCTGTTTTTCTGAAGCAAAAGAAAATCAAATATTTAATATATTTATTAGAAAGAAATAAGAAAATAATAATAATAAACTGGTTCTATTATTGTGATCTTATTCATCGGTTCATTTTCATAAAAAATTAGGCAATTAATAATTTTTTTTTTTTTAATTCTTAAAATTAACTTGCCACTCATTATCTGACTATTAGCCGTTTAATATGCATATTAGATAATCACGTAACATAGATACTTTTATTATGTTCACATCAAATTTGGTGGAATTTGGCGCAATAGGTTTGGTAATTGGGCTCTGAACACCTCCTCTTTAATTAAGGCCACCCGGAATAATAGTTTCATGCATGTTGTTGTGGTCTTTCTATTCTTTCTATTTCTTTTTTATTTATTAAATATTATATTCTATTACTCTATTATATTACTGATTATTCTATTATATTTATTGATAATACTCCGTAAAAGGAAACATGTAAAATGCTTTATAAATTACATTTATTGCTTTCCCAAGATATATCTTTTATTTATAAGTTAAAGGGATGAAAAGTAAAATGGTGGAAAATGAAATTTCCAATACCTTCATGAAAAATCCTGGATTCGCACAACCAATTATACTAATCTTCTTGCTGGATGTGAAACTGATTTTTCAGTCGATTAAACAACATCTTCCAAAATAACCTCAATACAACTTTATCATCAATATTTCTTTCTTTTCAACAAAGAACTTTTCAAGGCTCCACAAATCATAAAATCATACAAACATAAAGAAAAATCATACATAAAGAAAAAAAAAAACCTTCTTTTCCTACACAAAAATAATCAACAATAAATCATATAAAATGAGCTTGATACTATTCAAAAACAAAGAATAATTCTAAAGAAAACAATAATACCAAAGTATACTAGTAAAACAAACAATGAAACAAATAACACACAGTAATACTATAGTAAAGTTGGGAGAGATGACACATGTAATGTAACTTCAAGAACGGTTTGTAGTAGACTGCAGCGCATCACAATACTAAAACCCGAGGCTAATCTGAGCTTCAGTGTGTGTAGAATTTGTGCTGAATTGATACATGAGATTTTATTGAGTTTTTCTTCCAATGATATAGCAGGATTGTGCTCGAATTTTCGTTGACTTTGCAAATTTGTTTAGTTAACAGCCCTATTTTAAGGCATCTTTCGCTATAATTCACTGTGTAAACATGTAAATAGAGTAAGCAAGGTTATGTACCGGTCACTAGTGTCTTGGGTCCCATTTGGTGGAAATGGCGGTGTGTGTCAATTGTGCCATCACTTGGGGAGAGATGACACACCTGAACACGAGAGAGATGACACCTTTTTAATTCTTTTTCTTTTCTTTTTGTCTTCCTTGTACTTTATATTCATCACAATACAATTACAATTTGCATAATTTAAAAAAAATAATTACCACTAAGTTTCATGTAGACTTAAAAAATAAAATCTAAAGTATTTTGCAAATCTGATAACTGTAAGTGGTTTATTTTGGAAGTCAGAAGGAAGTAGGGAGGAGACCTTGGAGATATTGTCATTTATTGGATATTTTTAAAGGAATTTAGTTATGTTTCTGTTAATATTTATATATATAGATATATGTATATATATAAAAATATATTTATTTATGTATTGAATAATACATTTAATGTCTTGTTCAGCAGGGAATTTTATTTTTTATTAAACATTTTTTTTCCAAAAAGTTTCAAAAATGTCATTATTCAACTTAATTGTAGTGTTTCATTTCATATGTTTTTATAAAAATAAAGTAGCAGCTTGATTTACACAGGTCTCTTATTCATAGTCCATGTGGCCATCTATCCTCTACTACCCGTGTCATCTCTCCCATAGGTATAATTTTTAAAAATTCTAAAAAATTTTTAAATTCTAAAAATTTTTTAAATTCTAAAAATTTTAAAAATTTTAAAAATTTTTAAAATTTTAAAAATAAGAAACAGCATTAAAAACATAAAAAAATAACGTAAATAGGAAGGCAAAGGATAAATCAACAGTTTAAAGCTTTCAAACATTTAAAAAATAAGGTTTTTAATATTTTACGTGAAAAATTCGAATCGTGTGTCAACCTTTCCCAACTTTAATTAATACACAATAATAATTTAACAGACTTACTACAAATTAAGCAATTTTTTCAATCTAACATTCTTGTTCATGAATACCGTAAGAAATTTCGCTAACTCTCAATGATCTATCCTTGTTTAAACAACGACACCAATTTACGAAACAAGATTCCAACATTAACCTTTCTGTCTCTTCTTGAGACTCATATAAAACCTCCACCAAAGGATCTGGATTATGATCATTCCTTATGCAATGGTCCACCCCTTTTCTCTTACTTCTAAAGGCTCTTACGTGTTCTTGTACCCTCTCTTGTAACGAGCTGCCTGTACTTCCTACGTAAAACTCGTTACAATTCCTACACTTCAAACTATAATCACTCCCATTTTGTGTAAATTTCTATTTCAATAACTTGTTTCTTTTTAAACAACTTACTACCTCTGTAATAAACTATTTTTACTTCATTTTCTTTAAAAACATTCCTAACACACTTATTTAAATTAATTCCTGTAGGTAATTTGACAAATTTACTTTACTAACATTATCTTTTTTATTTTTAGACCTTTTCTTGAAAAAACTATTAAAAACAGACAAAATAAATCCTTCAGGATACTCATTGAGTAATAATTTTTTCTTCAAAACTAGAATTTTACCATTCCATAAACTTTTTTCCTCTGTGTATTCCGTAATCCTCTTCAAATTATTATAAATTATAGCTCTTTTTGTAGACAAATTATGGTTTGACTTAAAATTTAACACATGTCTACTCTGATACTTCTTGTTGTAATGCTCAAAAGACAAGCCTTTATCCTCATTCTTAGCCAAAATATCCAAGAATGGTAACTGACCATTTACTTCTTTCTGCAAAGTAAAATTTAAATTCCCATGGTATGCGTTAACATATTTAAAGAATCTTGAGAACCGTCTCTCAGTCCCTACTCATATAATGAAAATTTCATCGACATATTTTAAGTACCGAAATTTTGCTTCATGCCATTTTAATATACAGTTTTCCTCAAGATTCTTTAAATATGTTAACGCTTCTAAAGATGATGGTGAAATCCGTTTGTCGATCCGACCTTCCGTTCGAAAGTTGTTAGGGGTGGACAGACACGGACGGACGGACATAACGTACGCAATAGCTACAGATTTCGAACGCTATCACATTAGTTCCCAAATGGGTCGCTAATTATAAAATATAGGAAATAATTTAAAGACATCTTAAAGATTCATTGCAAAAGTAATTGCTAATGTATAAAATAAATTAATAATTATTGTGACACTTTTAATTTTAACTTATTGCATTATTAATGCTTAGTTCCTCTATATCTCTGTCACACTGTTTCTTTTAAATGACCATATTTAGTCACCATAGGAGGTGGTTTTAGGGAAAAGAAATGGAAGCTGATTGTGCTTTTGGAAAGTGATAATGTAAACCAATGCCCCAAGGGAGAAAAATTGGCTTGGGGTTAGTTCTAAAATTTGAGTTATTTAAATCATAAGTAATAAGCAAATATGTAAATATGTATAAGTAAAGCTTCTTTTTATTTCGCATTTTATATAATTTTCCAAAGATTTCCATATAATTATGATTCAAGGTTTATTTACAGTTAAAACATTTAAAATTAAATTAAGCAATTAAGAAATTTAACTTGCGTAAGGTCAACGGCTCGCAGGCGAGCTGAAACTGTAGTTTTTATCCTTTTAATATGTTAAAAAAAATTTTAATCTTTAAATGTATGTTGGCCTCATTGTATTTTTTTTAATTATGATAGTTATATCTCATGCACATTAAATTGCTTATTTGCTTAATTGAATTATTGGCCAAATATTTTAACATTTAAAATTAATATTGATAACATTTAATTTTAATAAACCAGTAAATAAACATTTACAACTTTTATTTAATAAAGTTGGATATGCCGTTCCGGCATGGCCGAGCGGTGTAGACGGCGGTCTGCCGTGTGGCCGATGTGTCGGAACCTGGGTTCGAATCCCGGCGTTGGCATGGCTGTTCTTTCTTCTTCTGTATTTCGTCCGTTTATCCCTGGGACTTACTATCTCAGGATTATTCTCGACGGGATGTAGATCTCGTCCCCCTTCTTGAATTTCCCAGCCTCACCCTGACGTTGTCAGGTAGGGCTAGCCCGTGGTCCATAGTTGGCCAAAGTCGATGAAAGGAAGGAAAGTTGGATATACTTTTGCAGTTGAGTGATTCATTAATACTTTTTATAAGTCAATAAACTCTGTATATATTACATTTCGAATGTAATTTTATCTATCATTATTGAAAATGTACGCAATGTAATTTGTGCACATTCTAGATAATGAACAATAAATTTTATTAAATGTAAAGTAATATACACTTTTCTATTTCGAAGCTAAAATGTATATAGGTATTTTAGTCATAGACTATATTTTATACCTATATACATTTTACAGTTTTCGGCTAGTAGTGTCGCCCAGTGATTTTAATGCTGAATTTACTTAATTAACTAATTCGGAAACTACAATTTTAAGGGTATTTTTGGAGCTACAAAGTAACAAATCTGTTTTCTTCATACAAAACAAACAAGTATTTTAAGAAGTTGAGGAAAAAAATACATCAATTAACTGAATTTTTTTTGGTTGTGTTGAATTATCTTACATTTCTTTTTAATGCCACTAATTATTTAAATCAGTGAATTTTAAACTATTTTTGGCTATTTTCAAATTACAGGTTAAAAGAAACCTTATGAGGAATTCAAAGTAGATTAATGAGTTTTAAGTTTAATTTTAGTTTTGTATTATTGAATTAAATAACCAAAAGTTAAAAAAGCAGTAGAACCAGAAAGATAGGTTTCGAGGATTTAAAATATTTATATATATTTATATCTATCTATCTATCTATATGGATATATTTGAAATAATTTTTTTATGTAATTCTTGTAAATAGAGAAAGGCAAATCATAACAAATATTTTCTGTTATTGCTATTTTAATAAGAAAATGATTTTCAAAATGCAAAAACTCTTCTTTAGATATCAAACATACAGAATAATATTTGTATGTACTTTTTTATGATAATAAATTCACTTCTTGCTACCAAATATTCCTATTACAATTTTTAGCTTTATTTCTGAATTTTTATTATCATTTCATCACTAACAAATGCAGAAAGTTTAATACAGTGAAATAATAGATTAATTTACATTTTTTTTTCTTTTTTAGAAAAGAAAACATATTCCGAATTGTTTCCGGTGAGTCAGATTAGCTATTTAAGATCCATGTTTTCTAATCCAGGAATTCTGTGAGAATTAAAAAAAATAAAATAAAATTATTTAATATAAGTAAGTGTTTGTACATTAATAACACAGATTTTAACTTTTATGTTATACAAAATTATTTGATTTTGATTTTTCAAAACGTTTCTGTTTTGTTTCTCTCATAGATCAATTACTAAAAAAGTTTAAATTTTGAAATAATGTTTTCACTTCGATTTGTTGATTCTTTAAAGAAATTTGTTAAAAGTTACCTGTGATTAACACATTCCTTTTTTAACGACAGTCAATTTACAGTTGTTTCTTCCTTCATCTTCACATGTGTACATATCAGCACACATTGCACACTTGGTGGCGTAAGTGTTTCCATCAGATGCACATACTGGATCCCATTCCAAAGTGCAGATTCGACGTCGGCTACTTTCAGGACAACCATTTTCATCTGTTTTGATATCTCGAGTGTTTCTGCACTGTCCAGGATATACAATTGAAATATCCTTTCCTTCTTCTTGAAGCTTATACCTAGCAGCGCAGAATTCACATCGGTTTCCGTAGGTTTTTCCATCGCTGCCACAAACTGGATTCCATTCTAGTGTGCAAATGCCATTTCTGCTGCTAGGAGGACAAGCTGTCTCATCTGTGCTGATTGAGCGAGTGTCTTTACATTCTCCAACGTGACTGGCAGTGAGCTCCTTGCCTTGGTCTTGAAGCAAGTACATAGCGTAACAGAACGTACATCGGTTTCCATAGGTTCTTCCATCACTTCCACAAATTGGCATATATTCACGAGTACATACGCCTGACCTCATGTGAGGAAGACAGTTGATTCGCACAGTGTCCCTAGTTTCGTCAGAACCGCATTTGCCTTTATAAGCCTATCCGGGAGAAACAAAAGTTACATTATTAAAAAAAAATAATTTTAAATATATATATCTATCTAATATATAATATATATAAATATATATATAAATAACAAAACAATCGATAGCTAGAATCGGCATACTAACAGTAAATGAAGATCCTATTCTAGAGCGTTTATAAATTTAAAGATATTTAAGAGATAAATATGATTCTAACTTATTGGAGCAAATTATTATTATTATTATTATTATTATTATTATTATTATAGTCGTATATTTACAAATTCAAAACATTTTTATCTTTTTCAGAGCCTAACATAGCAAAAAAGAAAAAAAAAGAAATGTTTCAATTTCTTCATAATTACAATATAAATCAACTAAATATCTATCTTACTACTGAAATGTCGACTTTGTTGCAAGCACGTTCCACATTCAGGAAGCATTCGTTGGAATAAGTTTTACCGTCAGTACCACACACAGGAGCATATAGAGCTGGACACATGAGATTGCATGCTAGGTTCTCACTTGTAGCAAAATGAGCTGTGTAGAATGATTAATTGAATATCATATCTATTAAATATTTATTGAATATCTATTAAAAAACTTTCTACCGAAACTTAAATGAAATCTCAGACTTATGAATTGAAAAAGCATTTCTAATAAAAAATAGAATTTAAATGCAATTTGATTTAAATATAAATCAATACGTCAAAGCAACTTTTTATGGAAAAAATTGAAGCTATCTCTAATGTTCAATATTTGTTTCTATTGTATTGAAGATGAAACAAAATCCCCTCCGTTGATAAGCTTTGTAATTCATAATAATATGATGACTGAATTTAAACCACTTCTAAAGAATTAATTAAAAGGATATATTCACAGTAATCGTCCAAACATTTTATTCTAATAATCAAGTTGGGAAATATTTGAATCACTGAAATAACTTCCTTTAAAGTATCGGAAAGTTTATAAAAACAAAGAGGTATTACAGTTGGAACTAAGCCTTGTCTCCCGAAAGAAGTAAGAAAAAAAGAATAATTTTCAGTCACTTCTCAGATCTGAATTGAAATAGAAATAAAATATCTAATTTCTATAAGGAAATAGTATTCTACTTACCCACAATTACCAACAAAGTGGCTTTCAAAAGAAGTTTTGATTCCATGTTATGATGTGATGAAATTCAATGCTTCTCAGTATCGAAGTGGCACGAACTAAAAATTAGAGCCCTTTTTATACCTTTCAAATCTCTAGTCAATTTAAAACCAATTAAAAATTAATTATCGATTTAAGAAAGCGTATAGGAAATTGTTAGGTTTATTCCATAAGTAAATATTTTTTTAAGTTTTATCCATGTGATCATTTCTCACGGACTCGTAGCAAAAAAATAAACCAACAACTCTTTTTATCATTTATTGAAATATTTGCCTTTATGTAGCTAACATTACATATTAGGAAAAATTAAAAACTGAAATTAGTTCTTAGATAAAAAGAAAAGAGATAAGTTTTACTTTTATTTTTTTTTATTTATTTGACATAATTACTAACTGTTCAAAATAAGTAATAAAATACTTTTAAAAAAGTATATAATAAAATATTTTAAATTCTCTCTTTTTTAAAAATCTTTTTAGGGAAGATTTCGTACTTCCGCTTCCAAAATCTACAAAGACTGAAAATAATAAAAATTCAAAATTTTTATCTGAAAAATAAATATTTAGAATGAACTATATTGATTTGAAAACCGTTAACGTAAGGAGTAAGCATTAGTTAAAACTTAATTAATTACTGAAAATCTTCAATATACCTTTTTTGATTGAGGAAAGTGTTGTTAAAGATTATTATAAAATTATTAATTTACACTTAGTTTGAAATATAATTTGCATTAAAATTGATCAGAATTTACTTCAACGTTACGTTGTGAGTAGCTTTATTAACATGTCATTATTTATTAGCATGTCAAGTCTCACTATTCCCCATGATCATTTTTGTCTTCTGTTTGTCCATTTCTGTATGTTGTCTATTTGTCTATTTGTCCATTCCTCTGTTTGTCTCTTTACATGTGCATCACTTTAAAATGACTGGACGGATTTTCATCAAATTTGTTACGAGGCTTACATACGTCCAACTCATGAAAACGTAGACTCATTTGGCTCATCTCTTCTATCCCTCAAACAGACCCACCTCTCCCTTCCCCTTAAAAACTGATCCCGAAAAAACTGATCCTCTTGCTAAAACGGCTAGACGGATTTCTTTAAAATCTGATAAAATGCTTATTTGTGGACCAACTTGAGGACCATTATGTTGGTCTCCATCGGTCTCCTCAGACCTCTCAGAAATGGACCCCTCAAAGGCTACATGCAAGTCCCTACTAAACTAATAAAGGAAAACTAAACGCATATTTAGTTAATATTTACATTATTTTTGATGTCAAGTATTCAAATTAAGGAATGTTTTATAACCATGGCTGCTAAAAATATCGGAACCATCAGAAACTAAAAGGTTTTTAGCATGTGAAAGGCCAATACTATGATACAAAGACATTAATCTGTATAACTCACAAGAACTCATCAGAAATATTTATGGTCCATGGTAAACAGATGTTTAAAGAGTTGTAATGAAAAGTACAGTAATTTAGGCGGCGAATTTAGAATCTACTGGAAGTTCGATGTTTGTTGTGTTTAGTCTTCTAATCAAGATCAGAAGACTTATATTTTTGTTTTTGAGGATAAGTATCATTAAAATCTCATTAAATTATCATTAAGCATAACAATCACAACAATCGTAACAATTGCGTCTTTTGCAGCAATAACATTTATAATAAAAAGAAAATTAAAGTAATATTAATGATATTTTCTATCAGAAGACGTTGCGAAGCATTGGGCCTATTACATTCTTCTGGAAAATATTCTTAAATCCGAATAATTATACAATATTATTGAAATGACACTTTGAAAGTGAACAGTATTATGAAATTGTCCTTACATATCGAGTTTTGTAAAAGCAAAGGGTGTTTCACTGGTTATTTTGTGAGATTGATTAGTGTAACTGAAACTTATGTTTCCCTTGATTTCATGATATGGTTGTCCTACATGATCAGAAGTTTCTTATGATTAATATCAACAAGACAGTGAAGAGTAATAGAAGTTTGGACAGTATGCCCCAAAACAAACGACACTGAACCGTTTCGAACAGAAAAGGTGATTGTTGATTAATACAAGTTCAATGTGATCTTCTTGGCGCTCTAAGCAATATTCGCAGCGGTTACTTAGGTTGTCCACCATGTCCTGGAGAGGTTGTTCCATTCCCCTAAGAGTTGTCACAATCTTTTGCCGCAGTTTAGTAATGTTTGCCGGAGCTTATTCTTGAAAAAGCATTTCCTTCAGCATTCTCCAAACGTACGCATCAAGTGAGGTTAAATCAGGGGAATGTGAGGGATATGGAATGTTTGCTCCACGGGATATCATGTGATTATGAAGGTGTCATGAAGTAGCCAAAGTGATTCCGTCGCCGTATGACACAAAGCCCCATCCTGTTAAACCACTAGGAATGAAGACGTAGGTGTCGTGCTCGGCAGAAACGTTAGAAATCCCTGAGAAACGGATTGATTACCTGTTCTCTACAATGCACTTGATTTACAGTCACCTTATTCTGTTGGTCATCCTCAATGAACTACGGACCAATGATGCCATTTCCAGAGATCGCACACCATATCATCACCCGTTCACTGTGAAGTGGTGTTTCAATAATGATGTGTGGTCGGGCGAAACCAAGAAATCGGGTTGTTTGTGTAATGATATAGCCATTCAGAGGAACTTGACACTCGTCCGAAAACCAAACATTAGGCCAAAAATCCGGGATCGTCATACACCATTGCTAACATGGAAGCAATGGTATTCGACTCTTGCTTCTTTATCAGTAGGTTTCAATGGTTGGCCAGTCTGTATCTTGTAAGGGAACCCACCAATGCAATGGTTTTAAACATACGTCAAACTGATGTTCGATCCATGTCCAGTTTAACCGCCGTTCGTCGGAGACTTCATTGTGGTGACTGCACACTTGCTAAAAAAGTCGGCCATGATTTCATTCATTGTTATTGTTACGGGACGGTCGGTGCTGTGTGAGTACACTTCCGGTCGGAATTTATCGACGACGGATAGCATAACCTTGCTCGTGGGTGCTGGAGGGTGCTGGACATTGCTCCCGAAATTCCGTAGCAATGTGTAGCAGGGTAGATACATTGCCACGGTCTGTTTTGTTTGATCGAAAATAGTGCTCTACAATAAAAACTTTCTCTTCGATAGTTAATACCATTTTCATATCAACACTGATTAATCTCACATCCACAATCATTCCTGTTCCGAATACAACAATCGCTTACGTGTTCATCTCGCAGTGCCATCTTTCATGTGGTCAAATTGTTCAGTGTCATTAGTTTTCCACCGCGTAATAGGAACCATGTAAGCAGCGTTGGAAGTCCCACATTGAGAACTGGACGGGAGCAGGAGACTTAACAGTGCTCATATTTGAATTTGAATCATAAATAATCATCATATCAAATTAAACAAAAAAAAATCGCTTAGACGTATAAGCAAAGGATTTCGGAGGTCAATTGTAGTGATAGAAGGAGTGGAGACCTAAATAAAATGGGATAGTAAATAAGCTACGTATCAATTTGATGGAAATCTGTTCAATCGCTTTAACATGATGTGCTTAGAAATAAACAGGCAAGCTGTCATAAAGACCAGCAAAGGAAAAAAAAATGTTTCAAATAGAATAATAAGACTTTCACAAGGTCAGTCTACAAAATATGTATATATGTTCATCAATGAATCTATATAAATCGTAAATTACATATACATACAAAATGAAGAAAGTCTAACTCGTTTATACTTCTCTTAACTTCAACGATATCTATATTTCTTCCTATTTAAAGGACTTCTTCAGGATAAATAAACAAATAATACAAAAAAAGAAAGAAAAGGAAGAGAAAAACCTTCTGTTTTCCTTACAAACACAATTTAAAAATGTAACAATAATCTCAATAAACATAAAATATGATATCAAATAAACAATAACAATAAGGAAAAATAAGTATTACTAATAAATACGATGAATAAACATGGGATATTGCCTCATTATTATAATCTCTTTGTTTAAGTGAAAACTAAAAAATCTTTAAATTTATTATTATTCTTTATCAAAGATTTTTTGAAAATGTTAAGTGATACCTCATTAACCTTAAGGGATTTATCTTTATTAATAATTAATAAATTACTAATTATTTTTTAAATCATTAATCAAGCATGATTCTAATTTAAACCTTTTATTTTCATCTTTAACATTAAAAATGATATGAATTAATGGGTCCGGGCAATGATTTTTAAGCATGCAATGTCTAGCCCATTCCGAAATCTTACTATTACCTTTCTCATATACTGTAACGTGGTTTTTTACCCGTTCCTTCACCATCCTACCTGTGCTTCCTATATATATCTCATTACAATCCCTACATTGAAACGCATATATCACCCCCATCTATTGAACTGTGTATTCTTCTTTCTTGTTCTTTCTTTTTTAAACAGAATGTTATCTTTATGAAAAACTAATTTGATTTTGTTAATTCTACAAACTTCCTTTACTTGTTTATTAATCTTCAAACCTATGGGTAAGGTGATGCATTTTTGAAAATTACTTTTCTCATTTAAAATATTAAAATTTTTCTCAAATTTTCTTTATTTGAAAAATTCTTTGAACGTTGCTTCTATGAATGTATCAGCATATTCATTCATTCTTAATATTTCTTTTAAATTATTGATTTTATTCTTCCAAATATTTTTATCATCTGTATAATTAACAATTCTTCTAAGATTTCCTTTAATTATTTTTTTTTAGTAGATGCCATATGAATAGAATTGTAATTAAGCATGTGATTACTCTGGAAAGAATTTCTATAATGTTCACATTTTAGCAATAAAACCTGATCTTTCTTAATAGTTATATCTAGGAAATTAATCTAGCCATCTTTTTCCTCTTCAACCTTAAATTTTATATCTCTGTGTAAACTATTAATGTGATTAATGAACCTAGAAAATTGTCTCCTCGTACCTTCCCAGAAAATAATATCATCATCAACATATCTTTTATATAAAAATTTAGCTTCTTTCCAATTAGTTATAAAATTTTCTTCTAACCAGTTCATGTAAATATTACAAATTGAACCTGAAATTGGGTTACCCATCGGAAAACCTTTACATTGTACAAGCATTTTATCTTCAAACATAAAAGAACTGTTTTTACATATTAATTCCATCAATTTTAAGAAGCATTAGAAATAGTAGGAATTTGATGGAGAAATAGAAAAGAAATTTAAATTGGACAAAATATGGTTCTTATTAAATTAGTGATACCTTATTAACCTTAAGGGATTTATCTTTATTAAAACAGAAACAACTATTAATCAAGCATGATT
>JAFIDM010009631.1:358267526-358314715 GCA_023159025.1 Thereuonema tuberculata
AGGTGCATTCATTACCATATGTTTTACCATCAGACCCACAAATGGGAGAGTGTTCACGAGTACATAGTCCACTTTTCATATAAGGTTCACATTTTGGTGTACGGTCGTCATCTTCAGGCTCACATTCGCCATCATATTTGGCAGTTAACTCTTGACCTGCATCCTGAAGTTCATACATAAATGAGCAGAAGACGCATTCATTTGAGTATGTCTTACCATCAGATCCACAGATAGGGAAATATTCTCGAGTGCAAAGTCCACTCTTCATATAAGGTTCACATCGGGGTACAAATTCATCAGCCTCTCTTTTCTCAATACCTTTTGGGCATTCTCCGTGATATATTACTCTGAGGTAAACATTTTCTCCATTCTCTTGCATTCTACGCATGGTGGCGCACATGAAACATTTGTTGGGATAGGTTTTACCATCAGAGGCGCAAACCGGAGCGTATTCGAGTGTACAGATATCGTGGCTGATAATGTCAGGACATCCAGACATTGCTGGAACTGCGACACATTTACCTTTGTGATTCAATGTAAGTGTTTTGCCTTCTATTTCAAGTTGAGCAGCTGCATAACATAAAGCGCATTTGTTTGGATATGTCTTGCCATCGCTTCCACAGACAGGCATATATTCTAAAGTGCAGACACCTATTTTTTCTCTAGGAAAACATTCCAACTCATTAGCACTTCTCTTAACTTGATTGCATTTTCCGTAATGAACAACATGAAGATGAATATTTTCTCCCTTTTGTTGTTTTTCGTACATAGTAGCGCACATTACACATTTCGTAGGATAGGTTTTTCCGTCACTGCCACACACAGGATTGTATTCCTTAGTGCAGATTCCTCGTCTACTGCTCTTTGGGCATTCGTCATCAGAGGCTGCAACGCTGCTGCATCTTCCTGTGTGTGCTACGGTCAGTTCTTTTCCTTCATCTTGCATCTTATACATTGCATAGCAATAGATGCAGCGGTTTGAATAGGTTTTGCCATCGCTGCCACATATAGGCATGTACTCTCGAGTGCAAGCACCTGATTTCATATGAGGAAGACATTGAACTTCTTCTGAGCGTTTGGAAACGGTAGAATGACATGGTCCTTTATGAGCCTACAACGAAAATTAAGAAAATCAAAATTTATCATTTATAGTCTATCAAATGATTTAATTACCGAATATTATGATTATATTCTTAATAGTTATTTAGGTAATGAATATTAATGAAGAGAAAATATATTATTTGGTGAAATAAGAATTAACTGCAAAATGTTTTAAGAAAACACGTGATCATAGATGACATGAATAATCATTATTACTGAAATTAATACAAACTCCATGTAAATCAGAGAAGATTGAAACTTTAAGAATTTTTTTTTGCAAAGCCTATTATCTAAACGACTACGAAAATAGTATATTTTATTGAAAAATCTACCTACGCAATTTGTTACGTAATGAAATGATTTTAATAATATAAAAAGAAATTCTTTTACCATAAAAACTTCCTTGCCATTGCACTCCCTTTGCGAATTGAGAAAACATTCGCTGGAATAAGTGTTGCCGTCTGTACCACAAACTGGAGCATAAATAGCAAGACAGGCCATAGGACAATCAGCAGAGGCACCAGCTACAAAGATAGCTGAAAATAAAGAAAAACCATATAAGAATGAAGAACAAATTTAATTAAGTTAAGCATATCCTGTTCCAAATTATTCAAACAGGATACGAAATAATCATTTTCATTTATTCTGGAAATTATAGCTCCTGTAAATTTTTATGGATAGTGAAATTATATCCAAAATAGGATCTTAAATAGAATTTTGACAAAAAAGCAGTTTTAAGCGCCCCCGATTACAGTATTTAATCGGTTTAAAAAATTTAAGCTTTTAGATCAGTGAAAATTACATTTTCTTAAAAATACCATTCCTAAGAAATATAGAATAAAATTGATACTAACCTGAAAGGATGAGAACAATTAAATTGTTGGAAGACATTGTGATGGTCAATTTCAAACCAGGAACTGTAGCTGCAGTTCTTAATGCTTTGAAATCAGAAAGTATCTCTATTTATATCATTTTAATAATGATTCCTTATTACGTAGTTATTCAAATCTAATTGCTATGTAATACATTATCTAATCTAATAAATTATCGATTTATTTGCACGTCATCATGAATAAGTCACAGCAGGTTATCAATTACTTGCCGATCAAAACGAGTCTAGACAAGCACAGTTGATAATTTTTTTATATTTGATACGGAACTGATAATTAATTTTATTACTGGAATTTAGTTTTAAATCACTTTCATACGATTGTAACAATCTTCAAGAATTATTTGAAAATTCAGTTTCACTACTGATGTCTGCTTACATTTATGCTTAACTTGATTTATGCTTGTGACTACATTACAATTATTTTTCAACCTCCGACAATTGGATAAATAATTATATATTGAGGTAGTTTTTGACTGAATTACTAGCAGTGATGTATCTAACTGTATGCCTGGGTTCTAATCTCTCAACTGAAGTTGAATGTATTTATGTTTCTTGATTTAAATTCAATTCTTATTTCAATCTTTATTTTTTTTTTTTTGGCTATTAAACATTAAAAATATCGGAGAAAAATTTTACTTTCCTCTCAATATTCTTCAACATTCTCAATTTTTGGAAATTATTCCTCTATTTCTTTAAGCAATTTATGTATCGTTATTTTCACTATATTCTGAGAAGGATGAGTTTTTTTTTTTACTTCTTTTCCTTTAATGTTTCTTAATTCTTTTTTATTTTCTTATTGACTTTGAAAGTATAATTCAATTAACAATTATTTCAATTTGTTATATGAAATAATTAGTTGTAGTCAAGAGTTGATATTAATAGTCGAGAAATTAATGTCTTAGAAATATTAATTTATAAAAGGTTATATTTTTATTTCCGTTGATTTCATCCCTAACATTATCTTTCAGTTTGAGCTTTAAGACTTGCTTTCTAAAAAAAAAACTGCTAAATTTTGCATATTCTCCAATTAAAATCATAATTAAGATCCCAATAAGAGATCGATATGACTATGATTTGACATGCTAACACTGACAATTTTGTATTTGTATCTTTCATAGATCTGGAACTTATCTAAAAATAAAACTTTCAAGCTAATTTTTAGATATATATTAATACGAAACTCTACATTTGAATAAAGTTTGAAATATTAAGCTTTGACAGAATATTTTGTTAAAATTTCTGTTATTAAGCGAGAAATTTCTTTAGATTCGTTCATAAGCGTTATAATAAGAATAGACAAATTCCTTCGAATTATGAACACAGTTGCCATCGAATGCAGTTGCCATCAAATGTTAGCGACGCAGATCAATGATATATTTGTTGTAAATTGTAAATACTTCAAAATACTTAAATTTTAAAAATGAAATTTGTACTACTAAAATCTTAAAACTACAGTAAGATATCTTAAATATACTGATTGTAAAAGATACATGTCAAATCATAAAGAAATGTATTTTTTAAAAGATGAAATCTGATATAGTGATAAGGAAGTCTACAGTCGAGTTATTATAATTTCTGAAGTCCTATTAACAGGTCATCGTTGCTAGTAAAGTGTAGATAAAATCATACATATCTCTATCATATTTGAATACATTGATTTGTCAGCTCTCTTGATTAAGAGTTCTGGCTTATTTTATTTCGACATATAATATTTTTTTTTTGTTTTTACTTTTGACATTTACATTAATAGTTTTAGCGAATTTTTATTAGCAAAGATTACTGTGCACAGTTTGTTGAATTCTAAGAAATAAATTTTTCAATGCACGGAACTACTGCCATTGTAAAACTTGGCAGTGAATAATACAGTGAGTCGTGTCCTGAATTGTCACAGAAGCACCAAGACAATTCATTGCTTCTTACAATGGCTTTGAAGTCATGGGTTTTCATGATATTTCACAATTTCCAGATTACCTACTTTCTTACAAATTACAAAATAGCTTTTCTTGTTTTCATAGATTTGTCTTTTTTTGCAGTTATTAATATCTTACATAGAAGACAAGAATTCCGAATTAAATTGTCGAAAGTCTCTAAGAAATTGCCCACTTCCGTATTCTGAATAGGCTACGATGTTGTAACTGAATTGAAGTAATACTTTGAAATCTTAAAACATTAATGACAAGTCTTTTTGTCGTTCTCCATCGGCCGTGCTGGCTTTACTCGTTTAGTCTTTCGATTACCCTTTGCTTTAATAACTTACAGAAGTATTCAGTAGCTAGTTTTCAAAGCATGAAGTGTTCTTCAGTTGCTGGGTGAATCTTAGATATCTTGGGGATGAAAAATAATCAAGGGAAATATATCACCAGGGGAACAAACTGTCTCCTCCTGCCCCTAGAAAATATTTTTAAAATTAACAGAAAACAACTAAAACTAAAAGCAAGAATTTTTCGTGGAACAACATATAATGGAAGATGGTAGATTATGAAGGAAGAAAAGAAATTCAAAACCATAATAAAACGAGTGTTAACATAACAAAACAGGCCAATTAATAAAAAAAACATAGCTAAAAACACTGATTAAAAAAAAATAAACATGCCTATTTTTCCTGTTCATATTCTTTTAGAGGCCACTACATTAAAGGCAAGTTTTAAATGAATCCAATTACTCCTGCAATTTCTCTTACAGTTCTCTCAGAAAAATCTGGAAATCAACTTCCACCCTCAAGAATCTTAATTTATCAGAATGAAATATTAATTTATTACATTTATTTCTAAGGAAAATAGGAATATGTATTAAGGCAGCATCGTTTGCTCAGATCATAAGAGCGGAGTCTATTTTACGTAACTGTATTTTATGAAGCTTAACTGTTCCTAAGGGAAAATGATAGATTGTTTTCTAATTGCTTGCTCAGGAAGGATGATTTGGCACAGCTTAGCCACAGCTGCTTTTGCGCCATTAAAAACCCAACCAACAACAACAACGAGTCTCTCAGATCATCACAGCGGATGTACGTTTCTAAATTCTATGAAATTTCAAAATTTCATCATTGGATGCTGTCATTTATCATGCGAATTACCTTGATTAACAGTACATACTAATATTCTAAGATGTTTATAATGTTTCTCAAAAGAGAAACAAAAATGTGCCTTAGACACTTTTTTAATGGTTGTCGTTCCTCGAATCAGTTAGAAAAGCAAGAGACAAAAAATTAATGGCAATAAATTCTAAGGAAGATTTTCGTGAAGGCGAGTTTTTAACCTACTTTCCGGAAGGTAGGTTTCTAAGACCAGCTGTGTGGTGTCTTTTTTCAAAGAAGCACTTAAAAGAAAACATAATCGGAATAGAGAAAAGGTGGTGTTTTAAAAAAAACAAAAGAGTAATTCACGTAAGAAAAAAAAAACTTTTCATATTTTATCTATGAAAGATTATTTTCAGGACACCTAAAAAGAGCATTTTAGGTGAGATCAAAAATTTTATGGATATTATTATTATCTTCTCTACTGGGATAAACCGATTGTTACTGACAATGCTGTTGACTTCAATCGTCCGGATATTGTTTTGGTTGATAAAGTGGAGAAACAAACTTCAATAGTTGACATTTCTGTCCCACTGTGCCAAAACATTTCCAAAACGGAAATTGTAAAATGTACAAAATATGAAAATCTGGCGATTGAAATATAGCGAATATGGAAGCAGCAACGAATTCAACGTACCATTGGTGATATCGGCGACCGGAATTGCTGACGTATTGTTTTTTATTATTATTATTATTATTATTATTATTTTCATCATTAAATTCAAATAAAAATTTACAAATATTCAATATCATATTCAATATTTAAAGTCTAATTATTTTATTTATGTTTTAGGTGAATCTATTTTAAGTCTTCTGAATATATTGTATCCTTAAGTAATTTCAACATTTGGTTTATAATGAATTCTAACTTTAATGTTATAATGTATTATCTGATTAGAGTTCGGTTAATTTAGATATTTTTTTCATATGGGAAAACAAAGTTTCATTTTTTCATCGATTTAAGTTGTTTGCGATTTTCTCGAAGGTCTTAATATTGGTATATTTCCCCCCAAAATGTTAAATATCTTCAAATATCCGTCTCTCTACATGTTATACTTTGATGTGCTTTGGTCAGTCTTCCTATTTATTATTATTTCTTTATTCCTCCAGATAATCGGTCACTATAATATTAACTTTATTTTGAGAATACAAAAACTGTTATCGAATTAAAGAACGTAACAAAACATTTTTCTTAATAAAATATTACAATTTTCATTTTTGTAACAAAAAAAAAAGGAAAAGTTAATGCTTCCAAACTAAACAACCTTCAGCATCTATTCGGTCTTGAACTTGTTTGATAATAATAATAACTTATTTTTCATAGTTCATTACGTTCTATTGTTACTGTCGCAATTGCTTAACTTTAGATGAATATGGCCCGCCCAACATTCACAGCCTCTGGCCACTATCTGAAAGAAGGTTGCCGATCCTTGCCTTACAATCTTGACAACCAAAAAAAAAAAATGAAAGTATGTTGACTTTTAAATTACGATATCTGCTAGATTATAAGTAGCAGATATCAATAGAAGTGGAATCAAGTAGAAATTTTCTATTGCCAGAAATAATTACTTCATTCGGCATTACTTACACTGATTTTATAATGGGTTATCAAACCTCGCGGATTAGCTAATAGGATCAATACCCATTGTTGGATGTCTTTAATTTGGTTTTAAGTCTTTTCTATGGAATTTTTTGTAATTTTCAAGCGCTGATTTTTCGAAGAACATTATCTCTCAAAGAAAATACTATATTTCGAATATTTAAATTGTTAAACTGTCATTTGTCTTTTGTTATTTAAATCTAAAGTTTCAAGAAGATCTATTCAGCGGTTCAAAAGTTAGTAAGGATGATGAAACTCTCTTGAGATTTTGACTTAGGGATTTTTTTGACTGATATTTTGATTTAGCTTGACTTTCAGTAAACAAAACAAATACTTAATTCGAATTGATAAAATTGAAATTAGTGTAGATTACCTTATTTCACTTTTATATTAAAGTAGCAAAATACCCTTGATTTGTGGGAAATAAAAAGAAAGTTGTCCTGAAATGGAGAAGGAAAAAAATTGTAATTGTAAGAGAACTTCGAACCTTTCCCAGTTGGTACAAAATCACGTGATAGTTACAAATGAAGTTAATTTAATCCAAAAATTCGAAATCCCCGTAGACATCAAATTTCATCGAGATCGAACGGCATAGACTTCTTGCCCCTTTCTGCCCTTCTCCATTCCTTTAGGGAAAAAAATTGTGAAAGTATTTAAGTTTCTATGGTTATCAGTTTCGGCTGTGCGTTGATGAATCAGTGAAGACGCCTACTTGATTTTAGTAACCCACTCCCTCTGTTCCGGTAACCGAGTGGGTAAAGGCGCTTGGCTGCGGGTTGGAGGTGACGGGTTCGATCTTTTTCACGCTTAATTCCTCTCCAAATGGGTCTACCCAGCCCGCTGTTGTAGGTACTAAGTTTCTTTCCCGGGGTTAAAGGCGGGCAGGCGTCGGGCTGACCACCCGACCTGAACTTAGCCTTACCTCTCGCGACCCTAAGGGCTACAAAAGGTCTGTGATGGGACACTTTCAATCCCCTCTGTTAATCCTTCGGGTATTTTTTTATTGCGAGAAACATTTGAACAAGAATTTCTTCATTTTGTAAGAAGAGCATTATGCTTCCCAAATTTCACGTTTCTAGCTAAAGCAGTTTCTAAGATTGGCGTACCCTTCAAGAAAGTTTTACCATTCTCACCCTTCGGGCACTTTTTATTTTGGAAAACTCGTTGAACATTTTTTTTTTCTTTTTTAAACAGTATTTTTCCCGAGCTAACATTTCAAGCTTGGGAAATTTCTGAGATATTCGTTTATCACCCCGTTTCCTCTTTCCATCAACCCTTCGGGTATTTTTTTTCGAAAACCGTTGAACATGTATTTCTTCAGTTCTTAAGTAGATTGTTTTTCATATATATAGTAACTTAAGCAGTTTCCGAGATAGACGGACCCTTCTAGAAAGTTTGTCCCTCCCGTTAATACTCCTTTGTACGCGTATATCGAAAATTTGTCGAGTTCGTATCTTTTCGATTTCGACAAAGAACCCTCATGTCAAATTTCGTGTTTCAACTCAAGCGGTTTCCGATATACACGGATCTTTGAAGAAAGTTGTCCCAGCCCCTTGTTTGCACCCTTTCGGGATGGTATTTCCAGAAATCCTTTGTTAGTGAGCACGTACGTCATAAGGGGAACACATCCCTAAAATTCCAAGTTCCTGGATTTTGCGGTTTCGGCTGTGCATTGATGAGTCAGTTAGTGAGTCAGTGGGTTTTGCTTTTTGCGTATTGAGATAAAAAAGAGAATGCATACTTTCTTAGGAAGGAAATAAAAAATTGTATTATTATAAACTTTAAACTTAATTATGATAAAACACTCATACTTACTTTTAATTCAAGATATGGATCCTAGTACGAGAATTCTTTCAACATCAAATTACTTTTGATTACTTATAATAAATAAATTGTATTTAGTAATAATTAATTAATTATTACTTATTCATAAATTGTATTTTTTGATCAATTCATGGATAAAAGGATTTTTGATGAAGGGGGTATGAAGGAGCTGTTTTAATTTTATTTAATCATAAGAATTGCCAAATTTTAATTTGCCTTTTTACTGGATAATGATTTGGTTTTTTAAGCTTTTTACTGTTGTAAAAATAAATAAATTCCCCATTGTTAATAAATTCAAGTGAAATTTAATCTGTTAGTTGCTAGGAATAAAATAGAAGGCTTTTCAATAAAAGTACTTGGTTTCACTGATTTTTTTTTCTATCTGTACTTTTTGTCTGTTATTTGTTGTTTCTTTCATCCTTGAGTTTTCTTATCACATCTTTGCTCTTTGTCATGACGTTGTTCGATATTGAATGTTTATCTATATCAGATATGACGTTATATAAGATCATTCTACAGACATGCTATTGGTCTAAAGTTTGAAAACACGCATCAGTGGCTAGTATAAGTGATGCTAGTTAAAAATTGCGGATGGCAATAGAATTTTGTTTGAGGTCTTTGAAGCACATGTGAAATGTTTCTGGGCATATTACTGTTGACTGTTTAAAGTAGCACTTAAATATATTTCAGATACCGAATTTCAGATTCCGATTTGCTTTCTAACTGTATATCATCATTAAAATTGGAATTTAGATATTTTTTTGTCTGTGTCACGTGTTTCCCAATGCGCACTCGAAGTATCAAGATTATATGACGAAGTGGCAAGTATCAAGTAAACGTTGAATAATATTTGAAGATATTCTCTCGGCATCAGATTAGATTTAGGGCCTCCAAGTACCAGGATATACTCTAAACAAAAACAGGAATGAGTATAATGTAGTATTGTAATTACAATAAAGTAATAATACAGAAGTATTTATTATTCTGTAATTATTAAATTAATTATTATTTCAAGCACATAGAATTATAATTCCATAATAATAACTTCTCATCCATCAACTTCTTTTGAAATCAAATAATTGCTCCGGAGCTCTTGTACCATGCTACCAGCTATGCGTCTTGGTCAGTTTTAATCATGTTGAATGTTCACATGCCTCATCGTTTCCAGGAGAATCCAATGAATTTCTACATTCTGTCTTTTTTTCTTCTTCCAAATAAATTTTCAAAATTTTTGGAGCCTTTTTAAGATGTTTGAAACGGTTTTGATCAGTTTAACTAGGATTGATTGCAAAAGTTTGTCTTCTTAATAAACATCGATGGGTGAACCATCGATAATACTAAGTGACATCCTAGAACAGCTGTTTCATGCTCTTTGGCTATCATCAGTAGTTACCAATAACAGCGAGATCTCGGTAATAGGAATGCTGGCACATGAATTTTCTCACCTATTTTTTTTTTGTTTCTTTAACTCTTTGGAGGTTTTGCTGTCATTCCACCTATTCATCTTCTTGTTTACAATAGTCTTATTGTGATTTATTGAGGTGCTGCATCATTTAATCTGATAGAGGTCTCTCTCTAACCTTTATGTGGCTGTTGTTAAATTTTTTATGTTTAATAAATTACTGAAATTTTGGATTTATTGTGAAAGTCTAATTTGGCGGTTGTAGTTGTTTTCTGCTACTGCTCGCGAATTAATTGCAGTTAATTTAGTCTTTTTGTAACTAAGTGTAATACAACATATCAAAAAGTCTACTTGTTCTGTATCTATTTTCGATAAGATTGATTAGAATTTTATGAATAACTTCATAATACAGTGATGAGAAGCAAAGTGATTTCATCTTGGTTGTTGATTAATTTTGTAATTGTTTTCTTAGTATGAGATTAGCTCCTTCAATAAATTCTTTAATATGATGCTTCAATGTTTATTTGTTATCTCTGCAGGATATATTTAATAAATATTTTCTTACACTGTTAATTTCACCAGTTAAATTTCTAATAATACTGAATTCAACGAAATAGGTCATGAAAAATTTTTAATTCAAATTTTGTTACAAAATATTTGTCTTTTTAAAATTCTGATTTTACAATAGCTATAAAGGAGAGAATTGATCGAATAATTTTTTTCTTTTATTTCAAAGAACATTTCATCACTGTTAAAATGAAACAGTTGTTTTGGTTTTTTTTAAACAATTTAGTTCAATTTTGATTTTATGGTTTGAAGTCGAATGAAAGTCCGGATTGCAGATCATCAATTCTTAGACAGTTCGCGAGGAAGAAGTCGGAGCTGCATCCATTGTGAATAACCTAGAATAGAAAATTTATTTATGAAGTAAATATGAAATATTTAATAAATATTTAATAATATTTACCATAAGTATAAATGTTAAATGATAAAACTATTTACACGACCTAAATGTTTAAATTAAGAATCTCTCAATAGAAAAGAAAAGCACAGTTGAAAGACTAAGCAAATGGTAACAAATTAAAAAGCTTAATTTGGAAATTTTAATTAAATAGAATAATGTTCAATATTCAGTGTCTACCATAGAGAAGAAATGAACTAAAAAGAAACTATGCTTAGTTTTTATTCTACAAATTATTTTTAAAAGAACTAATTTCCTCAGAAAATTAAATTTTAAATAATATATAAAAAAGCGTTTTAAACATATAAAAAGCGTTTCATTTATTATTTTTCAAAACGATTATTTTGAGGGTACTCTTAGGACTTAATACTGCAGGATTCTAATTTGAGATGTTTAGCACTGATATAGAAGAAAAGGTTCGACCCTGGAGGTAATTGAATCTTCTTAAGAGTCTGATAGTCTTAAGTATTTTCAAACCTCAACCATAACTGAAACAGATATTGAAATAGGGTGTAACTAAATTTTCTATTAGGGTAGACAAAAAAAAAGCTTAATTCACACTATTTTGAACTTAATTTAACTATCGAAAGTCATAGTATTTGGATTTCTGCAAATTTTTTGTTCGTGATTTCAATTAAAAAATGAATTATAACGATACTTACAATTTAGCATTCTCCATGTTTAACGACGGTCAGGTGACAATTTTCTCCTTGTTTTTGTTTTGCATACATAGCAGCGCACATGAAACAGTGATTTGGGTAAGTTTTGCCATCAGCAGCACACACTGGTGCATACTCAAGAGTGCAAATACCATTTTTGCTATCGGCAGGACACTCGTCATCAATAGATGCGGGAGCACTTACGCATTTGCCCTTATGCAACATAGTGAGCTCCTTGCCTTCAGTTTCGGCCTGCGCCATAGCAAAACATAGACTACATTTGTTTGGACGGGTAACGCCATCACTGCCGCAGACAGGCATGTACTCAAACGTACAAACACCCTTCTTTTCACGTGGAAGACATTCTGGAACTGAAGCAGCGGTTTCCTCGCATTTTCCGTTATGGACAACATGCAAATGAATGTTTTCACCCTCCTTCTGCTTCTGGTACATAGCTGCACACATCATACAATGTGTGGGATAAGTTTTACCGTCACTGGCACAGACTGGCTTGTACTCATCTGTGCAGACTCCATGTTCGCTGCTGGGAGGACATTTCTCATGAGATATGGAAGCTTCAATGCTACTGCATTGGCCTAAATGAGTGGCCTTTAGCTCCTTCCCTTGGTCTTTCAACATGTACATAGCATAGCAGAAAGTGCATCGGTTTCCGTAGGTTTTACCATCACTGCCACAGATTGGCATATACTCTCTAGTGCAGGCGCCAGATCTCATGCGAGGAATGCATTGGATTTCAAGTTCTTCCGTAGACCTTACAGTTTTGCAAGCTCCTTGATAAGCCTACAAAATACAAAAATTACATGCTTTTAAGTATAATTTCTTTATCGGAAAAAATTATAAAAACAATTTTTAGTAAATTACAAAAATCTAAATCAAATATTTCTTTGTACTACCTCAAATTAAATTTACTTATGCTTACAATATATAAATTAAGGTTTTACGTGTACTGTTCATAATTACTAACTCAATATCAAAGCCTGTACACCTGAATATGTTACTAACTTGTTTAATACAAAAAATATACAAACGACCAAGGTTTCAGTTACTTATGAACCGTAACTATTTTCAAGTGATTAATACAAAAGAAAAATCGGTTTTTATAACGATTATACAAAATAATAAACCAATGAAACAGCAATGTGGCCCTTACAATATATCTTTATAAATAATTAATGTTTTTCGAAGGAATGATAGATTCATAAAAGTATCGTGACATTGTACTAATGTTTCATCCGATGACAACCTAAAACAGATCATATAAACTTTTGAGAATTCAGTAGATCGTTTAAAATCATAAAGTCTTATCTGAGATATTTCTTCAAATTAATATTTAAAACATGATGATCTGATGAAATTGAAATGTTTTTGCTAAACGTTTATTGAGCTCCTGCTTTTTTTTTTTTGATAATTGATAGATAGATACAGTATAATGCAATTGACGGATTATCTGTTTTGCACTCTTAGCAAAAGATTATTCCCATTCCATACTAAATACAAATAAAATATAGTTTATTCTATTTGTTTTTCAATTTGTTTTACAAAATTAATTATAAAAAAAATATTCTTAACTTTTCTGTTGCGTAAAATTTAACTACTTCAGCATTACAAAATGATAATCAATAAGAAAGAAATGAATTTTGAAAGGAAGAATACTTTGGATATCGGTCCTAGATAACTATTACCACTTCAACAAACAAATAATATTCGTTTTTATATAGCTAACTGCTAGGGTTTCTGACGAATTCTTCGGTAGCCTTCGCAAAAATTTAATATTCAGCTAAAAGCTTTGATACAAGATTATTAGTACGGTAGTAATGATAAATTAACAAATAAGTGCCTGACAAAAATTATAAAATATTCCGATGGAGAAAATTATAGTAAGAAAAAATAAATAAAAAAAAGGAAAGACAACTAAGGATCTCGCCTCTCATAAGAAAAGAGAAAAAAAGAATATTTATTAGAATTCGGCCGTCCTAAGGTGAAAGGAAGTAACTACAAATTTTCTGATTTTAGTGTTTTCTGCATTTTCTACGTAAGGAAGTATCTACACATCTTCCTATGCAATTTGGTAGAGATCTGTTGTTAAGTTTGACTTCTATTATGATGATCAACTGACTCACAATATGCTTATATCTACGGTCAAAGGCAGCAAATAATCAGTTTCCAAATTGCTAGTTGCTTCCTTTTATCTTAGGACGGCCGAATTGATGATTCGTTTAATATTAAAACCATGATAATAACGAATTATTAAGTGTCGAAAATCTACACTTACTATTCTCAGGATGCAACATATAATCAATTAATGTGTTTAGCGTAGTTTATATATAAAGCATTCACTCACCACTTGAACATTAACATGATTGCAGTCTCGTTTAGCCTCCAGTTCGCATTGATTAGAATAAGTTTTCCCATCAGTACCACACACTGGTGCCCAAATTGCAGGACATATTGGATGACACACCTTACCCGCAGAAAACTGAGCTAGAATAGGTAGGAAAAATAAAAACAATTAAGTATAAAATAAACAAAAGTATAAGAAAAACTTTAATATTCTTATGTAGAAAGTTTTTATGTAATATTCTACATAAGAATATTAGCTACGTAATTAATAGAAATCGTTACAGAACACAAACTAACCTACAACAGCCAAGACAATGGCTGACAGGAAGATGCAGCAATTCATGTTTGTTTGGAATGTGGAGATTTGAAATGAAATGTTCTTCTCACGACTGACAGTGAAAATATTCACTGAAGTCAGCCTATTTATACAGTTTTCTAATCTTGTCAATTAAAAGCCAATTACAGATAATATCGATAAAATAGATTTTTAATTTTACCTTCGTAATTCTTTTGATTAATTGCGTCCAAATTATATGACTGAGTTATTCCCGATAAGATACAAACATTTTTGGCACTAGGCTAAGAGATTAAATGTTTGTTCAGTTGGCAACATTCCCTTGCAATTGATAAAGAGATTCCTGTTAAATCAATCTCAATTAGCCTACTATATTAAAATTTTTCCTCTTTTTTTTATAATAGCGAAAGAAATTCAATTCTCCCATTCTCACGCAACCAATGCAATTCTCACAGACAACCCAATTCAGTTTATTACATATTTAATTTTCGGTAAATATAGTATTATCAAAGAATTAAACTTTTTAGCAGGTCACTTTTCAGCCTGTATGCCTGCCTGTTGATTGTAATAACTTGAAACAATCTAGTCTAGTTAAATTCTATTTTAGATATATTGCCAGACGTTAACTTTATTATTTTTTGTGTTAACTCAAAAATTCGTATTGCAATAAGAAAGTAAATAATTTTGAAAATTTAATTCCATTTTATTGATTAAAACTACTTCCTGTGTTTTTCTTTGTATGGACATATATGATAAAAAAAAATGTAATTCTTTAAATAACTAAAAAAGAAAGTGGTGCATAGTTTGAAGTACCCGTACTTTAGGTGTTCACTTTTTTTTCATTGTACTCATTAAAAAACTAAATAATTTGAGTTAGAGAATAACAAATTGCTAGTAATTATTGTTACTATAACTATTATCTTATTTATTCACTGTTCTTCACTTCTTTAAGTACTGCTATTGCACTATTAGCATAAATCATATTTCTCATGCCGTTAACGGGGAGGATAGAGTTAAAAAAAAAGAAAAAGAAAACATTTTTAAATAAAAGTTAATAAATAAATAAATAAACCGAGAAGCATAGCATTAACTTCTACTTGCACAAATTAAATTTCTGTTTTCGAAATGTAGCTGTATTTACTTTTATATACTGTACATGATTAATTAATATTTGTTATTATAATATTATAATATTTAATGTTTGCTTTTTTTTAATCTGAATTTTAATTCGTTCTGAAGCAACTGGTACGGAGGCTTGTCAAAAAACAACCTTTACCTGATAATTGGTTCATGAGTATTCGAAAGTTGGATCATTGCCTATACTTATTTTTTTACTTAAATTGATTTGACTTAGTGCATATCAGAAAGTCTACGAATTTCTAATGTATTTTTGTTTTAAATTTATTCGCTATTATTTAAATTGTGGGCCCGGTAGCGGAGTGGGTAAGGACGTTTTGCTGCGGGTTGGAGGTGCCGGGTTCGATTCCCGGCCTCGGCGGAGGGCGGGGATTTTTCCACGCTCCTTTCACCTCCAAACGGGTCCTAGGGTCTACCCAGCCCTCTGTAGAATGGGTACCGGGTTTCTTTCCCGGGAGTTAAAGGCGGGCGGGCCTGACCTCAATCTAGTCCAGTTGGTCACGAAACGCTGGGAGCATTATCTTCCGCGGGCCTGCATAGCCTGTTTAGGGGATTGCTTTAGCTTTTTAGCTTTTTATTATTTTAATTAATAATCGAATTTCTACATCTCGATTTCTTCTCTGAACGTACAAATAATTGACTGCCGACTGAGAACCTCTCATAGGTATTTGTGTCTTCAATCAATAAGTCCTTTTGAAAGCCATCGCACACATTAAGACTAAATACTTTCACATTTTTAAATGTTGTTAGCATGGAACTTTGGGATCGCCGATCGCTGGCTAGTCAAGAATTGAAGAATTACTCCTAACAAATGAAAGAAATTCAAAAATAAAATGATTCAGATTGGATCTTGCAATCTTGCAGAATTTCTCTTAATTTCTCAATGCGAATTTTGCCTCAAATTTTTCCAAATTCATATTTTAAAAATATTTTTGCTACTTGATTAAAAGGGTTGAAATGGACATAACGTTACTCAATATCGTTGGAAATTCTTTCTTTAAAATGTTTCTGGCATATTCTGATGCATTAAAATTTATGTATTTCAGTTTTAAAATTATTTTTTGCTTTGCGGTAAATTTATGATGATGTGAAATTTTTGAATGTTATGAATTAATGAAGAAATTAATTTATTAGTTAAGTAATAATCGATCATAGTTGTTTCATGAGGACAGACAAATTAATGTTTTCTCCCAATAATACTCCAGAAATTAAAGTTTAAAAATTACTTAAAAAGATTATATGTATGATATAATTTAATAAACGTTATATATGTTTGCAACTATTTTCTACTATACATATATAGTTTTATAAAGTACTCTATATAAATGTTTTAAAATTCCTTGACACATTTCAGAGGCTCACAGCTCGGTGGCGAAAACAGGCATGCTTGCCCCGAGCTATCAAATGAAACACAAACTCAGAAAGTTTTTTTTCATAAAAGTTTTTTCATAATCTTGCTTGATTCGGCAGACATCCGGGCGCTAATCCATTTGGTACCATACACGGTGCAGCACATCACTGCAGATGACTGCAACCGAATAGGTGATACCATGTCGCAGTTCGGTGAAGTCAGCAGCAAGTAGGGGAAGGAACACTTTGTCCACCACGTACCCCCAAAGAAAACAGTCTGAAGGAATCAGATCTTGGGTGGTATTTTTTTTTTGTTGCACAGTCATCCTTCAACCTGGAATCTCACATAAGAGCTCTTTATACTGCGTGCCCTTGCCTCCTTTTTGAACTCATTTCTTAATTTTCGCTTCGCAGTCATCAAGACGCAAAACACCTTCTTACATTAAGACACTGTCATTTTGGTTGCATCTGCACCCTAGCAGCAGCCGATGGAACTGGGATGAAAAGCTCTGCTCGTAAAAAATATTGATTCTACAATACAGTCCCGTTAGAGAAGTTATTTTTAATAATGCTAACAGGTGCTTTATTTTATATTGAAATATAATCTTTGTTTGTATGTAAATAGTAATCAATTTTTTCTTCATTTTGGAAAACAAACCAAGATTGAAAGAAAGGTTATGCCCATAAATAGTGCTTCTGTTTCTGGCTCAGTTTGGTACAAAATATTAATGGATACAAAATATTAACCGATATCAACAAATTTTCTCATGGATGTACCGTATTTGCTACATGAAATAGCTTTAAATTTGCTATCAATTCCACCGAAAATGTTTCAAAATTAACCGCATTCATCGATCACGAATCGAGGTACGTACATTATTTTGGACAAAAATTCAATGTAAAAAAGAACTTTTGTAGCCATTTAATTTCGATACGTTACTGCTAAATAAAAGAAATGCAGGCTGAAGTCAATATATCGATCTCAGATAGATACTTCCGCTGCAGCTTGCATCAATATATCTAATGCATATAATTCGACGATATGGTTTAAAGAAGTCTTTGAAGAAGAATTTGAACAGTAGTGTAATTTTAATACAAATTGAAGTTTAAATAACTCGGAAAAAAAAGCTTGTCATGTGTCAGGATTATTGAGTGAAGAGATGTGAAAAACCAGTTGCGAAAAATGTTTCCAATCCATATATAAATGATGGAGTAATTTAGATTCTCCTGATTGCTGTCTATTATAAATTTACACATAACTCCAAACTATAAGTCATTCTGGTATTCTCTTATTCTTATATCCATTTCTTACTAACAGTAAGAATAAAATGTTAATCTGCTTCTATTTTTCGAATTTTTTTTCCATAAAATATGCACTTATATGCAGATAGTAATATTGTGCTACTGTATTTGTTTGGATAATAGACAAATTTCAATTCTCTTAGGTAAAAAACAAAATCATGATCATTTCTGACAATGTTGTAGGTTTTATATCTAATTTTTACAACAATGGAAAACAGAGCTGGTAACAAGTTTCGTGAAATCAAGTTATTAATAGAAACTGCAGCAAATGGCGAGAGATTAAATTTATCATGATTTTTTTTTTTTTTACAATTCCTTTTAATTACAATATCTATTGAATCACAATATTATCACACGATCATTGATTTTTTTTCCATACTTAAAAATGGGAATAGAAACTTCGAACCTGGAGATGTCTGTAGTTCAGTATATCCTCAGATACTTACAACTTTTTGTGACGGCATAAAGATAAGAATACTTCAAGATGTTTCTAAGGCCGATAAATTTATAAGGATCTTGAATTGATTTCAGGTTATAGTGACTATATAGATTAAAGACTGTTCCCGCTTAGTAACTGATACAATTAAATTTTCCTCTACAATAATTCAAATAAACTTTAAATCACAGTATACTTTGTTTAATACCATAAAATAATTTATTTTCTAAGAAATTAAAACCAAAGCACGTAAATAACCATATCACTTCTTTGAGTTTGTGATCTGAGGGAATCGGGAATGGCCGTTTCGTCCTTTTTGGGGACTCATTAGCCCGATCCAGCCTCCTTGATGACAATCCCAGATAGGCCTGAAATGAAATGGAAATCACCTTCACCACTGAAAGTGACTCCCAAATAAAATAAACAACAATTAAAAATAAGTGCCAAAGTGCGCCAGAAAAATCTTTGATCTAACGATCGTTAGGGCATTTAATTATAAAGAAAAACCAAACCAAAAAGGCAATGTAATGCAAGAAATACATTTAACATGCAGGAAAATTATTAAGAAATGAAAACCAAAGACTAAGTAATTAAACATATCATGCCTTTGAGTTGTTAACAGAGGGAATCGGGAACGGCCGTTTTGTCCTTTTTCGGGAATCATCAAGGAGGGTGATCGGGCTAATAGTCCCCAAAACGGATGAAGCCGTTCCTGATTTCCTCTATTGGCAAACTCAAAGGCGTGATATGTTTATCTGCAGTCTTTGGTTTGCATTTTTTAATAATTTTCCTGTATGTTAAATTTATTTCTTATAATTTGTTTTCTATTCATATTCAATACCAGCAAAAATACCCGTGCTTCGCTCGGGTTATAAAAAAGAGTTGTCCTGATGTGAATGACGAAGAAATTATAATTGTATGATCACATTGAACTTTTCCAGATGGTAAAAAAGTCACGTGGTAATTACAAATTACTTTTAAATTCCTATTTTGTAACTCGATAAGTTCTAGATATCAAATTAATATTGAGATCGAAAATATAAGACTTCACCCCTTGCTGCCCTTCTCCACAACCCTTCCCCATTTGGTGAAAAAAATCACGTGATAATTCCAAAGTAATTATATTCTGATTTTGTAACCTGATAACTACGTAAAGTACCCTTCAATGACGTTTGTCCCCCCCCCCTCTATCCCCGCCCCATTACACCCCTTAGGATGTGAATTTCGCAAATTCGTTGATACGTATTTTAGATTTTGACAAAGAACATTCATGCGAAAGTTCTTGTTTCCAAGTAAAGCGGTGTCAGAGATTTCCTTCAAGAACGTTTGCCCCCCACCCTTTTTACACCCTTACCTCGGATCCGGGTTCAATCTACTTCAAAATAATTTAAAAAAAAAGAAAAGAAAATTCATTATCATAAATAAAGAAGTTAAGTAAAACAAGGTAGGGATAGCGATTAGTAAACCAATCACAGTGCTTCGCAACAGCTTCTGAGTCACCTTTACTTTAGAATAAACTGTGCCGGGGTGGTCTGGAAAATGCACGAGCGAGTCTCTTTGCGACCCCATGCTATCTTACCCACCCTTATTGGAATAATCGTGATTCTTAACTCAAACCTTGTTAATACACTGAATTCCTAATAATGATTTTTTTTAAAAAAAAAACCCAACAAACTTAAAGTTGAGAAACTGTGAAAAGATTTAAAATGGGGAGAAAAAATTGAAGAATAAGAATGGCCCATGAGGGGATCGAATCCCCAACCTTCGCGTTATTAGCAAGACGCTCTAACCAACTGAGCTAACAGAAGCCGTTGCGAAGCATTGTGGGATATGTGTCCACAGACAGACAGACAAACCGGAGAAATAAGGGTCTTTCAGAAGCCTGAAAACACGAGAAAAAAAAGGGAAAAAAGAAATGAAATAATAATAAAAACTTCTTGCCACCAAGCAGATTTGAACCAGGTAACTATAGCTCCAAAGGACAGCGTTTAACTGCTGCGCCACATGAACACTTCTCTTGAAGAGACAGAAGTGAGTTAATAAGCCACTACTTGAAAATTATACAGCAGTGTTAAGGGAATTAAATAGGGGGGAGGGGAGATGTGTCTAAGTTTCATTCTAGCCTGTTTTTTTCGTAGGGTCCGAAAGAGTAAAAGTGCAAAGTTTGGTCAAGATCAGTCAAAGGTTCTCGGGAATGTACGAAATTTCAGCTTTAAAGCTACGCTTTGTATCCTATCCTGCGGTAATTTCAAAAATCCTGAAAAACATTATTAGTGATTCTAATTACCTACTTACCTGCCAAATTTGAAGTCTCTAATAATTACAGTTACGGAAATAAGTCAACTTTAAATCGAAAATATAAATCCTCTTTATTCCCTATCGCGTGCGAATTTCCAAAACTCCAGCCTTATTCTTAAGGGAACCTCTGTGCAACATTTCAGCTTTCTAGGTCCAAGGGTTTCGACTGGGAGTTGATGAGTCAGTGAGTGAGTGAGTCAGGATTTTTGTTTTTATAGGTATTGATGATGAAATGGAAAAAATGAATTTAATTGAAAGAAAAAAAATCGCTTGGTATTCTAAAAAAAATATAGAAGAAATATTTTGCACTTAATTTTACAGAAAATTTATTCTAAGCTATTTTATTAAATTGCTTTGAAAGTTTTGTGAACACTTTTCATACTGATGGACTTGACTTGGCGCAGTAAATGAAGATTCTCATAGGACATTTTTTCATGCTTTTTATAATTTTCAAAAAAGGAGAAATAATTTTCAATTGAAAGTCGTCAATACGCCTAAGGCTTTGTATTTCTTTAATTGGCAAATTTAATTTGTCCATTAATTATGATTTCTAATATACATAATTGTATTTATAGTTTCTTATACCTACTATAAGACAAGTGTGTACATAGAAAAATTTAAAAGACAATTTAATTAATGAATATTTATTTGACAGTGAATCCACTTTCTGGTTAATATCAAGAATTAGTGAGATTAAAGCGAAAAGATTGAAAGAGGTAAATGGTAAATTTGAGTAACTGATTTCTAGTTACTATTTTGCCTTGGAATTTTTTTTTAATTTGCGAGTAGGAATAAAAGAAAGATGCATAAATTAATCTTGCTGTAATAAATAGATATTTCTATCGTTTTCAGTATTTTTCACGAAATGCTATTCACAGTCCGTTAACCTATCGACTCAAATCAAATAAGTATTTTTTTTAAACGACATTAGTTGATAAAGTAATCATCTACATTTCAATCAAAGTTATATCTATCTATCTATCTATCTATCTACTTATCTCTCGCATGATTCAATTCAATGATTCAATTTATTGCGAACAATATTTTATAATATACTTATGTATCAAAGCAGGTGAAACTTTGATGTCTTAAGGGCGATCCCATACGGAAGACAGGAAATAATGCATGAATATGTTGGCAAACTCTTGCCTTCCATTCAGCAGGTTTTAATAATCGGATTAAAATTACGAATATGAATTACATCTGCAAATCATTTCAAATGAAGTATCAATGAATTGACAAATCCATGATTTTAATTTCAATGAAATTTGTTTTATACATTAATATATGCCTTAAATGGCAGAAAATAAATTTCTTGAATATTTAAAGTGCTGAATATTTGAAGTAATTTGATAACTTCAGACATTTTTAGGATATGAACTTAATTGTTTTTTAAGTTTTACATTGACTATTTAGGGCCCTTATTACTCGTAAAAATACTAATTTAGCAGGGCTATAATAGCAGCTTAAAACAAAAAAAAAACTTTCCCAGTTCGTAAAAAATCCTTTAATAAATCTGACAAATTTATATTTAGCTCGAAAACCCCGTCGATATTATGCATATAATATTTTAGTTCCAATTGTTGCACCATAATATTTGTGTAGTTCCCATTGTCGCCATCAGGTGCATGTGCAGCGCTATTACGACCAACAATAGTTTAGTTCCAATTGTTGCATAACAATATTTGTGTTGTTCTCATTGACACCAGGTGCATACTCGAATGGTGCATACCATTATTTCACCTTTTCAACACCTGGGGGGGGATCCAGGTTTCAAGTTATCCCGTTTTTTTCCGCATGGTCCTAAAGAGTACTTCTGCAAAATTTGATTCAGATATATCAAAGGGCCTAGGAGTTTATAGCGAACAAACAAGCATTCAAACATCCTCCTTTATATTTATTATGGATAACGCTTAGTTAAAGAATGTATCAAATAACCCATCTAACAGTGGCGGCTCGAGTAAAGGCACTGGGGAACTGAAGCACCGCATATTTCCACTTTAATTTAATACGAGGATGATTCAGAAAGTAATGCCTCCAAGATGATACCTTCATATGTGTGTGACAGATAGCACCGATACAGGTATCAGTGGAAAGCTTGCAATGTCAGCTACAAATTGTGGCATCATTTTTCAACATAGTCCCCATTATGGGCAACACACTTGCGCTAACGCGAAACAGTGGATGCCGTCGAAGAAGAATTGTGATGGCTGCTGGCGACACCATTGCCAAACTGCTGCTTCCACCTTCGTGTCACAACTGTAGCGTTGAGACTTAAGGTGATGCTTAAGTTTGGGGAAGAGCCAAAAGTCGCAGGGCGCAAGATCCGGACTATAGGCAGGATGAGGCAGAATGTCTGTGAACCTTAGGCGCTGCAGTGCTTCCTGAGTTTGTGTCTTGTGTGTGGACGAGCATTGTCATGGTGCAGAATTGCCTGTTTATGTTTGCGAGTGCGTTGCAAACATAAACAGTCGCTTTAGGGTGTCAACGTAGCGATCTGAATTTATTGTCTGAGCATTTCGCAGAAATTCCGTATGCACGACACCATCCCAATCCCAGAAGAGGGTCAACAACACTTTGCCAGCAGATGGGACAACTTTGAATTTTTTTGGGTGCTTCGTTTCCGGGTAATGGTGTGTCCAGGACTCGTCGCCAGTAACAATTCTGCGAAGAAAGTCGTCACCATCCTGTTCTATTCTATTTGATTCATTTTTTAAATTTTTATTTATAATATAATTTAAAGAAATGTAATATATAATGTAAAGAAAATTATTGATCTTTTCGTGCAAATTAAAACAAGAAGAATGGATTTCATTTTACATGAATAGATCAAGCTTGAACTGTAACAATTTTGGTTAAAGTAAGTAAAAATGTTTGATTTTGTTCTTTCAGGATTTTATCAAGTTTCTGAATAAATTTTCTTTTTATACATGTTTGTTTCCTTTTATACAATTTTAAAACGAAGGCTAAAAATTTTCTGGAGCAGCACCCCCACTAATTTTAGCTACGAGCCGCCACTGCCATCTAATATCTCACAGCAGTTGATCGAAGATAGTTTTGACTTAATAACCTCCTATCAGGTAATTTGCAACGTCAGTTGTTGTTCCATAACAGAATTCTTCTTGAATTGTTGTTCCCGACCTCCAGCCTCACATTCAAATTACAAATATTGTATTTAAGACACTGTAACCTTTATAGTTTGAATTCGAAGAGACCGTTGCTGCTGCTCCCACAACCCCTCCCCCACGCAATTAGAAATTGTCCCCAGGACTCTTCCCCTTCCTTTTCCTCCCACCCCCTCTGCTTCTCAGTGCAAACAACATTCCCTCGGAATCAGACACGATGACCAACTCATCCGAGGATCTAACGACGAAAGTCGTTCATTATGCGCTCACCTTCATGTGATTGACTTTTAAAACATCTCCCGAAGAAGGCCCGAGGCACGGGGCCGAAATATCGAGATCACATCTCATCCCGGAGTGAGGGAATCCCTCAAAAAACGGACCTACTGTAACCTTTATTTGTAACAGCTGAAGAAGCCCTATTAATACAGGGCGAAACCGGTCCTTTATGTACTGGTATTTTTAAATGTTTTAAATATTTTTAAACTTTTTAAATTTTGTATGTCGGTGTCATTCATTTAATTCATATAATTAATAATATATGAGGAGAATTTTTTTTAGTTTATTTAATAGAAACTAAAATATATTTGATTCATTAAAATTTAAAATCCAAGCAACAAACATGTTTTACAATTTCAAAAATGTTTGTTTGCCAACGCTCGAGCTCATAGTGTTTATATTATTGGTCTCAACAAGGGTCGAGAAATGTGAGCATTTAGCTGATGAAACGTTGCCAAGGATACGCCATAGGAGGCAGCTCAATCTAAACCCGCAGAAACGTACGGAACACAGAAGGAGAAACAAACATTTATGGCGACGCTAGGATTCGAACCCAGGTTCCGACACATCGGCCTCACGGCAGACCGCTCGCCTAAGCCGGAAAGGCCACAATTTTAAAAATGGTCTCCTTTTGTAAATCCAACAATAAAATTTAATTTTCATTTAATAGAAAAGTAAAACTAATAGATATAAATAACATAACAGCAACTAATAATAGAATAATAATTATAATATTTTAAGCAGCTATAGAGAAATCAGTCGTTTAGTTTAACGAAGTAATTAAATTTTATTGTAGTAAATTAAATTTTATTGTTGAATTTACAACATTTTTAAAATTGTAGCCTTTCTAAGTAATTATAAATTATCAATTAACCGAGAAGTCAGAAGTTGAAAAATTAATAAATCTTTATTTTATTCAATATTTTTGTTAATCTATTGTTAATCGTTTTTCTTTTGTTATGTTTTATTTAGGTGTGAATCTGGGGGCACGGCAGTGCCCCCGCCAAGACGAGCCGAAGGCAGGAAGGGCACTACGTACCTTTTCTGGAAGTGTTTCGTCGTATTTTCGAACCCTCATAGCTTCGGCCTAGATAATACTAGAGAGCTCAAATTTTCAGGATATGATGCAGTTACCAGACTATTAAAATACGCTAAGTTTAATTTATTTAGCTTTTATACTTTGGATTTTATTCATATCTAAAATACGTCGATTCCGTCACTCACTCACTGACTGACTGACTGACTCATGATCATCAAAACCTCTAGGGTACTTCCTGAAGTCCTAGAAAGCTGAAATTTGGTATGCAGGTTAGGATTAGCACACAAACAACAACAAAATTAAGAAATCCGTAACTTTCACATTCCAACCCCTCATAAAGGTGGGGTCTGGTTATGTATTATCGAACCCTCATAGCTTCGGCCTGGATAATACTAGAGAGCTCAAATTTTCAGGATAAGATGCAGTTACCATACTAATGAAATACGCTAAGTTTCATTTATCTAGCTTTTATACTTTGGATTTTATTAAGATCTGAAATTTGTCGTACCCTCACTGCTTCGGCCTAAATAATGCTGTGTAATAATGTGATTTCTTACAAAAGTGCAGACAGCTTGTATATACAAGTTGACCAATAGAAAAACAGAAAAGTAGGGTATTGAAAAAAAATCCATTTTCTAAATAATCTTAAAACGAAATTTAGTTGTAATAGATAATCCCACTCAAAACATTTCATGTAAAATAAGTTGCCAAGACTCACCTGCTCATAACGCTTTCACTGTTAAAAAGTTATCAGATCTCATCTTACAAAAAGAAATGAAATCCCACCCAAAACATTTCATGTAAAATAAGGGGTTGCCAAGACTCGCATGCTCATAACGCTTTCACTGTTAAAAAGTTATCAGATCTCATCCTACAAAAAGAAATGAAATCCCACCCAAAACACTTCGTGTAAAATAAGTTGCCAAGACTCACATGCTCATAATGCTTTCACTGTTAAAAAGATATGAGATCTCATGTAGAGCCAAGCCCCTAACTCTACGAGGCCTAACTCTAAAAACCCTATATCTTGGTCAAAAAGCATGGCTTGGCCGTTTCATGGAACTATTTCATCTCATCCAAAACATTTCATGTAAAATACGTTGCCAAGATGCTCATAACGCTTTCACTGTTATAAAGTTATCAGATTTCATATAGTGCCAAGCCCCTCACTATACATGCCTAACTCTAAAAAAGTGTGCCTTGGCATACTCCATATCCTTTACATAACTCCATGGGATTGTCTGTGTGACAGCCACGAAACGGCCAAGGCATACTTTTTGACTAAGATATAGGGTTTTTAGAGTTAGGGCTTGTAGAGTTAGGCCTCGTAGAGTTAGGGGCTTGGCTCTACATGAGATCTCATATCTTTTTAACAGTGAAAGCATTATGAGCATGTGAGTCTTGGTAACTTATTTTACACGAAGTGTTTTGGGTGGGATTCTATTATTCAATCAATTTTCATTTCGCAAACTCTTATAAGATGAAATGCAAATGTTACATATTTGGAATCGTTACAGTTGTAATAAGTCAAGAATTTGAAGAAAAGACTGCTAACAATAAGAGACGAGTTTCAAACATCTGCCCAGAATCCGTTTCAAATTAACGAAAAACCCTCACTGTAAAGAGAGAACACCTTTTATTCTGATTGCTTTGGATATTAAAGCGTTTCTTGTTAAGATCCTGCTGCTTGAAACGAAGTTACCATGGAAATATTTTTAATTTTTTAATTTTTTTTTAATAGTTTTATTATTGTATCTTAGTTGTTCACTTTTCGTATTTTGTTTGTTTTTGTCTTTGAGTCTTAGCATCTGATAAGGAATAAGAAACTAACAGAGAGGAAAACTAATCAGTCTGAAAATAATGTCCCAGAGTTGCAATGTAAATAAGGAAATTGGACTTAGGAGGAAGAAAAGCATATTATCTTTTTTTCTCATTCTTTGGCTGTAGTAAATAGTAATTGGTACAATATAAAGTTCGTGAGATCTTAAATGCATTGTGTGACAAGAAACAATTGCAACGCTTGCATTGTTTGGAGGAAGCTCTGAAGCGCTTGTTGAAGGCGGATTGTTAAGAAGAACTTCGTGACTATGCAACATGGACGTTGTGTGAGAGGAGTGTTGTAAAAAATGGCGATAAAAAGGAACAACACGCCAATGCACAAGATTGCGGAAGTAGAAGATACTGCTTCCAAGAGTAATGAGTATCCTCCTTTATATGTTGAATTGTGCAGTTATGATTTAAATAGGATTGATTTAAGTAAACTAAAGAGAAATTTTACTTAAACGAAACTAATCTGTTCTTTCCAATGTTCTTATTCCCATCAATAGTAGGAATTCGAATGATGCAGCAGTACGAAGAAGTTATGAGTCCTGACAACGTTCTTAGTGAAGTAATAAGCGGGATCATATAACAAGGAATCGTGGAATCTACTGTGGAACAGGTGCAGTTAAATCGTTAATCCTAACTCAGATGTACGGAAGTTCGTTTTTAAGAAGAAGATAACGTAAGTGACTCTTTGATTTTCCTAATACACGGAACACAGGGGGTTTGTAATACACTACAGTTAAAACCTTGAAGTTACAAGAATTTAGCGTGAACGAACTTTGATATTTTGAAGAGCTATTATTGCCGAGAGGAAAGCAAGTAATCAATTTTATTGCAAGGCAAATTCAAGCGTGGTTACACATTTGATTATCTGGCGAATTGCGAATTATCTTTTAATAAAAGAAGTATTAAGAAGTTAATTATAAAGATAAAGAACTATGAATGAAATATAAATATTTTACATACGGTGATTAACCATTTCGAAGATGAGTAGAGATAATAATAATTATTCACATAAGGTGATTGAGCTCGTTAACTATGATTGTAGTTATTAATATTCTCGCAGAAGGTGATAAAGTATATTAATTTCACATAAGGTGAAAAAGCTTTTGTCGTAGATTAATGTTTAGAACATTAATAGGCTTAAAGTACAGTCAACCTGAACTTTATTGAACTTTAGTGATAATCATCGAATGGATAGAAGATTATAATATTCCTCAATTATGAAAAGCTGTAATACTTAATTTATATTTTTTTAGATATATACTTTTCATGTTCAATAGTTGAACATTACTTTGTTGGGTCTAGTTGATTTAATAGAACATTACAAATAGGTTTACTATTATTCACTACACGTTAAACTTAATCATAAAATGCTACATCTCTGCCTAAACCAATAAATATATATTTTCCTTCATTTGCTAAACGTTTGCTAAAGGTATGTTTGCTTTAAATGAAAAGGCAAGATTTTTTTTTTAAAAAAAGACATTCAAAAAATAATCATATTCTAGAACTTTATTTTATTATGACAGAAATGTGTGTAAGATCATTACACTTTTGAATGCAATAACTTGATTGTGAAAATAAAATTCATTACAACTTAAAATGAAGCATTTGGAAGCTTTCAGATCTTCTGAATCATTAGGAAAAATGGTATTCAACATGAATTATTACAAGAAAAATGTAGTTGCAGTTGCTAAGCAACCACTGATTTCCCAGATCAATTCAATGAATAGAACACATTGTAATAAGAAACTAATAATTCAAGGAAAACATCAATGATTATACTAGTTCTTGTAACTTAAGTTGCTGTGTTGTAGTGAAGTAGTTGTGAGTGCATTTCTTCTTGTTGATGATTTCCTGATGGATTTCGGGAGCAGCTTCGAGGACATCCACAAAAATAACATATAAGAAGGAATCTGGAAAAAAAATTGAAGTTATGAAATAAATGTAAAATATTTGAAGTTTTCTTATAAATTAAACTACTATAAATTGGATTAATACATTTCCTTCAATGGTAAAAAAAAAGGTTAGCGAAATAAAAAAGAGAATATCAATCCATACCTTGACAAAATAAAAATGATTCTTATAAAATTTTATGTATTTATCTATTTATTTAGTTAAATCAATAATTAAATAATAATAAATAAATTAGTATAAGAAAATAATTTATTTGTTTAGTTAATTAAAAATTTAGTTAATTAAAAAGAAATTTATGAAATGAATGTAAAGCTGAAATCAAATAGTTCAATTTATAATAACAATTATACAATTATACAACATAACAATTATAATAAATTTAAAAACAGAAAATGTATTGATGGCAGTTGAATGCGATAAAATTTTACAGCTATAAAGTTTATAAGTTATAAATTTATTCTGTATAGTCCTAAAAAATATTGATTAGTCTAGATACTGGTACAAATACATTTTGATTGCTATTCTTAGTGAAATGGATTCGCGCTGTCTTTTCTTAGTTAAAACAGAAGTACATTTTTGTTTGAAAACTAAGATTACCTAAGCTAAATTATAGAATGCTTTCTAATAAAAATAATAATAATCACACTTACAATTTAGCATTCGCCATTTTTCACAACAGTCAGATGACAGTCATTTCTTCCCTCCTCTTCGCAGCTGTACATTGCAAAACACATGGCACATTTGTTGCCGTAGGTTACACCATTGGAGGCACAGATGGGAGCCCATTCCATAGTGCAGATACCATTATTGCTATTGTATGGACAGCCTGGAATATCGATACTTCTCTTTGTTTTGCATATGCCTTGTTGAACGACAGTCAGATGTTCATTTTTTGCATACATAGCTGCACACATGAAGCAAAGGTTGGAGTATGTTTTGCCATCAGAAGCACACACTGGTGCATACTCAAGAGTGCAAATACCATTTTTGCTATCGGCAGGACACTCGTCATCATTAGATGCGCGAGCACTTACGCATTTGCCTTTATGAAACATAGTGAGTTCCTTGCCTTCAGTTTCGGCCTGTGCCATAGCAAAACATAGACTACATTTGTTTGGACGGGTAACGCCATCACTGCCACAGACAGGCATGTACTCAAAGGTACAAATACCCTTCTTTTCCCGTGGAAGACATTCTGGTACTGAAGCAGCAGTTTCCTCGCATTCTCCCTTATGGACAACATGCAAAAGAATGTTTTCGCCCTCCTTCTGCTTCTGGTACATAGCTGCACACATCATACAATGTGAGGGATAAGTTTTACCGTCACTGGCACAGACTGGATCGTATTCTTCTGTGCAGATTCCATCTTTACTGCTGGGAGGACATTCCTCATAAGGCATGGAAGCTTGAATGCTGCTACTGCATTGGCCTAAATGAGTGGCCTTAAGCTCCTTCCCTTGGTCTCTCAACATGTACATAGCATAGCAGAAAGTGCATCGGTTTCCGTAGGTTTTGCCATCACTGCCACAGATTGGCATATATTCTCTAGTGCAGGCGCCAGATCTCATGCGAGGAACGCATTGAATTTCAAGTTCTTCCGTAGACCTTACAGTTTTGCAAACTCCAGGATATGCCTGCAAAACACAAAAATTAGATGTTTTTAATTTCATAATTTCTTGCAAGAAAGCTGTTTTTAAACATGTAAAATACTTTATGTATTTCAAGAAAGTACTTCTGTTTATCATCTAAACTTAAATTGACATTGTAATAAGTATTGAAAATGTTTAATTTTGATTTTGATTCTTATGGACATATGAACAAAATAATTTTCAGCGATTTGTGAGACAGCCCTTGTAGTTGTATGAGCAATCATATTTTAATAAATCCTTATTTATTTACTCACCACTTGAACGTTTACATTTTCACAGTCTCTTTTAGCCTCTAGCATGCATTGATTAGAGTAGGTTTTTCCATCAGTACCGCAAACTGGTGCCCAAAGTGCAGTACAGACCGGACGGCATTCCTTACTTGTAGCGAATTGGACTAGAAGAGGTAAGACAAATGTAAAAAAAAAATAGTAAAAAATAAAAGTATAATAAATTGAATATAATAAAAGGTGTAATAATTTTTTCTAATATCTACATCCAAGATGAATACTTGAGAGCAATCAATAAAATTAGTATAACATTAGTAAGCAGTAATGATATGTTAAGTAAAGAAAGACGCTTTCGGACACTTAAACTAACCTAAAACAGCCAAGACAATGGCTAACAGGTAGATGTAGGAATTCATCTTCGTAACTGAGAATTTGAGTTTGAGATGGTTTCTAATGACTGACAGTGACAGGATTCACTGAAACCTATTATTTATACAGTTTTCAATCTCTTCAATTAAAAGCCAGTTGTAGATAATACTGATAAAATAAGCTTTAATCTTAGCTTCGTAATTCCCGTAACTAATTACGTTTAAATTACTCCACTAAGTTATCTCTGATAAGATATAAACTTTGTATTGGCACTGACGCAAGAGTGTGTGTTCAGTTGGCAACATTCCCTAGAGATTGATTGAGAGATCCCCACTGTTATCAATTATCTGATATAAAATGAATAGTATAATCTCAAAAAAATTGTATTTCTTGATCAGGCATTTGTACTTCTAACATCTAGTTGTCATCAAAGAATTTTTTTTTTTTTTTAAATAGCCTAAATAGTTTGATAACTCAAATAGTACGTATTCACTCGCGAACTCAATAGCTCAGCTCCCTTCAGCAGGGATAAGTTTCAAAAAAATATACTTTTGCTTTTAAAATCTCATTCTGAATTTAAGTTGATTTTTAATGTAATAAATTTAATAGTTATGAAGTCTAACGAATTTCAAAAGGTATATTATTTCAGAAAAAACTAGTCTACTTGTCATCACATTTTAGAATTCTATCTGCAGCTCCCCTCCCTTCCCATCAAATTCCAGGCCAGGTACCAATTGTAATAACGGGACCCCTCCCACGTTGTGGTCAAAATCGTAGATTCTTAGCCAAAAATACAGCGAAAACGATCCCCTTTTGAACATGCCACACACACTTGTAGTATCTGATCAACTTATATAATTGGATAAGTTCGTCTGTCTGTCTGTCCGTAACTCGATATAATTAAGCTATTAAGATAGATCCAAGGTTCTCAATGGTACCATTGAATCAAGGGTACTCAAATTGGATGAAATATTAGTTCATTTTGTCATTCCATGTTGTTTCCATGAAATTTTATCCTTGGAAACTGACCTAGACAACTGAAAACATACATTCAAAGCCAAATAATTTTGTTACCACTCCCGCGAAGGGTATTTCATGATGGAAGTTTTCTCCACCCTTCACCAATCACCATTCGTCAATCGGCAATCGCCAATTACAACCCCAGTTCTATTTTTAGTTCGGCCAAATTTTATACACCTACCAATCGGGCGGGTTCTGCTGTTAGTATAGGTATATCGTATATATAAGAAACCCCCCCCCCCCCCCGTTAAAGCAACACTTAGCAAGCGAGTGTAAATTTCGATTTGCGAGTTGGTTTAGGCACAAATTTTCGAGGGTTGACTTTAGATATGGTTGGTATTTCGTTTTTCTTTTTGGGTGGAAAATGATCCTTTAGATTAAACTCTCTTGTCAGAACCTATATTACAGGTAAGAAGTACAACTAAATAAGTCTGATAAACATTAAAAAAAAAATTTCAAATCAAATCATCAATCGAATCAAATATATATATAATATTCATATAAATTACCTAAGTTCGTCTGTCTGTCTGTCTATAACTCGATATAATTAAGCTATTAAGATAGATCCAACGGTTCTCAATGGTGCAATTGAATCAAAAGTACTGAAATTGGATGAAAATATTGGTTCATTGTGTCATTTCATGTTGTTTCCATTAAATTTTATTCTTGGGAACTGACCTCGACAACTGAAATTCTAACAAAACATACGTTCAAAAACCAAATAATTTTGTTACCACTGCATCCATTTTAATGAATTTGGCATACTTACTCAGTTGTTTACGCTGATTTCGAAACTCAAAACCATTTTTGCCGTAGAAGCTTCGTTCACAAGTTAGCACAGTATTTAGATTACATTTACTTTATATTTGATACTTGATAATAAAATGATTTTTCAGATTTTTTTATGCCTGTCGTCCGACAGGCTGTGCTGCTAGTATTATAATAAAAGCGTTATTCTGCCTGTCATAAGACTTTACTTTTTTCCAATTTTGTGACCAAACTATAAGAGATAGATTGGTTATGTAAATGGATAAAATGTAGATCTTTTTAAAACAACAAAATGCTTTTGGTTTCGAAAAAAGTTTTTGGTTTCCAAGATGGAGCCTTTTAAAGTTTCAAATTTTGACTTTTTCTCAATTTAAACGAAAAGTATAAAATATGGAAAAGAACATTATATTGAGAAAATGTTGGTATTTGAAAGTTCTATCGAACGATGTATCACTTATTCACAAACGCTTCAGCGATACATGCAAAAATGTGAATATTCTCCGACGATTGCAACATTAATTTGCTAAATAAATAAAGTTTGTTTTTTGAATGCTATGTATGCAAGGGTTCCAGAGCGAAGCGACGGTACCCGGCTATTATTATTATATATTATAAAAACGTATATTATAAAAAAAGGTTATTCTGTGTGTCATTCTATAAGCAAAATGTTAAATTATAAATTACTAAAACGTCGGAGCAAGGAAATCTTTTGGAAAATGATTCAAGAATTTTCACAAAACACGTTATTTATCATAAAGTTTTGTAATAAAACTTAATATGTTTAGTTATCAAAAATGTGTTTGTGTTATCAAACACAAAATATTAACATGTTAGCCCTATATAAACCAACAAAAGACAAAGAAAGGTAAATTTACTGAAGAATTACAGAATCTATTCATAAAAAATGAAAATATATTAAACAACTGTCCAACTACACTAATTAGCGACGTAAATGTAGATCTTTTCAAAATGAATAAAACAATGCTGTAGCCTACAGAAAGACCTAAAACTTATGTGCAATAATGATTTCAAAAATTGTCTTTTCGGAACAACAAGAAACAACTGTACAATTCATGGAAATACGAAAACAAATGTAGAGCATATTTTCATAAATAAGTATGATATCGAAACACCAGGAATAATATGTAAAGAACGAATCGGATAACAGTTGAAAAGGAGAAAATATCCAAATATAATCTATGAAGAACTAATCAATGAGTTTAGAAAAACAAAATTCATGAAACTACATGTATAAAAAGAAAATTCCTGACTCCCTCACTAACTGACTCATCAACGCCCAGCCCAAACCCTTGGACCTAGAAAGCTGAAATTTTGCACAGAGGTTCCCTTTTTGATGTCGACAAGGAATAAGGCCGGATTTTTCGAAATTCCCACGGGATAGGGAATAATCTGGCAAACTGACCATGAAGTGTGTGGCGACAAACCCAGGTGTGTGATGCCAACCCGCAATACACCTGAATTAAGCGGAGAAGGCCACAATGGGCTGGGAAGTCGTATATTCTCCGATCTCAGTCATAATTTGCTAAATAAATAAAGTTTTTTTTTAATGCAATATATGGAAGTTTAGTTATTTTTAGAGTAAATTAATTTAACATTTTCATTTTCTTTTCTTTAACATTTACTTTTTCCAGCTCCATCCAAAAGTTTAGAAATGAAGTTTAGAAAAAAGTTTAGGAAAACTCCGCTCTATACAAACATTGTAATACGGAATAGCTCTATGCAGAAGGTTAAAACAGAAAAGTACTTTATACAGAATGTAGACTTAATTACGAAGAAATGTCTAGAAGTGGTAGGCTGATTCATATAATTTTTTTTTTCGGTTAAGACCTCAGCCCAGGCACCTTTAACGGCCGGGCCCCGGTGCTGAGGTACCAACTTACCTTGTGGGGACCCTGTCTACGTATATTTACAGTCAATGAAAATAGGAAGCTGGAAAATAAAAACGTTCTCTATACGTACGTTCTATACGTTCTTTTGGTTACATTATTTTGAAATGAGTTTTATTTTAATTAGAAATTAGTTTGTCAAAAAAATTAACCTTTTTATTTTCATCCAATATTATTTGTCACAGAAATTTGGACTATTTTGAAAATGGATTCCGGATAATGGGATTTCCTATTTTTTGTTAGATTCAACCAAGTTAGTCTTAGGCAGAATGTAAGTCTAAAAATGATGCCTAAAACAGAATGAGAACAGAATCAATTGGTGAAATTAATTTTAATTCAAAGAGAATGTATACATATTTGAAATACTCGATTTACCAATATTTGTACGATTTATGCGATATTAGATATTTTTATCAGTCTTCATCTTGAACTAACTTCAATGCCATCAGTTCTTAGATGAAATTTATTACATGTCTGTTTATTATCAGATCATTCGTGATCAAATGTATATTTTAGAAGAAAGGTATGGAAAAAAGTGGCTGTATTAAAGAAAACGTTAAGGAAACAAATAAAGTAGGAAATTTATTGTTTAGAAATGAATTTATAGGTAAGCAAATGAAAAGGATCAGAAGGACTTAGTCAACACAAATTGCACATATCACGGGATTCATGATTTGTGCAAGAGAAGAGTCCAAAAAGAAGCCGGATCCAAGGAGAGACAGCCTAAAGAAGGATCTGGAAATTTTCGAGAATTAGAAGGATGTATAAAAAGACTAATGAATGCAGATTTTAAGACCGAACATGTTAATCGTGCATCCTTGAACCATAGTTAATGATAATAATGATCTTTTCACTGAAATGAATCATTATTCCAATTTATCTTATCTCTCTTTATTCTTTCTTAGATGTCTAATAATACCAACATAGTTGCTGTTGACACTAATCCACAGTTGCTAAGGATGGATTGTCCTTTAGTTTCGAAATGACAAGAATTAAGCAAAAGTAAAACTTTAATTTGCATTCATTTTCCGTTTCTTTTTGTAAAAATTTATTATTTTACTGACACTTTACAGATAATTTTTCAGCAATCAAATAAAAATTAATTTCGACTAATAAATTCTGAAATTATTTCATTTGCTGCTCCTAAATTCCTAGATGTAAAACTTAGATTTGTAAAAAAGAAACATATTATCCAAAAACTTTTTTTACAAATCTAACTTTTTATAACTCTGAAAATCTCAACTGATAATAAATTTAATGAACTCAAGTTATTTATAGCAACTCTAGTAAATCACGAGAGATTAATTTTATCAATTTTTTTTTTATTCTTATCAGTTACAATATCTATTCTGTCTTGATTATCACACGATTTTTTTTACTTTTATTCCATATTTAGGAATAAGAATCTGGTGAATCTGGTGAATCTGATAAGGGCATATCTTCAGACACTTACAACTTTCTGTGACGTATAACGATATGTGATCAATAAACTTATAAAGTTCGTAAACTGATTTCAGAAAATAAATCATATAGATTAGCGAATATCTACAGTCAATGATATCCAAAAAATTTTCTCTTAGCAACTAACATAAAAGATTATTCTTCAATACTTTAAAGGAAATTTTAAGTCAGACCATTCCTTAACATTATAACATAATTGATTTCATATTATTCCGTGGTAAATGAAAATAAAAGTTCATTAAATTAAAAAGATTTATTTCTTTATCGAATAACTAAGTGAAGCCCTTTTTTTACAAACATAAAAAATAGCTTAAACTATAAAGAAACCTGGATCAACTTCCTCAATCAGCGTTATAGTCTTGTTTATGGAAGTCTAAGTTTGAAGTCTAGTTTTGCTACATACAAATCTCTATTCACTGCAATGTTTTCATATCTTTATAACTTTTAAACTCCATTTCACTGTAAGTCATCAAGAATGTTCTTCCTTGATTGTCCCCTGCTTCCTTTTCCCAACGTCTTCACTTTCATTATAGTTACGGAAAAAGTGTTGTGTCGTAAGAGGTGTCCCACAAATTTAGCTTTCTATTTTCTCACAATCCTTATTATTTGTTTTTTCACTGCATTTTTCTTCTAGAATGGTGTCATTAGTTTTCTTTTCCGTTCAACTGATCATCAACATCTATATATTTAAGCAACCATGTAGGCACTAATTGATAAATAAAAGAAATAATAAAACTAACACACACGACGTTTGAGGACTCCACATTACGAGACCTTTTTTCAAGTGGACTACGAACATGGTTGTTCAGTTCAGATCTTCTAAAATAGCTGATAGCATTTTAAGCATCCTTTTCATTTACTTTCTTGTTTCAGCCACCACTGTTACTTCATCTGCAAAAACGTATGCATTGAAGGCTTTTTCCATTCATCTTAATTCCTTTAGTCTATTGTTTTAACATTGCTATTGCTTTTTCAATAAACATGTTATAACGGATATGGAGATAATGAACACCCTTGTCGCATTCCTTTTCTAATCGCTGCCGTCTTCAAACTTCCTTTGATATTATTATGCTATGGTTTTTATAAAGACGAAGAATCAGTCTCCTATCCATCCAATTTAGTACAATATTTTTCATAATTTTAAATAATTCCTCCCAATCCACTTTATCAAAAGCCTTCTGTATGTCAATGAATGTAATGTACGTCTTCCTATTTCATTCCAATCTTCTCTCTAAAATAATTCTCAATGCCAGAATGACTCTCTAGCCCCGCATCCTATCCTAAATCCAAACTGATCATGATCTATAATAAAATAATTTAACCGACAAATCTTGCCCGACGAATCTCAACATGAGAGGAGTTAAGGAAGGTAGGGAGGTATTTTAAATGTTTGTCTGCAGAGGTTACGAAACGTCACAGTTTTATATTAGGATTTTTATTACCAACCTTTTTTAAATAGTTAGGTGTCGAAGTAGTTGGCGTTTTTTAAAACGATCATGATCTAGTTGATGTTCAATCTTCTCCCTGATCCCATTCTTTTTATTACATTCCTTAAAATCCTGGATGCATGTGAGAAAAGTGAAGTGTAGTTGTTATAGTTATGTTATGTATAGTTTAAAATTAGAACATTCCACCTCATTGCTTGTCTTCGAAATCATAACAGTTCTACTTTTAATGAAATCCTCTGAAATCTTACCAGTTTCATAACATTTCTGTTTCAGTATATAAAGTTGATTCATTATACTATTTCCCAAGTTCTTCAAAAGTTCTGCCTTAATATAACTCAGCCCTGCAGCCTTTTTATCGTGTAATTGATGTAATGCTAAATCAAATTCACTATGTATAATTGAGGGCCCTTTTTCCTCTACATTCCTTTGTTCCTCTACATACTATATATGATTTCATCTATTAACTGCTTTATATTAGAAAGTTCTTCTACATATTCTTTCCAACGTTCACTGAGATTTCTCATTATTAATCAATAATTTCCATTCTTATCTTTAATAATTATACTTCTTAAAGATAGATTATATTATCCTTGATCGCATTATATGCTTTTTTCATACTTCCTCCCATCACATTATCCTCAATACTTTCAGTTACATTTTTTAGCTACATCATCTCTTTTACCTTCATATACTTTGTAGCAATTACAGTCTTCATTCTTTTATAACTTCTTTGGTTCTCATCAATGTTTACTTTTCTGGAATGAATCCTTCCAAAATTAGCTCTAGAATTTCATTTTTATCCAAGATTTCCTTAGGTCTAAACATTTTTTCCCTAAAGCTTCTATTTTCCCTAGAGCCGCCTTTATCGTCCCTCCCTAATAAAGTTACAGTTCATTATTCCACTGCGCCTCCTCACAGTACCACTGAGTGTGTGTTCTTAATTATTCTTTACACACTCATTCCTAAGTCATTTTCCCTCCGATGATTCTTGAACCCTTCCAGTAATTTTAGAGAGCAATTTTTAAAATGCAAACTTGTCTTCGAATAAAAAATAAAAATAAATAAAAAAATCATTTTACCAGTGTCCAGAAATAATTCCGGTTAGTTTTCCTATTAAAGTGAATCCTCAAATCGGTACAAGTGGCGAAAAATTCTCAATTATTATTACATTATCCACTGTATGAGATACTGATTTAGCTGATGTAAAATTTAATTAATGTTTCCAACTGTTATTTCCTCGACATCACTGTTTCAGATAGAAAAAAATTTGGATTATAAACTGAAATGTAAAAAAAAAAATAATATTTAATTTCGGTTAATTACCCCAAAATAACTTTCAATCTAATCCAATCTAACTTCTATTTGAGAAGCCAGGCCAGGATTTCAAATCAAGTGTGATATCAAGCAGAAACTATGGAAACTAAAGCATCCTTAAAGTGTACAATACCATTACATGTTTATCCACGATAAAAAGAAAAAAAATATTTAGTAACAGAAGTTTTAACAGTAGTTATTTAAAAAAAAAAAAAAAAAAACAGATTTTTTTTTAGTCACGTAAAACTGGTCTGCTGTGTTTTTACTATTTATTTTGGCAGATACATGTGAAAAACTAGGAAATGTGACATATAAATATAATAGTCATCCATTGCCAATTATTACTATAAGACAGCAAGTTTTAAATCATTCTGACTTTTTACATCCATTTATATTGTTAGTTTACGTTTGTTTTTCCAGAGTTTTATTTCTAAATCTATATTACTGCAATAATATTTAGCCTAGACAGTAACACTATGGTAGTGTAGTGGTTTGAAAACTTCTTATTTTCTCACTGAAGAAAAGAAGGATTATTCCGAGACTATTTTCAAAAGGATTCTTCATGGATTCAAGAACTGTTCATGGATTCTTCACATTTTTCTTATATTTTACAAATTTAACTTTTACAACTACGAAATCTTTAACTAATAACAAATTAAAGATATTAATAGCAACACCTATAAATGTCGAAGGATTAATTTTATCATATTTTTTTTATTCTTATCAATTACAATACTGTCAGGATATTATTATACGATTGCCTTGATTTTTTTATGAATTTAAAAATGAGTATAAAAAAATTTCGAAAACTGATAGTTCAGAATATCTTCAGACACTTACAACTTAATTGTGATATTGTAATGATAAGGATACTTCAAAATAATGACCGATAAACTTTAAAGTCCCTGAACTGATTTCGGGTTGTAATGAATATCTTTACTATGGAAGATAACTTTGTCTTAGCAACTGATATAACAAATCAGTTTTCTTTTCAGTATTTTAAGGTGATAAGCTTTAAGTCGAATACTAATATCATTTAGTATAATAACATTAATAAAAATATTATTAAATGTTAAACAAAACCTCCATGAATTAAAAAGATTTCCTTTTATAAAATAAAGACCATTTTTCTGTCACGAGAAGATTGATTCTATAAATTTAATTTGTGCTAATTGATTGGTCATACTTTAATGATAAGCTTAAGTTTTAGAATCAAAATTAATGAAAACAAGGAATAAATTTATCGAACCTACATTTATATCAACTTCTAACCGTTTTGATATTTGCGTATTAAATGAAATTGATTTTCATACGAGTACTAAAGCGTGAAACAGATCTTTAATCTTTATAATGCATGTTTATTTGTTCCCAAATTTAGTGACCCAAAAAACAAAAGGCACAAAAAAATATTGTGGGTATTTTACGAATACAGCGCTTACTTTTCAGCCAACAAAACAGCTCCAAAATGTCTTCCATTTTTGGATGGAATAAGAAGAGGATTACAACCCCCGCCAACCATCACCTCCTATCCTGATACGCCAATGTAGTTATGTGTTCAATGTCACAAAAACGTTATTTATCGTAAATTTATTCGTTGATCTTGAAATCAACATACTTCGGTATCTTCGTATGCAAATCTCAGCGAATCTAACTTTGAATGTGAACAAGACGTTCGCAGAGCAGTGAGTTAGTGAAGGATTTTGCAAAATGGATACCATGTTCGCGAACCCATCAGATTGAACTAATGACATTTAAATTTTAATCAAACAATATCTTTAAAAATAAGTGAAAGAAATAAGCATGGATCAAAAATTGGAATTTGTTCAACATAGTGAATTTTTATGTTTAGATCCATGCTTCCTCTACTTGGAATGCTGTATTGGCAGCCTGTTTTAAGTGGACATCGTTGCTGATCGTTAAAATCAACTGTTCGAAATGTATTATATTTTTTTATAGAGGTTTGTGTAAAAAAAAATAAGTTTAAAGACAACTTGGATTATGTAATATCGTGTGAAAAATAGCAATTTTTTCATTAAATGTTGTCAGCATTTATTCACTTCAAATTCTTTTAATTGTCGGAGAAAAATTAATTTTGCAGTTTAATTTAATATCAAATATAAAGAAAAGAAAAAAGAAAATTTAAAAATAAAAGACAAAAATCTCTTTCTTTATTTACAATACTAAGGAATATCAAAGATAAGGCAAGAAAATATCTAGATTCCTGAATTTGTATATTTTATAAACATACATTCAGACAAAGCAAGGGACTCTCAAATTCACTTATTCGGTAATCAATAAGTAAAATATGGTGTTGCCATGGTAAAGAGTTGGGTTCACAGGAAACACCTCCGTATTTCGCTTCTTCTAATTTAATTGGTATTAACAAAAATTTTGAATAAAAATTTTGAATAAAATTTAAAAAATAATCATGTAATTTCAAAAAATTTTCTTTAAGACTGAATTTTTAATTCTTTCTTTATTTATTATATAAATGATCTCTGGAAATGTATTTCTCATTCCTTTGTACAGTAGTCCCCTAGCCACTTCTTTCTAAGTTACTGAACAAACATTTTAAAAGTAAATTATTTAAAAAAATGATACATTACTTGATCATTAATTTAAACAAGATATTTGCCTGAACCGTTTAAATTGTAATTTTTAATAGAATACACTAGAAATTACATAACAATATTTAGCACCAGAATGTTGCAGTTGTAATTTTAACGTAATGAATCAAGTATCGGTATAATTCACAGTGACGTCATCGATCTAAGTTGTGGATAACAAAAATGTTTCAATAATAAAACGAAAGTGATTTTTGTATAAATATTAATTCCTAAGATTTAATAACAATCAGCTTTTCATGAAAGTTTATTAAAATATTGAATAATATATCTTTAATATTAAATTCAGAATACTTAAAAAGTACATTGAATCTTCAAATAAAATTACCAAAAATTCCTTTTGAAAATCCTTTTCGAATACAAAATCTCTAATAGTTGTTTTTAGTTAATTTTACTTTTTTTAAATCAAATCATTATTTTTGAAACCAATTATTGAACAAACAAGATAGGATAGCGATTAGTAAACCAATCACAATGCTTCGCAACGGCTTCTGATACTTACTTTATGTTGAACTAGCAGCAAAGCCGGTCGGACGACAGGCATAAAAAAATCTGAAAAATCATTTTATTATCAACTATCAAATATAAAGTAAATGTAATCTAAATACTGTGCTAACTTGTGAACGAAGCTTCTACGGCAACAATGGTTTGAGTTTCGAAATCAGCATAAACAACTGAGTAAGTATGCCAAATTTCATTAAAATGGATGCAGTGGTAACAAAATTATTTGGTCTTGAACATACGTTTTGTTAGAATTTCAGTTGTCTAGGTCAGTTCCCAAGAATAAAATTTCATGGAAACAATATGGAATGACACAATGAACTAATATTTTCATCCAATTTGAGTCCTTGATTCAATGGTAACATTGAGAACCGTTGGATCTATCTTAATAGCTGAATTATATCGAGTTACAGACAGACAGACAGACGAACTTAGCTAATTTATATACACTCATGGACAAAAAAATTAGCGCACCAAGAAGGAGTCGTCAAAATGAAACGAAAATTTACATACGTAATGACTACTTTGATAAAAGTAAATGATAAGAAAATCAAAGAAAAAGGATAATTTATTTCAGAGAAAAAGGCAAAAGAACGGAGGAGTTAACACTCCGTTGGACCCCCTCTAGCGCGAATGCACGATGCGATACGATCGGGCATTGAGTCATACAAGTTCTGTATGATGTCTTGAGACATTTCGTTCCATATTTGCTGTAACCTTGCCTCTAGTTCGTTCAAACTCGTGGGATGCCCAACTCGTCGTCCCAAATGATCCCAGATATGCTCGATTGGAGACAAATCTGGGGATCGGGCAGGCCAAGGAAGGGTAGTAACTGTGCGGAGACAGTCTTGTGACACCCTTGCCGTATGAGGCCGAGCATTGTCTTGTTGAAAAATGGCTCCTGGGAGCCGTTGCATGAGTGGCAACACATGTTGTTGCAGGATTTCATGAACATACCGCTGGGCTGTCATGGTGCCACGGAACAATACTAGGGGTGACCGTGTATTGTAGGCAATGGCACCCCATACCATCACACCAGCTGTGGGAGCGGTGTGTCGCTGTACAGCAAAGGCAGGATTGAAGCGTTCACAACGGGCTCTCCACACACGAATACGATTGTCATCACTGCCGAGATTGAATCTGGATTCGTCGCTAATGACGACCTGGTTCCATTCCGCTGCAGTCCAGTTTCCTCGTGCGCGGCAAAACTGCAAACGGAGGCGTCGATGGGTGGGCGTCAAGGGCAGCACACGTAATGGGCGCCGCGATACCAACTGTCCATCAGCCAGGCGCCTTCGTATGGTTCGAGAAGACACAGAGGCCCCTAGTGAAGGTGCTACCTGTGCCTGGATGGCGGCCATTGAAGCAGTTGGCTGTACGCGTGCATTTCTGACTATGTGGCGGTCTTCTCGACGACTGGTCTGTCGAGGGCGTCCTGAGCCTGGTCTTCGTGTACATGACATCTCTCGGGTCCACTGATCCCAATACCTCCTCACAACACAATCAGAGCGGCCTAATTGACGAGCTAGTCGCCTAGCTGACCACCCAGCTTCCATCATCCCGACGATTCTCCCTCTCTCAAACTGCGACAACTGCGTATACTGTCTTCGAACACGGCGTAATGGCATGTCTACCTCAGCTCTTCCTTTGTAAACGATTCAGCACACTCAAACAAGCTTTGGTTACCTGTTTTATACTCCACAGAGTACGATGTTCAACGCCCTCTACCGGCTATACGTAATGCGCAATCACGCTGCATTTCTAATCATTTGCATATCTCCCCGACATGTACCTTCATTGCAAGTTTCGTTACGATCCCGCAATTATTTCTTGGTGCGCTAATTTTTTTGTCCATGAGTATATATATATATTTGATTCGATTGATGATTTGATTTGATTTTTTTTTTTTAATGTTTAACAGACCTATTTAGATGTACTTCTTACCTGTAGACCTGTAATATAGGTTCTGAGAGTTTAATCTAAAGGATCATTTTCCACCCAAAAAGAAAACGAAATACCAACCATATCTAAAGTTTAATTTATATAAAGAATAATTATTATTTTTGACTCATAACGCCGAAAGGCATTTAAAACTCACCTTTGTATAATCTAAATACTGCGCTAACTTGTGAACGAAGCTTCTACGGCAAAAATGGTTTTGAGTTTCGAAATCAGCGTAAACAACTAAGTATGCCAAATTTCATTAAAATCGGTGCAGTGGTAACAAAATTATTTGGTTTTGAATGTATGTTTTCAGTTGTCTAGGTCAGTTTCCAAGGATAAAATTTCATTGAAACAACATGGAATGACAAAATGAACTAATATTTCATCCAATTTGAGTACCCTTGATTCAATGGTACCATTGAGAACCTTGGATCTATCTTAATAGCTTAATTATATCGAGTTACGGACAAACAGACAGACAGACGAACTTAGCCAATTATATAAGTTGATTATTGCTTTAATTTCCATATATTACAAATTTGATTGCTGCGAATGCAAAACGTGCAATTGTTACGATCATTGTGGTTGTTGTGATTGTTGCTGAGCTGTATTATACTGTGATTGTTGCGATTGCAAGAGAGCAATTGTTGCGATTGTTGTAATTGTTGAGCTAATGAGAATTTAATGAGATTTTAATGGCACTTGTTCACAGACCGACGGACAAACCGGGAATATAAGGTGTCTGATCCGTGTATCAGAAGGCTAAAATTAAAAAATTAAAATTAAACATATTTTTTAACATTTATTTTTCAGTGTAAATTCTTCTAATTCAACGTCAGTGTATCGAACAGTATTTTACTTTTAATTTAAAAAAGTAATTACAGTTTTTTAATTCTGAAGAGAGTGACTGAAGTTACAGTTTTACTGGTTCAATGCAGATTATATTCTTACTTATCAATTAAGAAGGTTCGCGAAGCTCAAAAAAATCAGAAACAACTTTTAATCAATATTTTTCTTATCTATTCTCTATCATTCTTTTCGTTTTCTCTTTATCCCGCTGTTCATAGTCCTACGTTATTATTTGCTATCAACTCTTTTCAGGTGAAATGCCATTTAATTGTGTGTAATCAGTGCATCTTTAATGTTCATTAAAGATAAGAATCAACTAAAAAAGAAATAAAAAAAGAAAGAATTAAATCAATAGCGTCAGGATACAGAAATACAGGCTTTCTTCCGTTATTTTTTAGTTAAACCCTTTCCAGAAGTTAAATGTAACGTAGAAACCAAAAATAGTAAAATAAAAGCTGAAAGGAATTAAAACTGAAGATTATCATTACTGCCTTGATCCATAGAAACAGAAGCAGTATCATCCACAAAAAATAGAAAAATCTATTGATCCCCCACAAGAACTGCGTAGTTGATGTGTTATTATTTTATTAAAACTTAGTTAATGCCAATAAATTTAAGCCGAATGGAGTTTTGTACTTCTCTCTTTGCAACGGCTGCAGACTCTCTAAAGTCGGTCTGTTCAAATTCTATTCTCAGTCGTGTAAAGCTGAAGATAAACCTTATCCTCCCAGATTTAGCGATTATAATCTGTTCATTATTTTACTTTGATTTTAAAAATATTCTTGCTGAATTTCCATCCACTGGCAATATGTTTTTGAAAATCTGTCATATTTCGCTCCTGTTATATCTGAATAAAATCAGTTGTAAAACTTTCAACTTTACAAACTTTTACTAAATCAATGAAGCTTCATTGTAAAGCTTTTTGTAATTTTAGATTGTTGATCAATTGTTCCATAACAATTGCTTCATTGCAATTGATCTGAAAAAAAAAAAGAATATGTAGGATGATTCAAAATTCTCTGTACAAACTTTAAAATTAGGTTAGGATTACAAAAACAAACCGTATTCATAATGAAACGTATTTCCGTAAAAGCCACCCGAATATTTAGAGAACGCTGCTTGGCAGCACATTAGTTGGGCAATGTAAAACATCGTCATTTGAGACGTTAACTTTGTACGAGTAGGATGTATCGCTTCACTAATACTGAAAAGGTAGATATGTGAAGGGATTAGCTTTGATGTAATCCTACAATATTACTGATGATCGCGAGGATAATTTAACATCAGGTTGCGATTCTTTTCTTTTAGAATCAACAGTTTTTCTCATCAACTGCTTTCATACAATTGTAATAATATATCCTAATATACCATTTAATGTCTAACAGATGGATGTTGACGATCCCGTATTTTCGTGATTTCAGGTAATTTACGCGAGAATAGTCTCTATCCATGTCTTCTCATAAAATATTGAAATATTTAAATGAATTATAATACGGGGAAATTCATGAGACTTTTACTACATTTTAATATAGTTTTAATAAATTGAAAACAGTCAATAAACAAACAATAAATTCATTATGTAGCATTTTCCCAGTGACAGACATTAAAAATACTAAATTCCTTGAGACCTGCTGAAGAGGCTAATGGCGAGATCTCGTGTTTTTCGTAATTCTCGCGCAAACGTGATCATTAACATCCATCTGTTAGACATTAGTATCAGTAGTATATAGAAGAATTTCTTAGATTTAAAATTTTCTAGGAAATATTTTTCTCTTAAAATTATGAGAAATTGAACAACGATTTATCCCTTGAATTATCTAATTCAACAGAACCTAAATACGACGACAAGTAGCAAAATAAATTAAAATTGATTACTCTCGAAAGAAAACGTAAAAATAAATAAAGTAATGTATAAATTAATAAATGATATTAAATACTAAATACTAAAAAATATCTTTTATAATTTTAATAAAAAAAGTATAGTTGAAAGGAATGAAATAAGGAAAAAATTCAAAATATTAATTATAGAAGAGAAATTTATTTATAAGACAATTCTTAAAAATTTCTTTAAAATGAAAAATGAGAAAAATAATAATAAAAACAATATTACTAGAAACAATTGGCTCAGTTCAATAAATGATAAAAAAATAAAAAATAATTTTGGGTACCGTCTAAATGGTAATATTATATATAAACTTTTTCATCAACTTAACTGGGATAATTACAATAACCA
>JAFIDM010009631.1:358319715-358357041 GCA_023159025.1 Thereuonema tuberculata
ATTAAATTGATAATAATAATAATTATTTTTATTTGCAAAAGAAATCAATTTAATATCAGTATTTGAGCAATGAAGTTGAAACTATTATTTCAGCTTTGGTTGAAAAGATTGGTATTGTGTGGATTTCATTTCAAATATATTGATATGTGGTCGAAATGACAGAGTCTAACGCCGTGGTTTAGTCTAAATTACACACACTTTATTTGCAATTATTTACAGGTACATATACAGATCGCACTGGATTCCGAGAATCTCTTGTTTTGATTTCAGTTGTTCCAGATATTGTCAGCACTGCTCATTTTGGTCCAAAACTCAATAGGCCTAATTCAACAAGTGAAAGTTTTCTTTTCACACAAAAAATGGAACAAGTTTTGAAAAATGGAATAGTGAAGAAATGATTATTAGTTAACACACCAAAGTTTAAATTAACAAATTATAATTAAAATTATAATATAAAAAAAAAATTAATTGTCGACGTAATAGATAAAAATATAAAATTCATTACATAATCTAGTTACTAATCATAGTTCTTTTTTTCTTTTTCTTTTCTTTTGTTTTGTCTCGTTTTTCTTTATGGGTGGAAAGTGATACTTAAGATTAAACTCTCAGAACCTATATTACAGGTGTACAGGTAATAAGTACACCTAAATAGGTCTGATAAACATTAAAAAAAAGAAAAAGATAAAAAAAAAAAATATATAAATTAATAATAAGTAATTAAAAGTAGAAAAAAAAATCCAATAATTGCCATTTTAAGGTCGCCATTTCTACACTGCTGTTCTGCTTCAAGGGTACATTTATTTGCGTGTTTTCCTATCGCTACCACAGACTGGATCGTAGTTTCTGGGGCAAGGATGGAAACAATCTTTATCTTCTGTAGTGAATGGACTGAAAAAAGAAATAAAGATTAGATGTAAAATTAAAAATTTAAAAGAACTCGACTAAAAATTCAAGAATTCACTAACAAATTATTTTTAACTAGCCGGGTACCGTCGCTTCGCTCCGGAAGCCTTGCTTACGTAGCATAACAAAAAAAAAAAAAAAACTTTATTTATTTAGCAAATTAATATCGAGATCGGAAAATTTAAGAGTTCACAGCCCGATGTGGTCTTCTCTGGATAACTCAGATGTATTGCGGGTTGGTCGCCACACATTTCATGGTCATTATGTTCATTGGCCCTTTTTATTCTTTATTTAGGTTTTGATGTTTTTTAATTGGAGGACCGTATTGATGTTTACTTTTGTTCTATTTATATGTTTCTTGAGTTCACTGAAATGTAAGATACTGGACGGACCCAACTGACGAAGGTCAGGAAACCAGAAATGGTCCATCTTGGGTTCCCAGTATGGCAATTTCCAAAAACAGATCAGTCAACTCTCAGTCTTGTGCGTTTTATTCTTATTTTTCTTTCTAATGTTGTTGTACGCACTTTAATTTTATGCATTAAAATTTGCTTTCTCAAAACATTCTTTTAAAATGGCGAGATTATGACTGTTCTAATAATAGAAATAACAAAAATTCTTCTTGGAAAAATAACTAATTATAAATATTAAGTTAAAAATGTTTAAAATTTTAGTAAATTAGGTAATGTGGAGTAAAACAATAGGTTTTCAATTCAATTTCTGATTCTTTATTATTAAAAAAATTGTGTTTGCATGTCTACTAGTCCACCAAAAATGATATTTTGCATTAATTCGCAAGCTCGTTGCCAGGCAACATGGCGATCCAGGCAACGCAGGAATTTCGCCCGTGTATTGCAGGCAACAAATTTCCGAATGTTAGAAATGGATTCCAATATTCAATGCATGTATTTTTAGAATTAAACTTTAATTTATTTTTAGTCTTAGTTTTAAGCTTTAGGTTTTAGTTTATTTCACGTAATTTGTTTTTGAGGAATAAATTTTCCGACTGTTGTAAATGGATTTTTAGTATTCTATTCCTTGTATTTTTAGAATCTAAACTTTTAAGTTATTTTTATTTTTAGTTTGAAGCTGTAGATATTAGTTGAACTGATTTTTTTTTTTGAATAAATAAAATGCTTTTTTTTCAGTTACATATGCGAGGCTTCCGAAGCGAAGAGATGGTCAGTCATCCAATATTACTAAAAAGAAATTGATTGTTTTAGTCAATAAATAACAGAAATAAAGTAAAGATGAGGATCTTATTTTTATTTTGACTAAGCTCCGAAGTTCAAATCTCAATAGGTAAAATTGTCAATTATAATATTACTTTATAATTTATTTATAATTTTTTATGATTTTTCAAGAAACCCTAATCACCAAATTAATAGTTCCCAGATTAGGTTCTTTATAGATTCGTCTGTAAAACTGAAACTCTTAGCACTCATCATATCAACCATCTATTCGTTCTACCACGGAACCAAGCATCATTCAATATCTTTTCTTCATTAACCTACAACGTATCTATTCCATATCTTCTCAAAGTGTTAAAGTTCACGGCGAAAGATTTAACCTACTCCAGGAGCTGATCTTCTTTTTATCTTCCTAACTTGACTTTCTGAATTTGCTTTTTTTCCCCCAGATAACAGTTTTAAGATCGAAATTAGACGAGATCAAGTTCATTTCAATATCAGTAGTCTGTAACTTTGCAGTTGTCTGCAAATAATAGATAACAAAACTTAACTTTAAAAAAAAAATGTTGGTTTCTATGTGCTGGATTGCATAGAATGCTTTTAAAATCCAGGGTTCTTATCCTAGTAATTGTGTTATTTCTCATTTTTTGTAACGCAATTTTTGAATCTTTACAGTAAAGAACACTTTTAACTATTGACAATTGAATAAACTTAGAATAAGGATTAAAGAATAAATAAAAATTAATAAGAATTAAGATTAGCATTAAGAATAAATTTCTCTAAAGAAAAAGGTAACAAAGTAAGGCACAAAACTAAAATAAGGAATTCGCACCCTAAGCTTTCACCGGGAAGAGACTGGGATGGACAGTTTCATCCTGTTTAGGACTCGTCAGCCAGCCAAACTCCACCGATGCGAGTTTCTGGGATCCTTAACCTTTCGCACCTTCTGAGTCTGTCATCGGTGGAGTTCGGCTGGTTGACGCGTCCTAACAAACGGTCGTCCCAGTCTCTTCCCGGTGACAGCTGAGGGTGCGAATTCCTTCTTATAGCTTTGTGCCTTACTTTGTTACCTTTTTTTGAATTATTCAGGCACGTTAAATCTCTTTTCAGTAAATTTCTTTCGTAAGCGACAAATTTTAAACAGAAGAATATATATAATACGGATTTGTTTATTACATTACAAATAATTTTAAAAATTTAATTTCTGTATTGATTCATTCTATACGACTAAGAACTAGAAATGTAAAATTTTATATTCTATTCTAAGGTTTTAGGAACCTGTTAGAATATCTTAACAGATAAAACTGATGCTTTCCATTTCTGACTTTTAGGCAGCAGCTACACGAAAAATGTGACTTAGAGATATTTATATCCAACATCGGACATACCTTGATAAAAAAAGCAAGAGAGTTAATGAGAACCATTCCTTACATCGAAGATTTATTATAAAATTACAAATCTATGATTTCTGAATTGATCAACATCTCTCCATATATTTTTTTCCCTTTAACATGAAGACTACTATAAAAAAGAATGAGCATCCATATAGTTGAATAGATATGTTTAAAATAATGATACAAGCTTATTTCTAATTTTTACTAAAACTGACAACAAGAAATTAATGATTTAAAATAAAAACTAATAAAAAAAAAATAAACTGATAATTGTAGCTTCGCGATGAATCATTATGTTGCCCATGCAATCCTTCAATTTTCTTTCAAAATTATTAAAATACGGAAACATATTGATGAACTCTTTTTAACTGAATGGAACCTAAAATTAAAATTTTTCAATACTTAAAAATTGCAATTTTATTTAAAAATTTTTTAATTACATCTTCAATAATATTTTTCTAAGTTTAATTTTACTTTTAAAATTTCAATTAAATTAATTACGAATAGCATTTCTTTAACCTTATTATATCTTTAAATTATATTATTTTCTTATTCAATTAATAATAATAAGAAAAATTCTTTTAAGTAATTCTTTTGTAAAATTGAGAAATTTGTAAAATTGAGAAATTGAGTAATTGTTTTGTAAATTTTGAGAAAGAAATTTTAGTTAATTATAATCATCTTCAAAACCGATCACTGTAATTCTAGTCTGAGGAACACAGACTACACGTTCAGTAGCGTCATCTATCGAGAGTTTACGGTATCAAAATCTAAGAAATTGGATAAGAGATAAAGTGCTCTTGATCTTATAATATGAATAATGAGAATTAATCAGGATACATGAGTGTAATTAGTGTATAAAGCAATAAAACCAAATACGTATTAATGTTTGTACATTAATTAATTTACATTAATGTAAATTTAAAAGATATAGAACTATCTTTTAATAATTAAGAGAACCTGATGTTTTATGCATCTCAAGCTTTATCTTGAATGGAGAATATTTTCTCTTTAAGAAAACATGAGATGTAATTTGATTCCTACAGATTTTTGTTAGTTCAACTGTATTACAGAAGCTCTCATGTTGTTGTTAACAGATGATTTATTCATGAGTCATCTCAGTGGTAGCAATGCTACTGCTGTAGTAAAATATTCATTCTTATTGGTTGTTTTAATTCGATTATGCTATTTCCATATTTTCAAATTCAGTGAAGTTGCTTCATGTTTATTTGTTAATTTATTTATTTTTTAAATTTATTTTATTTTATTTCTAAAATTCTTTCTGAAAAACAAAGCAAGATTGTAACACTTTAAGCCAAATTCTGGCAAACAAAATCGATAGTTAAGAATAATTTAATTTATCGAAAAAAAAAAACCCTCAAGCAATGATTTAAAAAATATTTTTTTTTTATTAAGATTAATTTTCTTAATGGAGGTTAACAGTCAAGCCTTCAAAAATATCGAACTGAAGGTTGAATTAAATTTTCATCCAGTTCTAGAAAAACAAATTATCTTTTTATCTTATTTTTGTTTACTCTATAATTGTAAAAATTCCAGGAGCTGGCGCGAACTGGCAAAGGGATAGATAGGCATTTGCCTCCTCCCAGAGCCGTTTCTAGGTGTTCTGCCACCCTAGGCGAGAACTGAAAAATGCCGCCCCCTCCCTTTCAAATGCCGCCCCTCCCTTCCCACCCCCCAACCTCGCGAGATAGCGCATGCGCCTCTTTCCAGAATTCTTTGTTTAATAATTAATAATTTCGCTGTTTGATATACATATAAAATTAATTTTTTCCGTCTTTCGGCCGCCCTAGGCGGCCGCCTAGTCTTGCCTAATGGTAGAAACGGCCCTGCCTCCTCCCTTCTCACAACCCCCCCTCCCAATTATCAATTTTAATATAATTTGAGTAATTTATTGTCTATTGGAATTCTAGCTAATGCATGAGATATAATTCGGGTGGTATAAGATCTCTAAAGGAAAATCCTTTAGTAAAAGTAAAAAAAAAATATCTATCTTGACAAGTATAGTAATTGAATGATTTTGCTTATCTCAATAACGCAAAATGTTGTCTTACGTCTTATCATGTAAGATCTCAAAGTCTTACTAATGAACTTGAACATTTTTACTTGAATTTATTGTTAAACAAATTTTCGTTAAGAGATATTTTTTTTTGTTAATCATTTTCCTTCATTGCATTATTTCAAAGATATAGGAACAGCCAGACGGAGAAAGGTGGATATTTGCTTTTATTTGTATGTAGATTAATACAATGGCGTAACGGTCGAGTCTTCGATATACAGATGGCAAATACAAACTTTTAATTTTAAGAATAAAAGGAACTCCTCAAATAAGGCGGCAAAATTATAGCAAATTTTGAATAAAAAAAAATGAAAAGTGAATCGTATCTTCAATGTGATTCGAGTAACAAATATCGGAGATTCTCATTCCTTTATAATTTCGTTTAATTTCTTTATAATTATATAAGAACATCATTAAATTAGAAATTCTTTCCATTTCACAGTGAATTTAACCCAAAAAAAAAGAATATGAGAGATACGAATGAATAAGCTTACAAATATTCTAATACAAACAGTTATTTGTAATTACTACATTAATGGAAATAACTATCATTTTCGTGTCAGAAATCCGATGTTAAATAATGTTCAACATACTTGGAACTGCTTCCAATGTATCATTATACAGTGTGATTCATAAAGTACTGGAAAAATAGACCTATAAAGAACGAACATCGAAATATTTTTCTAAGTCAAATTCGATGTAAAAAAAAAAAAGTAACAGAGCATGGAATTCCGGATCGAACGTGCGACTATGAGTCAGATGATGGTGATCCCCATTTTAGCCTTTTTTATGCCCGGATGAAAAAAAATGATCTAGTGAGCACCCTTCACAACCGGGAAGAGCAAGGAAAGGGAAGCATGATTAGAATAGGCTAAGCTAAATGGAGTATTGGCTCCATTGGGTTTATTTCAAACATAAAGAGCCCGGGAGAGGGGGTAATAAATAAAACAAATTAAATTGTGGTTTATGGGGGTATTACTTTCCTGTAGTGTAATAAATCACGGCAATATGAAAACCTCTGCTTCCCCCTTCTCTCCCTCCGATTCAGATAGTAGATAGAAAAATATTTCGATGTTCGTTCTTTATAGGCCTATTTTTCCAGTACTTTATGAATCACCCTGTATATATATATATATTTATATATATATATATATATATATATATATATATATATATATATATATTCAGTAAGTTTCACTAATGTAGATATTTTTGGTTGTAACTTTAATTTTGCATTTTAAACAATTCGATATCTGTTTTGTCTTTGTTTCAGAAGCTCAATATTTTACCTTATTATTTATTACCCTTCCAATCAGATACAGCGGTTGGACTTTGACAGAACGACACAGCATATCAACCATAGCCGTTTTCCTCATTTGGAAGCCTCATCACGCAACTAGAGGCCCCTCCCCATTACTTGCAAATGAAGATTTCTAAAAAAAGAATCCTAAAATTTCCCTAAAATGCAACCCCAACAGGAATTACTTTAATTTCTAATTAAATATTGTCTTAATTTGAATAATTCTGCAAATAAAGCTTAATTCCGAATTTCTGCTATTAAAAAGACAGTTTCACTGCCTTCGCCTTTTAAACATTTTATATACAGGGTGTTTCGGAAATGGTAGATAAAGTGTAGAGATACAGGTTCCAAAGGCCATTTGGAGTCGAAAATGTTCTATGACATTTTCTTTTACGGGCCGTAATTTTAGAGTTAGGAAATGAATGCGTTGGAAATGGTTCCTAATCAAAGAAAGCTTAGTTCTGGCCATTTTCAGCGTTTTCTTTAATTATCATACTTGCTTTCAGTCATGACATTTGTTATCCGGATTCCTTTTTGTTATAAACCTTTACCTTATTTACTTACACTTCTTAATGTGAACTGAGCTTTCTGTGATTAGGGGCCATTCGCAAAGCATCCATTTCCTAACTCTAAAACTACGACCCGTACAACAAAATGTCATAGAACATTTTCGACTCAAAAGGACCTTTGGAACCCGTGTCTCTTCGCTTTGTCTACCATTTCCGAAACACCCTGTACATGTAGTGTGTGATCAATTTTATTCCTTGATTAAATTTTACTAGAGCAAAGTCTAGTGATATTACGTTTTAGTTTATTTGCAAAATTAATTACTTAAATTTCTGTTAGTTGCTACTGATGGCAGAAGGGTAAAGTAGCCGTATCCTTCTGAAAACTGAAATCTGGTCTTTGATTTGGTTTTTAACGAATTCCACATTCTTGTCAGCATTTTCTTTTTCCTTCAAAAGATTTTTTTTTTTTGGTCAATAATTTTCTTTTCTTTTATTTTTTCTTTCTTTCTTTCTTAAGAAAAAAAAAAAGAAAATGTTCTATATGCAATTACAAAATTTTTTTAATCATGTTTTGACATTATAAAAGAGGATATTTCACAAAATTAGATTATAAAATAGTTTATTAACAGCTTCCGTAATACAAAAATAACTAACTTTACATTTATATACTTTTTTTTACAGGATTCTCTAATTGAACAGACAATTTAGTAGTGAAAAATGTTTAGTGACTGAAAATAAATAAATTATATCTTTTTAATATAATTCTACGATTTTTTTTTCTAATTTAATCATCTATTATCATAGATGGATGTCAGATCAGGTTCATCTACATGTTCTTTTACAGGTTCTATTTACAAGTTCATTACTTTGTCGTACAATTTAAGCTTGGCAGAGACCGTCGTGTTGAATTTTCAATTTTTCTCCTGTGCCCTTTTCTTCCTGTTCATATCTAGCATAGCATAGTAAGCATTCGTTGACATAAGTTTCACCGTCAGTACCACAAACTGGTCGGTGTTCTCTGGTGCAGATTCCAAGCTTCATTCGGGGAAAACAGGTGGGTTCTCGGGGTCCTCGGAGCCTTTCGACCTCCTTGCATTCTCCTTCGTGAACTACGTGCAACTTGACGTCCTTTCCTTGCTTCTGCTGTTCAAACATGGTGGCGCACATGACACACTTTGTAGGGTAGGTTACTCCGTCATTGGCACAAACTGGCATATATTCATAGGTGCAAAATCCTTGTCTGCTGTTTTCAGGACATTTTTCTTCAGGTTCTGTTGTTTTGCATTCACCCATGTGATTGATGCTTAGTTCTGTTCCTTCATTTTCTAGTTGATACATGGAATAGCAGAAAGTGCAGAGATTTGAGTAGGTTTTTCCATCATTTCCACAGACTGGATTGTATTCATAAGTGCAGACGCCAGTTTTCATACGAGGAAGACATTGTACACATTCTCCTTCATAAGCCTATTATAGATATAAAAATATTTTTAACCTTTTTTTTTCTTTTTTTAAAAAATATTTTCAAATTTTGAGTGAAATATGTTTAGGATGTTAATTTACTAATGAACTTGAAGTTTTCTTATACTTCAAGAACTATTTCATTTAATGTTCCCAGACTTTCATTATTTTATAAACTGATTCAAGTTAAAGTATCCCTCCACATTCCAATATATGACCCTTGGGATCGCGGGAGGTTAGAGTCCCGACGTTCCTAATCAAGACTAAGCTGAGATCGGGTGGTGATCCAGATACCCGCCCTCCTTATTTTATATATGATTAAAATAAATTGAAATTATAATTTATTACTTATGAATAAATACATAATTTTGGACTTCAGTGCATGAGAAATTTAAAAAAAAAAATATATTTGAAAACTTCATTGATGTTTAGCAGTCTAACTTAAATTGCCTTTACCAAATCTCGTATTTAAAAACAGAATGCAAGGGAGAAAAAGAAAAAAGATTGTAAAATATATGGATACAATAACAACAGCAAAAACTTCATTAGTCATTTTAGCTTCAGTGACAAATAATAGATTAAGATCCTGATCAATAAAAAGATAAATCTTGAAATGTAAATTTTCCGTGAAATATTTTTAATCCCAGTTCTATTTTCTGAAGTTTCTGTTTCGGTTGAAAAGGAGGTTTGTACTTAGAGATAGCGTTATTTATACAACGCTAGAGTCTAAGATGTTAGATCCATTATATTATCAACGTAAACCCAAGATAAAAAGTTTCATCATAATGTTAAAAGATAACTTTTTAAAAACTTAAGATAACATTAAGTTAATTTTAAAAACATAAGATCATATTAATGAAACTGTATTTCGTTAATATTGTTAAATAATAATAAGATATATTTACAACTGTAAATATAATGAAGATAATTGTATCAATCAAAATTTAAAATACTTGCCATTTCAAGATCGTCATTCTTACACTTCTGTTCGGCTTCCAGAGTGCATTTATTTCCATAGGTTTTCCCATCGCTACCACAGACCGGAAAGTAGATTCTTGGGCAAGGGTGGAAACAATCTTTCTCTTGTGTTGCCAGAGCACAATGAACTAAGAAAAATAAAATAAAACTCAGATATAAAATGAGAAAAATTGAAGCTCTAATCGTTATGCATTAGTTTAACAATAAATGAAACTTATTTAAAATTTATTTTTAAATAAATAACTTTATCAGACATCTTCCAACGTAATTATTAAAAGTTATTTTTTTCATTTTAATATTTCATGTTTTGCTAAATTTTGTTAAATTGTTTTGCTTTCCAAAGTAGAATAGTTTGAAAAAGCTAAATTTGAAATTTAATTTAAAACTTTACATTTAGTTTAAGAAAAGCTTATTTTGAAAATAAGAGTATTTCCTTTCATTTTTTCGATTTCGTCAAATTCCGTTATATTAAAAATAAATGATATCTTACCTGCAACTGTCAAGAGCACTGCTTTCCAAAATGATCCCATTCTCAAAGCTTAGGTGTTTTGTTTTGGTTTTTTCCAAAGAATAAAATCAGAACGAATACTATCAAACTCTTTGGAGTAAATACGATTATATCCTTCCTATTTATAATAAAATGTTTCAATTAGATGGCCAATCAAAATCACTCTTTTAAAACACACACAAAAAATTATCACATCCTTAAAACATTTTATTATCTTGAAGCTGCGATATGATAACTAATTGCTGATTAATTTGTTGTCCAGACGATTAGTTTAAAACGAATTTTCTTCGATTTTCTATGACATCAAAGATGACCTGATCATTGATAGATCAATCAATTGTCCTTTTTTTTTTTGGTCATTGCTATCTATTGAATTTAGAACGACAAAAAAAAAATCATATTTCGGAAAATTTCTTTTTAACAGCGATAATTTTTTTTTTTTTTGCCTAAATAATGAAATTGGGAAAAAAAAATCAGTGCCAGACAAAAAAAAATGTCCCTTAAATTTATTGCATCAGAAATTTCGAGTTAAAAAAATTAATAGTCTAAGTTTAAATATGTATTTGAATTAAATATGCAGTAATTAAACTTGCATTTGAATTAAACCTCATTAAATGTACTTAAATTTAAAATTTAAACTTATTGTAATTGAAGAATCTACAGAATAGTTAAGAAATTAAAACAAATGTAGAAAAAAAAGTTCCAGGTGGAAAAATCGTTTTTCACTTGTTATTTACTTAGGCTTTTATAAATTTTATTTGATTTTAATCGTATATTTTACAGTCTTTTTTGATATCGGAACAGCGATACCGGGGTAGCCTAAACTGCCCATAAAGCAAGGTGTGAAATAGAGAGAAAGAAGATAATTCAGAACAAACATGCAAGTCCCTGCCGGTATTCGAACCCAAGCTGTAAGCTGTACTATAGGTTATTTTCTTTACTATTCGATTATGCCTAAACGGCCCAGTTATATTTGTTGTTATTGTTTTATGTTACTTTAAGATGATAATACCACTAAGGTCACCGCAAACACCAATTAGCAAAAGTATTCATGGTCGCTTTACAAGATTGTTCTCTGAGAAACAAAAGAAAAATACAATACAATAGTAATAGGTCATGACTTTTACTGAAGAAGACATAACTGCGTCATTTATATTACTTTAAATAAATGATCATATTTTAGAGTTATACATTTCTAGTACTTTTTCCCCTGAATTGTAGATATAAATTACGATGGTCAACAATCGAAGACAAGTGAGAACTTATTAGCATTAATCTCTGAAAATTATTATTAAAAATGTATATTAAACAAAGTATTGTAACTAATAATATACATTCATGTTTTGATTTAAAGTCATAAATAGAATTAAATAAAAAAAAGGGGAGATTTAAAAAAAAGGTTCTTAATGTATGATGATTAGAAGTATAGTTATTAATTATGAAAAAAATATTGTGGAAGAACCTTTTAATATAAAAAGCAAGTCTGTACAAATGGCCGCACAAGAGAATAGCTCTGACTCAGTCTCAAGGATGAAGTCAGTATGAGATGCAAAGGAAACATCTGGAATATGCTTTATAAAACAAAATAAAATCTGCTCAAAGTGCAATACTGTACATTCAAAACGAAACTTCATAGAGTTTAATTCATAAAAGATTAGACGAAAAGATTCTCACAACGCAGTCAAGGCTGGATCTAGGGGGGGGGGGGGAAGATGTGTGTGAAGGGACGGCATTTTTTTTTTGGTTGTAGAAGTAGGGAGGTGCGGAAAAAACTGAGTTTCCTTCCCCCCTTACAAAATTACCTGAACACAGCCCTGAACCGACCCTGAACACAGTATACGTATCCTATTATTATTACGGTATTTTTTTGATTTATTTACTTTATTTACTGAATAGTGAATGACTTTCGTTACATTTTATATTTGTGACGAATTTTTACTCAGTACAATGATTAAATTTTACGCAGTACACTTTAAAGCAAGAATTAAGATAACTGAAAAATGTGTTACAAAAATATTAACAAGATTTAACTCCTAATCCCTAGGTTTTTTTTTTCTTTTTATATTAATTAATTTAAAGCTTTTTTTGGAAAATAACAAATGAAAACTTTTAAATATGAAATTCTTTTGATAAATTTAAATGTTTGACTTATATGCTTTTTTTTATTTAATTCTTTATTCTTTTGTTTGATTAATTTTCGAAATTTCGTTGTGACGAATTGGTATCTAAGATGAAATACAGAGAATGAATTGATTTAACAAGACTACGATTTCAATTATCTATGTAATCTACAGTGAGATCAGTTCATCAGTTTTATAAGTAATACTGTCAATACTGATTGATAATAATAATAGTCTGTTACTAATACTGTACAATTTACTTAATGCTTAATTTATTTTCATACAATTAATAATTCTATCCAATAACCAAGTTCAGTAGAATGTCGTCACAACTGAATGATACCCAATAAAAATCACTCTATTAAAGTAACTGTGTTGACTATTTCAAAATGAAATGAGTTTAATTTTAAGAACTTTAAAAATAAAGTCATACTCCTTGTTTGACAGTGTTTAAATTTACGTTTACAATTAATATTCTGTTATATTTTAATGAAAAATTTGAAAGTGAATTTCGACATTGTAAATTTTTTTGATATAATACAGTTTTCAAATTGAATTTTGAACTTAATATAAACAAGAATTCAAAGAATTTACCTAAGACAATATGAAACAGTTCAATTTAGCAACTATGCAGATCCAGATGAAAAATAAATGATGCAAATTATCGGAAACGTCTAATATCGAAATATATAAAAAAAAAATAATAATAATCTTCAGAATCAGACTAAATGACAAACAGGTCTCACCTAAGAAAGTAAGAGAATGAAAACTTCGAAGGTCAGGTCCGATTTATATTTCTTTTTCATCACACAAAAACCCAGCTGTTCCGTTGTGCTTAACAATGCTAATAAAGCTTATAAATCTTAATAATAACATTTGTGTTATGGAATGTTGCAGCTGCTCCATTGCTTTGAATGTATATTTATAGCGTTTATAAATTTTTGTATCATTTTTGTTAGAAAGTCCTCAACTGATCAATATAATCAGAAGATTTCTTTTATAAATCTAAATTTCATTTCAAAGTTAACTTGCAGGAAATCACCTTGTCATGTAATGCTGCCAGAAACGATTAGTTTACTTTCTCTATTTTTTTTTTTAATTATCAATAATTTTAAAGGTTTTTCCTAAATCAAAAGATCTTAACTATTTTACGAAGTAGGATACATTAAATAATGAATTTCACTGAAATAAATAATGCAAAAAAAAGGGAAATTTAAAAGACAAATGCTTTTCATAATTTAGTAAACTCTTTTGTCTGCCTTGCATTTAAAATAAGCAGATATGTTCGACACTTGTCTCTTATTAATTATCATGAAATTAAGTGTTCCATATAAGTCGTTATCTCAAAAAACTGAAATGCCTAAAACAAAATGGAAAAAAAATAAATAAATAATCACTATAAATGAAAACCATTACATTTTAAATCCTAATTTTTTACTTTAGTAGAATTTTAGAATTTAATTCTTAATCATATAATTTTACAGTTTTATGAAGTTAGATGATGACGTTAAAAATCAGTCCAAAATCATCATTAATTAGTGTTCCTATCAAAGGAGAATATCAACGCTAATAATTATACAAATCAAGTAAATATTTGAGTGAAAGTTTTAAACTAAGTAGCACGGAAGTTTAAATATAAATTTCAGAGGTAAATCTTATTTGTTTATCAAATATACTTTATTGTTAAGTGGTTATTTTAACTATTATCATTGAATGGTTTCTAAAATGATGTGAATTTCCCTGTCAAAGTCCTATTTACAATCTTATTTAGTATTGATACTATGAGATATGGAAAACAACTGCGCAAGAGGAAAAATGTTTAATTGCGATTGTCTTCCTCCTCTTTTCTTTCTGTTCATTTTTCCTATTTCGGAAGCGTTTGAATTATTTACCCTGATCGTAAATAATCCGAAAGCAGAGGAAGGTTGCGACGAAGGTCGTTCTCTGACTAAAAATGAATACAAGAATTTAATGTAAGTTCAATGCTTAGGATTCAAATCTAAAAACCTAGCAAGCCTCGTGGTCAATTGTGTTAGTTTTTTATTCGTTTTACTCAAAACGCTATAAAAAGATCAAAACCTACTGAAAACTTTAAAACAGTATCATTTCCGAAAGTTAGGCTACTTATTAATAAAAAAGTAATTTTAAGCATGATCGGATATTTTTTTTTAAGTTAAAGGATTTATTTTAATAAAACTTTTAATTCAAATATGTAAAAGATAACAGAAGATATAAATAGGGTAGCCTTTTGAGTTAAGCTGTGACCCTGGAACAGCTGTTTCGAGCTTATTAGGCTCTCATCAGCCAGGTCTACTCATCAAGCAAAAACTCAAAAGGCGTACAAAAGGAAAGGAAATATATTTCTAAGATGACAAGAGATCACTCAGAAACTAAAGACAACAAAATAAAAAACAACAATAAATTGTGGAATTGAAATCCTTGGCAGCTAACCGCTCACCATAAAAGAAATTTGACTACAAAGGAAAAATAAATAATAATAAATAATAATAAAAAAAAAAACACTCTAATAGGCGAAACAAAAGGAAACAATTCATAATAATATAATAATAATAGGGCAGCTTTTCAAGTTAAGCTGAGATCTTGGGTCAACTGTTTCGAGCTTAATAGGCTCATTAATTAGGCTCAACAATTCATAATAAAATGATAATAGGGAGACTTTTGAGTCAAGCTGAGACCTTAGAATCACTATTATCATGTTATTATGAATGATTTCCTTTTGCTTCACCCATTAGAAAGTATTTTTACTTATTACTATTATTTTTTCTTTGTAGTCAAATTCCTTTTGTGGTGAAAGGGTAGATACCCAAGGATTTGATTTCCACAATTTAGTTTTTTTTTATTTATTTTGTTGTCTTTATTTTCTGAGGGATCACTTTGTCATCTTAAAAATACATTTCATTTCCCCTTGTACGCTTTTTGAGTTTTTGCTTGATGAATAGACCTGCCTGATGAGAGCCTCATAATTCCGAAACAGCTGTTCCAACGACTCAGCTTGACTCAAAAAGCTTCCCTATTATTATGTTATTATGAATTGTTTCCTTTTAAGACAATGAAAACCAAAGACTGCATATAAATAAACAAATCACGCCTTTGAGTTTCCCAACAGAGGGAATCGGGAACCGCCGTTTCGTCTTTATTAGAGACTCGATCCATCCTCCATGATGACAAATCGAGACAGCCGTGAAAAGAAATGAAAATCATCTTAGTTGTTGTTTCCTTTTGTTTCGCCTATCACAGGATTTTTTACTTATTATTATTTATTTTTTTCTTTGTAAACAAATGCCTTTTTTAGTGAGGGGTTAGATACCCAATAGGGATGGGTAGTTCATGAACGAACTAGTTCATGAAAAGAACTATAGTTCACGAACGACCTAGTTCAAATGAACTAGTTCGTTCTTTTACCACTCCACTATTGGCTATTGGAATTGGTTTATTTCGTTTTATATTAAGTATTTGAGAACCTTTTTTTTTTTTTTTTGGTTGTAAAAGTATTTCAAAACCTTTTTTTTTTTTGTTGTTGTTATTGTTAAGGTAAAAAGAACGACTTAGTTCATTTGAACTAGTTCAATAAAAAGAACTATCTCAAAAGAACTAGTTCAGTAAAAAGAACGACTTTGCCCATCTCTAATACCCAAGGATTTGATTTCCACAATTTATTGTTTTTATTTTGTTGTCTTTAGTTTCTGAGGGATCACTTGTCATTTTAAAAAATACGTGTCATTTATTGATCCTAACAAATGCATTTATATGAAGATGATAAAAATCAGACTTTTCTATAAATTTTCCCTTTTAAGACTCATCAGCTAGTGAAACGGAATCATCTGACAGAAGGCCTTTGAATTGTCTCCTTCTTCTGGCAATTTGTGGTCAGCAACAGACGATGAATCATTGTAATCTATTGCAAATAAACCAAATGATAGAAAAATTGATAACAAAAGACGGATCAATCAACCGAGACAAGTGGCACCAAAGTTCTCATTCGATATTCAATAAAAATTCCGTCAGATAATACGATAAGCAGTTATTTGAATTAATCATTCAAATACAAAATTAATAAAACTTTATGAACATCTTGATAGATAAGAAATCTTGAAGAGTCGGAATTCTCTGAAGAATCTTAACAAATAATGGTGGTTGATTTTTTTTTTCTTATAATTAAAATTTTGCAAAACCTTTAATAAATGCAAATAATACAATAAGAGTTTATTATATTATTTGTATTTATTGATAAGTTTTGCAAAACTTTATAAAATGAGTAAGCCATTAACACACACATTTAGGAAACAATAATATACCGGGTGATCAAGAAATAACAGGAGGTGTTCGGAGCCATGTAGCGTGTTATGTACTGGACGAAATAGAACAAAATTTGGCCACCACACACATTAAAGTATGCGGTTTCGATTTGTCAAAAAAAAAAACAATTAGTACCAGACAACGCCGATAGGGGAAATTCTGGCGCTGCAAGCGCATAATGTGTGAAAAAAGAATACATAACTGGAAACAGTAAATAACAACACACAAAATACCAATGAAAAACGTTTATTATAGCAACCTACAAATTTGGCTCAAGATGACCACCAGCCTGATGTACCACTAATTGCATGCGGTACACGAGGTTTTCGACGGTGGCTCGCAGCATATCGGCATTTATTCGTCTGACATGTAACGTTATTTGATCTTTTAAGGTAGGAATGTCAGAAACATGTCCTTGATACATAAGGCTTTTCAGGTAGTCCCACAACCAGAAATTGCAAGGATTGAGATCAGGGGACCTCGGAGGCCAATTCATGGGAAATGCGCGACTAATTACTCTAGCGTCTGTGAAATGTTGACGCAGGACGTGCTTCACCCGGCGTCCGATGTGCGGTGGCGCACCATCTTGCATGAAAATGGTAGAATCGATACAATTTCTTTGTTGCAGTTGAGGTATCACAAAGTTCTCGAGCATATCGGCATACCTGTCGGAATTGACAGAACAAATCACTAGTCCATTTCTACCAACTTCTTCATAAAAGTACGGGCCGATGATAAAAGAAGCAGTGAACCCACACCAAACTCTCGGCGAATGTAAGGGATCTCTTGACCAATGTGTGGATTTGTATCAGCCCAAATACGGCACTTGTGTGTGTGTTGATATCACCGTGCACATGGAAGTGAGCTTCATCGCTCCGTAATACCCGCCACGGCCACTCGTCATCCACTTCCAATAGAGCCAAAAATCTCAAAGCAAACTCTAATCGCGTATTTATGTCCCCTGGGAGCAATTCTTGAATGGGTGTTATCTTACACGGATAAAGTTTCAGGATCTTACGCAATATCTTCTGCACCGTCGACAACGGGATATCTGTTTGTCGTGATATTAAATTTGCACTGCTGGTACCCTGCTTATTAGCTATCGCCTGATCCTGAATGGAAGTTGCAGCTTCTTCAACTTGTTCCTGCTTGATACGTTTACGTCCTCGGCCTGATTGCACACCGAGAGTTCCTGTTCTTTCAAATCTTTCAACCATTCTTCGTAAGTTAGTTAGGGCTCAGGCGCACCAGCAACTCTGGATCAACTAACCGCAATAGTCATAAAAGGGTCGAACCCTTTTTATTCCGCAGGCATAAAATCAACCCCCAAATGAGAAGACGGACCCATTCTCTGAGACCGAGTTCTTACCCGTGACGATACCGCACAACAATAGAGCACTAATTGTCCCATTACTACCCTGAGTTTACCCTTCTGTTGCAAGACCCTGCGGCATAAAAAGGGTTCGACTTATTTATGACTATTGCGGCTAGTTGCTCCTGAGAGCTGCTGGTGCTCCTGAGCCCTTAGGCACGATCAACGCCATCGACGGGCGACTTCTTGGAGAATGACTAGAATTCCCGCAACCCCTCCTTTTATCCTCGATATCGTGTCACAAAGTACCCGTATATGCAAATTTCATGCTGCATTTTTCGTCCGCAGCGCCAGAATTTCCCCTATTGGCGTTATTTGATACTAATTTTTTTTTCCTGACAAATCGAAACCGCATACTTTAATGTGTATGGTGACCAAATTTTGTTCTATTTCGTCCAGTACATAACACCTCCTGTTATTTCTTGATCACCCGGTATATTAAAAATTATGAAAAAAAAAATACATTACACAAAGAATACATTCCGGGCTTTAGGGCCGGACGTTTCGACATCCTAAGCGGATTGCCATTCTCAACAGAATCGTAACAAAACAGAAAAGAAAAGGTTAACAGTTACAGTTTGAATATTTTTGGAACATGTTTTACTCATTTCATAAATATATTCAACACACGTTGAATTCCTAATTAATCAATCAAATTTGATAAGAAAAAAAAATCGATCACTTTTCATAAATCTCAAGTTATATTATAAATGAATTACTTCCAAGGCCTTTAAGATTGAGTTGGAGAGTTAATTTTGAACTTTCGTAAGAGATGAATCTAAATTTAGCTACTCAAGAATAGTTATTATTAAAATTATCAGTAAACTACCAGATTTTTGCCTAATTTCTGTTGTTTTTTTTTCAGAGATTCATGATTAATAATTTTCAGTCTATATCATTCAATTATTAGTATTATTGTATTTCGTTCTATATTAGCATATATCTAAATATGATATATATATTTGTAAGTAATTTAATTTATCATTAAAGTTTCAGCTTTTACTAATAATTCTGAGTTATCGTGGTTATTTCCGTTCATGTAGTATTGTCCATTTATTGAATTGAGGAATGACATGTTTCGAATCAAAATTGTTTTCTTTTTCCTCAATCTTTTTTCCTTTCCGAAGCATTTTAAGCATTTAACCAATTCTAAACCATGTGGCTAAGGTTAAAAGGTTAAACTGTACCGCAACAGACCATGGATGCGCGAGAGATTTAGGCTGCCAGCGATTCTCGACCAATGGGACTAGATGGGGTTGGATGGTCAACCCACGCCCGCCCGCCTTTCACCCCGAGTAAGAGACCCGGTACCCATTTGACAGAGGGTACCAACCTCGAGAATTGAACCCGGGCTCCTCCAGTCCCGCTACCGGACAAATGATGTGGATATAAAAACTAAATTCTAGGAAGCAGCTACATAGATAAATTCATGACTAGTCTTTGCAATCTCTCTCTAGTCTTTTTCATAAGAATTCATGAATTTCGTATCTAAAGATAAAATACTACTGATTCAAATCTCAAATTTTAAATGAGGATTACATTTAGAAATCAAGTTTTTGTATGTTATGACATTCATTCATTAAATCCTCATTAAATGCATTTAATACAAATTTCCTGTTTATGAAAGTTTTTTTTTTTTTTACAAGGATTGGATATTGCAGAACATTATGAAAGTTATACATAAAGAACAAAGCTTTATATGTAAGAATAAATGGTTAATTTTGAATTATTTTTTTTTTCCTTAATGAGTTAAAGCTAATTCGTTCGGAACAGCTGTCATAAATTCCCACAAAATTCAAGTCTATTCAATGTGAATAATTAGAAAACAAGGGAAATTCATAGAAGCATAGAAAAGCATAGATTTTGAAAATCAGGTTTATGATTCTCTTTAATTATTTTACTTAATTTAATGAAAATGTGAATTAAATTGATATGTAAAGCAAATAATTAAAATTAAAATTAAAAAACCATTTTTATATGATAATCAACTATATGTTTTTGGGCATATCGTATGTTGTGTTGTATGAAAATGAAATGGATTAAGTTAAAATGTCAGATGCATCGGATGACGAAATGTTAAAACACAGCCGCCAATGCAGCACTAAATCCGGAAAGCAGGTTTTCCCAGAACATGTGGACACGATAATTTGTTTCTCCAATTTAATGTATTTCTATTCCATTCCAGGAATGATACAGGGTATCGTAAATGGGGCCTGCAATTGAAGGAAAGATGATGTAATCAAAGTTAAATAATAATATACCGGTATAAAAAAAGTTTTATAAAAAAAAAAAAATAACTCATACGTTTTATAAAAAAGTGTGGTTATTTTTTTTTTTTATTTTCACTACATTAAATTTTAAATGTTCTTAAATATTAAATATTATTACTGCCCAATAAGCAACAGTTCAATTAAAAAAATAAGAGTAACAACAAAATTTTATACTTTTTTTTTGAAACTTAAAAAAAAGTTATAATAATCTTATAAAAAATACAAAATTAAAAATATCAAACTTAAAAAATAAATTTACATTAATTTGATAATTATTTCATAATAACAAGGGGTTATAATGTATAGTAATTTAGTTCAAATAGTCGTAATAACACTCTTATCTTCTGGGTTTTTTTTACTTACTTTTTTGATTGAAAACAAGATTTTTTTTTTAGTTCATCAAAAACAATTCCCTGAAATCAAATATATCAAAATTACATTTTTTCAGAATATTCTGGAATTGTTTTTCTCCAGGTTTTTGCTAAAACATTTAGTTTATTGGGAAATATGCTAATGTGACCAACTCATCAGGTTATCCCAATGGAGGTTTTGAAGTAAATGTAAATGCATCGGAGCTATTTGCTTCTCAAAGAATATGGAACAAATTTTTTTTAATGACACTAAATTCGAACACTAACTTGGAACCAACATTGAGTAGAATATATAACTCGTTGTTGCAAAGAGTGGACATGTGAATTTTTTACAGTAGCCTCTTCAATTACAATGGCATAGAGAGTCGCCTTATAACACTTCCATGATAACTTGAATTTTTCGTAACGATAACGGTGTTCCTACGACTCACCCCACTAACAAATAACAAATAACAAATATGAAGGAGTATCTTTTTGAATATATCAGAGAAGATTGGTTTTTTATTGTTTCAATTTCACCCTCTGTCGGAAAACTCTGTCAGTGTGTCAATTGTGTAAAGCATTAACTTATTTTACTTTAAAATTTAATTTATTTTAATATTCGATGTAATTATAATCTTTAAAACTGAAGTAAATCAAAACAATAAGACTTAATAAAAACAGGCTAATTATAGGCCTACATTAGCCTCAGTCACTAACACCTCGTTATTTAGATCGTCGTATGAATCACTTAAAAAAAGTTGAATAAAAACAGTAATAACCTAATTTTCTTATAAAATGTAAATATGGTAACAATGCAATGCACGTAATTCAAATCCATATCACGCCATTCTCAAAATATCAGTGTTATTTCAGATTCTAAACTTATCAATGACATGATTTAGATTGATAAAATACCACTTTATTTTAATGATATATCTTTAATAAAACTAATTGTCATCATTTTGTTTTTATTTTAAATTTCTAATTCCATTAAGAAGGACGGCCAGAAAACTGAGAGTTGGGTTGAAGAAGTCTTAAAAGATCAAATGGAGTTACTTGATTATAAGTTGAACTTAAAAAATAGAATTTAAAAAAGTCAGATCCAGTGTTTACAAAACACCTGTTTCACGGTGAATTGCCGATCATCAGTTGAGAGTAGTCACTGTAAACAACCAGGTCTTAATATGGCGTTTTTTTTAATTAATTCGCATAGAAAATTTATTGAGGTCAGCGGAGACTGGCACATGAATTTCCTTATTTTATTTTTTTTGTGTATTTCTTGTTTTTTAGTTTACACTTTGGAGATTCCATGCATCTTCCAACCTTAAAAAATAGACTTGTTAATTATTTATAATTATTATCTATTATTGTGATTAATAGACTACATCACAAGTAAGTATAGGTAGGATGACCAGATTTTTCCAACGTCTATCCGGACAACTTTGACAACTTAAAAAAAAATAACTTTGACTTTTATACTGTATGAAACTTTAACATTGTGCGGATACCAAAACCTTCACAATTAAATAGTGCAATCTGAATAAAGAATTCATCTTTTCAAACTAATAAGAAAGGTATATGGGCATGGGTTCCGTAAAAAAATATTTCTAGAACTCAAGGATTAATCGATTATTAAACATATTTCTTTAATAATCACACAAAAATATATCCATCCTTGGCAATAGGAAAATTCACGTCGGCTATTTGCAGAATCCGGGGCATGCTCCGAGACATATACTGACGCGGGACATTACACTAAAATCCGGGACATCTGATCACACTAAGTATAGGTCTATCTTTTCTATTTAGATGTAGTGTATTTAGACCTTAATTTACGAAAAGGCCTACAAATTGCTCAAACTTTAGTGATACAACTATGATTGTTAAATTTAATATTAAAGTTTTAATTCACGTTCTTTACTTAAAGCAGCAATAAAATATTTTTATTGAATGAATTTGAAATGAAAAAATAAGAATTTAACAATATTAAGTAAGCTGTAAATATTATGAACGCAAATGACTAGCTAAGTTTTTCAGTAATTTTACACTAATGTAGAGGCTTTGTCAGATCGATGTTCCGAATTTGATTGAGAATTTTCCTGACAAGCCAAAAGAAAAAGTAAAAATGTCTTAGTTTCATGCTCCATAGGTTCTTGTTTCCATGAAATTGAGCAGAAATTGATTTATCATGATACTGTAAAGCTCAAAAAGAAAATTCTAAGGAAAATTAGTGATTGTGATACAAGTCCAAATCTATTGCAAGATTTCTTTTTTTTTAATTGCAGAAGATGGAATTAGTTTATTTTCTTAAATGTTTTGTTTCACATCCTGAAATAGTTTAATTTATATTAGTAGTTTGTAATTAATTTAACAACTGTAAATATTAATGTCAGATTTTGCTGGTAATTTACAATTAAGTAAATTGTATTCGAACTGCATTCGAAGGCCTCAATATATTAGCTAATATACTCTGTGATAGTCCCTGAAAGTATCCTGAACTATGGATTGAGCCATTACTACTAAAGTGACCACTGGGGGAAAATCAACGCTGCAATCGTTTTTCATGATTCAGTATCAATATTTTGCCTTTATAATAGAAGTTAGCTGAATTCAATAATTAAAAAATGTTAGGGGGAAAAATATCTAAAATTTAGTCTTAATATTTTTTAAATCTCTAGATAATTTTTTTAACAATTTTTTTGAAGCTTTTCTTAAAATATCAAAGCTGTAAACACTAACAGAAATAAAATTATAATTTTCCATCAAGGCAGAATATTTGTTTTTTGTGTCATTCATTTTTTGTACATATATATATGCATACATACATATATACATACATATTCATTTGTAGGATCCATCTAAACATTTTTTTAAGTCCAGGAATTGGAGTTTTTCTATAAAATTTAATGTAAATCATTCATTCTTTTATTAGTTTTATCATCTATGAAAAATGATATGTAATATTTGTATTCTACATTACACATAAAAAACGTATTTTTTTGATAATTATATGCATAAGGTATACGACAAAATATTATATTCATTAGAAATGAAAATATCTTAATTTTTTTCTTGAATAATAGATATTATCTTTTTTTTTTAAGTTCACTCCTGGATTTTATAATTCTGAAATGAACTGTTTATATTTAGTGACAATCATATTTTTTTAGGCTTCTGAAAGACGCCTTATTTCCCCGGTTTGTTTGTCTGTGGACACATATCCCACAATGCTTCGCAACGGCTTCTGTTAGCTCAGTTGTAGGTGGCCTGAATGTTGAATGTTGTAGGTGGCCTGTTAGTTCAGTTGGTTAGAGTGCCGTGCTAATAACGCGAAGGTCGTGGGTTCGATCCCCTCATCAACTTTAGTTTTTTTTAATCATTATTAGGAGTTCAGTGTATTAACAAGATTTCAGTTAAGAATGACGATTATTCCATATAAATAGGGTGGTTAAGATAGCATGGGGTCGCAAACAGATTCGCGCGAGCATTTTCAAGCCCCGCCCCCCCGGTGCAGTCTATTCTAAAGTAAAGGTGACTCAGAAGCCGTTGCGAAGCACTGTGATTGGTTTACTAATCACTATCCCTACCTTGTTTTTTTTTTGTTTTTTTAAGTTCACATGAGTGGGTACATGAAATGAACTGTTGATATTCAGTGAACATGATAATTTTTACTTTTGTAAGTTCACATTACTTGATATAAGTTATGAAATGAACTACAGTAAAACCCCGTTATTACGCTCGTCAAGGGACCGTGACCTACAAGCGTAATAAGCGGGATAGCGCTATAAACGGGGAATGATTTATATGATGGGAAAACATTTAGACAGCATTTTACAGGGAAGATACTTGATTCTGAAATAGATATAGTGCAAATGTGAGCTTATTTCCTATTAAAAAAATCTTTGATTGTGGTTTGCCGTGTATGTATGCTACTGTTATAAATTACGACATTTTCAATGCGGTTCAAGAAACTATTAACATCAATTGATACTCCACTAGGAGCAATACAAATATATTTTCGGAGCAGTTTTAGTGCACTGCCCGCTATTTCACGCGCCTTTTCTTGAATGATTGGGTCACTTAATGGCACTGATGCATCACGGGACTGATGAATCCATTCAATTAGAATTTCCTCGGCATCTTCACATTTTCCACACTACTTTTTTACGTTTGCAACCATCCTTCGCTGAATTGATAATTCCATTCTTATTTTTTATTATTGTTCTCAGACTGGATCAGGGAATTCTTAGATTCTGCGAAAACCTTCTGATTTAGTGTAGAATTCTCGTCGTACTTACGAAGAATTTGCAATTTTTCACTTATAGAAAGGGATTTCCGCTTCAAAGAGTTCGAAGATTCCCTCCTACCAGGGAAAGAAAAGAATCGTTACAGTGTTACATTTCTTTTCGATACAAAATTTCCGATATAAAAAAGCGCTACAAGCGGGATTTGAAGCGTTATAAGAGGGTAAAAGTATACAGAGTTATATAGAAAATTCCAGGGACCGCATGAAAGGAGCGTAAAGAACGGGATAGTGCTATAAGCGGGAGCGTAATAACGGGGTTTTACTGTATTAATGTACAGTAGAAATGGAAACTTTTTTTTTTAAGTTGACTTCTTCAGATTGTAGTTATGAAATGAACTGTTGATGTTCAGTGGACATTGAATTTTTATTGAAATGTGTGATTATATTGTTTACATTAAATTATCAGTGGTTGTCAATATCTATTACAAAGCTTTGGATTTCATCCTCTGTTATATTAGCAATTTTCCAAAAATTTCTACTACTGTTTTGGTTTGCTTTATGAAATTTTTCCACATCTTTGTTGACTTTGCTGTGAAAATATCTTAATTTATTCTTGTATAATAGATATTAACTTGTTTTTTTAAGTTCACTCGATTTTATAGTTCTGAAATGAACTGTTGACATTCAGTGAGAATCATATTAGGTTCACATGACTGGGGAAAGGAAATGATCTGTTGATATTCAATAAAAATGATTATTTTTTATTTTTGTAAGTTCATATCAATGAGGATATAAAATGAACATCAGTAAATCTTCATTAGCATATACAGTGGAACCTGGCTATAAGTACACAATTTGTTCCAGGAGGCTGTTCGAATTACGATTTGTACGAATCTTAAATAAATGTTTCCCATAAAAAATTGTGTAAATTGAATTAAACCGTTCCAGACCCCCAGATGATGTTTATTTAAACCTCTATATTAATACTTAATGCAAAAAATCATGCATAAAAACTATATATTGAGTGGCCACGAGTTCTACTTTCAACAAGAAAGAACACGATTTGTTTTGTTTTTTTCAGTTCAATTATCCTTCTTACCTGCTTTCCTTTTATGCTAGCTTTAATCACTAATCTTTTTTTGACACATGATTAAACTTATTTTCAATGAAAATATTAAAAAAAAACCAAGAATGGCAATAAAATAACACAACATTTTACGGAGCTTGTAAAAATGCTTAGCGAACGAGGGCCAACATTGGACTCCGTCGGGACGTGGTAACGTCCTATTTCCGAGTCGAATTTTATTCGAAAAAGTTAGAAGAATGCGGAGTTGTACCAGTATAGAGGTGAACAAATGGATTCCAATGTATTTGGTCTTTTCCTTCGTCGCAGATTAGTCACGATCTTGTTTGTTTTGATTTTAATGCATTTTGATTGGCGGAGAATAAATACAAATATTATTGCCTAACGAAAAGGCAGATTGTTATTGAATTCCTTTAGAAAAATGAAATTTCATATTTACAACGTTTTATTTCGCATCTGACTATACAAGCTGAAGATAACGTACAAGTAGAATTCTGAATTAATTGATGTAGTCTTCTGGCCACAGTAAATCCTGCGTCTGTCCTTCTGTGCAGCTGGTTTGCAATGGTTCCTTTTGTTGGTGTGCATCTCTCTTGCTTCTCTCTGTTAGTATGCTTCTCTCTAATGCTGTTCACTCTTCGCGAATGTGTATTTCTTTGTAAAATTTATGTAACATTTACTTTTATAGACAAGTTAAGTAGCTGCATAATTTTAATTATTTGCTTCAGCACAAATGGAAACTATCACGCAATATATCAATTGTCTGCTCCTGCCATTTAGTTCATGTTCCAACATGATTCAAATCCTTCAAAACTAGAAGAGAGAACAATGTACGCGAAGTTGGTGTTCTTTCCAATCTGAGAATGCAGAAGTGGCAATGTCTGCAAAGCAATTTTATTAGATATGTTTGATATGTTAGATATGTTTGATGTACCAAAAAATCTTACGCTATTATAAACTGTAAAGTAAATAAATAAACGGTAAATGAGATAAAGATTGGAAAAAATTGAGGAAGAAGAATAATGTAACGGAGTTAAATTCGGATTAACAACGGAAAAAAACCTTCTTAAAAAAAGACACTGTTTTATATACAACATATAATATGACATTAAATAATAGTATGTCATTGTTATAGTGTATGCTATTAATATCACTATAAAGAAGTTCAAAGGAATTGGGTTGGTGTAATAATAATGAATGGTCAACAGAAACAGAAGCTGAATTCCGAGAATGAAAGAAGGCTGAGAAAACGTTCACAAAGTAGATGGATGAAAATAAAAGTTTTGGAAGAGAAAAGCTTTCGACTGAAAGAACTAGAAAAACTCCATCCTGAGTAGTCCAAAAATGGTTGAAAATGATGTTGATGATCATGCCTTTTTTTGAGAAAGCTATTTTTAAATAAAAACTTGACCTTCACGAATAATTCAATTTCTATTATGATTTAATTTTTTGTTAGCCTTCCAAATGACTACCAATGACATTTTATCCTTTTACGTAATTTTAAATAAATGACATCTTACTTAATAGTGTTTTTAGCTTGTTTATCCCGTTTTAGGATAAAATGAACAATGAATCGATTTCCTAAAAATTGATATTCAAAGAAGAGAGCGACGTTCTCAAATTAAAAGCTTTCTATCCCAATATTCTTAGATATCATTATTTTTGGTTCTAGTGCTTTTTGATGGGAATTTTTATCTATTTCACGTGCTGAAATCTCAACAAGGACCCACATAGGAGCATTTTGAAATAGAAAAATTAAATCGTGTCTTATCCTTAAAAATGTATGTCAAGTTTCAAGAAGATTCATCAAGCGTTTCAAACGTCATTAGGGTGTAGGAAAACACGTACACATTCAAAATGATTTGATAACCTTCACTCTCCGAGAAAGTAGGTTAAAAGATAAATTTATTTTTAACATAGTGAACATTTTTAATTTCCCAAATACCTACAAACTTTCCGTAAAACTCAACATTACGTTTGTATTTACAGATCAAAATGACGATGCAGAACTCATGCAAGAGGTCTGCAGTCAAGGCGCAGGTCTATTGAGGTTCTGCTTCATCACCTTTTTCAATGTTAGTTTTCAAGTTTCTTCGAAGCAGGTTTGAACATTTTTGCAAACCATCAAACAAACATTAAGATTATAATTATTCAGATTTTAAAACAATATGTAGAAAGTTATAAAAGCAACTTCGTTCTTATTTTCTTCCTGTTCTTATCATTATTTATTTCATTGTTTTGTTCAAAAAAAATGGAAAGGTTTTTTCTTCTGAAAAGTTTAATTACGAGAAGATAGTTATTAACAAAAATAATGTTGGAGTTTATACATAATCTAAAATTTGTATAAAAATATTTTATCATACAATGATGTTGTAATTGCATATTGTGTGATTTACTACTCACTACTTAGGTTTACCTAAGGTTATCAAAAAAAAAAAAAGGGGGGGGGGCAAACTTAAATTTATTGAGAAAATAATAAATAGTGAAATGCCTATTTTAACAAATTAGATCACAAGGTACTCGAAGTATGCTTCAATAAGAATATTGTTAACAAAAAGTTCACTAAAATTAACAATCCTGTTAAATTTTGTTTTAAAAGTCCAATTCGTTGTTTATAGTTTTTGAAAACTTAAAAGTTTTGCTGAATTGGATCAAAACCAAAAAACCTGCTGATTTCGGATCGTAAAATTGGATCATTTATAATAACTTTTATAAGGATAATGAACTAATGTGTGATATCGAAGACTCTCAGGTTAGGATTTCATCAATGCAATAAGAATTCAAAACTATTAAAAACGGGAGCACCAATCCGAATTCACAAAATTTTCTCTTTTCTATCCGCAGAGAATGTATTTTATCAATCAATTCCGTCTCTCTAGAATATCCCGAATTTCAACTTTATAGATGATCGGGAAGTAGGAAATTATCTGCACAGATATCCATCATTAGCCAGTCCCAAATTTTACTCGAGGTTTTGCACCATATATACAGGGCCTTCTTGATTCCTGATTTTTTTTTTTCCGCATCAATTTAGATCTCTCCGTAACCTCACGAAATATCAGTGTTATAGTTAGCGGACGTAATCAATTTTCTCTTGGTAATGCAATGTGGACAAGATATAGAACTGTATTAGGTTTTTATTCTTATAATTTTGCAGAAGTGTATCGGTCTTTTCAATGTAATTATAATTTTTAAATTTTAATTTAACCATTATTTTTTTACATTTTTTTACATTGAACTATATTAGCTTTTATAATTAATTTTTAGAATGTAGATTTTCTTCAATAGCACTTTTCAAATAATAAACATTAAGAAGAAGATAACTGCAATAAGAAAAAAAAACCCTAAAGAAAAAGGTATTTGTGCAGAGTTCTTAGGGTAAAATCCGCTTTCAAATGGGGTGGATTTTTCTAGATCTATTTATTTTTAGATAATATTTTTTTAAAAAATTGAGTTAATTTAAGCTTAATTGAAAATTAATTTTCTTTGTTTGATAAATATTCATTAAAAAAAGATAATTGTTTATAATTGTTATCAAAATCAAGATATTAGCTGTTGTTTTTTTGATGGCAATATCTTTTATCTTCAAAAATACTTTAAAAACATATTTTGGACTTGTTTTTGTTTTCTGAAGGACAGCGAAATTTTTAAAATGATAACTTTATTTATTTAAAATGATAACTATTAAAATAGGACGTAGGAGGTTTTTCAAACTATATAAATTTCAGGAAATGACGAATTAAGACTTCGGAAGTCATAAAACATTGTAATATTCCAACGGTCAGTTGCCATATCCTCTTTACGATAGAAATTATTATTTTTCACCGAATTATGACGTCAATACACAATGGAATGGTTTATGATGTGCCTTTGAAACTCTTCTCAAAAAAGGCATAATGTTTTTCCTAAGAAAATACAGGCTTCTTTTTCCTAATGTATTTAGGAATAAAATACCTAAATAATATTTACAAGTTGAATCATTTACTAAAATTAAATAAATGTTTTGCATTTTTACTATTATTGTTATCTGAGGATTATGCTTATGATTCTCAGACGATAATTTTAGGAAAGCTGAAACATTTCAAGCAAAGAAAACATTGGAAACAAACTGACGATTTTTTATAGTTATTAATTGAAGTAGGAGGCAAAGAAAATATAATTTTTAGAATTTTCAGTATATTCAAGGATTCTTTTAAATACTTGATTTCAAAATCCAGATATTTTTTCCTTACTTCTCACTCTTTAATGTTAAGCAGTTGTTTAAGTGAAAGAAAATAACATTGAGGAGAAGATTTTACGTGCGCTGCTCATAATTCTGTAGAACAAAGGAGTAAGCCGGCACACCTGATTAATAATGAGTTAAATTTAATAACTGAACAAAAAAAAGTACAACCCGGTTTCGGTTAGATTCTAACCATCTTCAAGTACAGTAAATTACAAATTGCGAAAGTATTTATACAAAATAATAGATATAGTGGAATATTCCTGAGGATCTGATTTGCATAGATTGCCGTCTTGCTTGGGACGGCTCCACCTAGCGGGATCATGATGAAGCTCATCGTATAAAAAATTCCCATGCAGGCCGACGAATACTAAACACCACTCATCAGCGCATGCGCGACTGTGGCGAACAATATCCCGAGCGGATATCATCACATGCGCGTGATCATCAGCTTTGAATACTGTCTATAGCGGTGGACCCACTGTCTACAGCGGTAGCCGAGTGGGTAAAGGGCACTTGGCTGCAGGTTTTAGGTGGAGGTGGCAGGTTTCCACTCTCCATTCTCCTCCAAACGGGTCCTAGGGTCTACCCAGCCCTCTGTTGAATACCTTACCTCCCGCGACCCCAAGGGCCGACATAGGTCTATAATGAGACACTTTAACCTTTAACTGTCTATAGCGAACATACAGCATATATCGTAAAACCTATTTGGGTCGGTTTTATGTGCGCCACCCTATATTAAATCGTTTTATGATAAACATTATTTATTTACATTTTTTGAAAACTGGAAGGAAGGCAGGGAATTCGTTTAATAGACAAAACGTTAAATTCATACTAATTCAGCAACGTAATTTTAGTCCGGAAAAAGCTATAGAAATTGTTTCTTTAGAAGTTTCAGCAACATTAAATTTTAATCAACATTTAATAGATCTCAGTATTGCTACATTGCCGTAAGGTGCTAGTAAATCTCTGTAATAGCCGTAGTATTCTGTACGGTCAGGGAAATTTTTCTCCATTGTATTCCCTCTATTTCTCTAACCTGTACTCAAGTTTTTAAGAATAAAGTTTTGTAGTGTGCTACTCTTTACTTGTCGACGTCGTATGGAAACATATCATTAAGATTAGGAAAGAAAATGATAAAAAAAAAATCTATTAAATGACAATAATATAACTGTAAGGTCCTAGCCAATTGCTATGCAAAACTATGCTTCCGATGCTTCTAAGGTATGAGAATGCAAAGACTTCAAGATAGACACTAGACACCAACTTTGTATAGAACAAGATATAGCAAAAAGACAAATAGTTTACCATCTTTTGTTTATTTCAGGAAGATAGAAAATTATTTTTCACATTCTAAGTTAGATTATTTTAATTCCACAAACCTTATTGAAGGGCTTCTATTCAAAATTTTAAACATTTTACTGTATTTCCTCTACGTTTTTCTAAGTTAAAAGTGTCAAATATTTCCGTATAGTTCTTTGTAAATTAAATAACTGTTAGTTTAACTATTCCAAGTTATAAACGTTGGTGTCCCCTATATTTGAAGTAAATGGATACACAAGTGAATCCGATGTCACGAATCTTGACTTACTTCCCAATAAATAAACTTAAACAATGAAACAAAAACAATGACCGCATTCTTTCATGCTTCTTTCATATTTTAATTTTATCTCTTATTGATATAGATTCAGTTACAGATCGTATAAAAACTCCATTAACCCCATTGACCTTTGAATTCCCAAAACTGAAGTTTTGATCTTATCTCCTAGCTACACAGACCTTGTTTATTTATTGTTATGAAATGTCATGGATTTTAAACAGATTGCTCTTAATAGATATTTTATAACAATTGTTTTTTTTTATCTTTTTTTTAAGATAATTTCTTCAGATTAGCATTTTTGTGCTAAATTCCTCAAATAATTATATAGATGTGTGTCCTAGCTACCTATATATATTAAAGGTATTGGAATGGGAGTAAATTATAGTAGCATTCTTGCTAATTTATTTTTATTGGCCTATGAATATCAATTTTGTATTAATTCCCCTTTCCAATTTCAAATTTATAGATATATAGATGATTTGATTATTTTTAATACTAATTTTAAAATTGATTATATAGAAGAAAAAATTTATAACAAAATTATCAACTTACAACAAACTAATATTAATACTGAATTTGTAGATTTTTTAGATTTGAGAATATATTATCATCAACAGATTCCTTATATACAACTATTAAACAAAACATTTTTATTCCCTTTCAAAATAAACAGGTTTCACAAATTCACAAGTAATGTTAGTTTTAATTTATTTAAAAACATCTTCATACAAGAATTAAAAAGATACCTTACTATTAATTCCAAATTAGAAGATTTTTTAATTAATTTGAATTATCTTATCAATGAATTTACAAATAATAATTTTCCAAATAAAGTTTTAAATACTTATATTACACAATTTCAGAAAAAAGTTAAATTTCAAATTTACAAAAAATATAAAATTAAATATATTCATAATTTTATTTAATCATTTTTTCTTCAAAACAGGACTTGTTACACGTTAATCATTTAAGTTATCTAATGACAATTCAAAATTAAATCCTTTTATTTAAGGAAGTTTTGTGCTTGATATGATAACTGTCATCTTTTTATTTTTAATTTTTATTTTTTATTTTTATTTTTATTATTTTATTTATTTTTATTTTTATTTCTATGTATATAAAATAAGTATAAAAAAGTATATAAAAAACAATATAAAAAAAGCAAAAAAGTATTATATAAAAGAAATTAAAAAAAGATAAGAAATAAAAACTTAAAAAAGAATATTTACAATAAAAAAGAGCAAATTTTCTTTTTATAATGCGTTTTAATATTTCTAAATTTTAGTCTAGTTTCAAAATTTAACACCAGATGCTGCTGATTACGTGAATGTTATTCGAACTTTTGCATTCATAGAAATTTGAAATTGGGATTTTTTTGAAATTTTGAAATTTGTATTGGGATTTTAAATTTCAGAAAACTGTCCAGCTTAACTATATGTTTAGTAATATAAGTTAATTTTATTCTTATATTCTTTACGCTCTAAATTACTAAATTGCAAATGATTAATTGAAATCTTTGCATCGCTAAACTCGAAAATATGCATCATTCGAGTTTGGCCATTAGATATATATATATATATATATGTATATGTATATTAATATATTTATTTGCAGTAAAGTTTTATATATAAAGCATAATGTTTTATATAAAGTTGTAAAGATTTATATATAAAGTAGAGGAGAAGGTCCAAATATGGGCCACCACTTTCATTTTAGCAATTTCACCAAGAAAAAATTAAAATAATAAAATTAATCCAGTTTGCTTAATATCGAAAATGAGTCTTCTTTATGATAAAAGGTTGACATAAACAAAAACAAAAAATTGCTTCAATTTTTTTTTTTTTTTAAAGTTACAGAAATCTGGTTTTTGAAATTGTGGTCCAAATAAGGGCTACAAACAAAAATTTACTGTAATACTCAATTTTTTTTTAAAAAAACGTGAAAAAATGCTGAAACAATTAAGTTAAATGTTAATTATTTTTTTCCGAAGTCACAAATATAAATATGAACCTGCACAATCACTGTGAGCCCAAGTAAAACACTGAATGCATTTGACCCAAAGTTCCCTCGTATTATGGAATTTCTAGATCGCTATCATCTTATTGAGCTTTTAAACTTTCTTTTATCCTTTCGAATAATGTTTTGGAGTATTTCTGGGCATTCTGAAAAGAAAGATATATCAATTGTTTTTTTTGTTTTTTTGTTCCAAATAAATAAAAAGGTCTAAATATGGGTTAGCCTTCTTACCTTCTTTGGCAAGAAACATTAAGATCGGTTCCCCATTACTATGTGATTCTATGCAATAAATAAACTATGCTAGAACAAGTTTATAATGTAAGTAATGCCATGCATTTTATAAATCGGTTTTTGATTCAAAAGAATTCGATTAAGGAAAATAACAAAATACTAGTTGCGACCCGTGAAATATTCACGGAAGTAAAACAAATTCCACATATTTGTAAAATACAAGATTGAAGAAGATATTCTAAGCTAATTTATTTTAGAAGCCATGACTTCCACAACAGCCCATATGTAATTTGAATATCGGCTGATTTGTTAAAATAATATTATAATATTGTTAAAATACAAAAAAATAATCGTATTAGCTAGCACTGCGGTTTCTCATTATGAAACATAATGGCATCCTGCTTCTGAATTTCCGTCGAAATTGAGGCAATATTAACGGAAGAAAAACAAATGCCACATTTTTGAAATGCCCTGAAATTTTTGAAAACCACAAGATTGAAAAAGATGTTCTAAGCTCATTTTTTAAAAGCCATGACTTCCGCAACAGCCCACACATAATTTGAATGACAAAGCCAAAATTTGTTAAAATAAAAGAAAATAAAAAATTGATTTACCAGTTTCAACAATAACAATAGCAATAACAAAGAGAAGTTCTGTGTTCGTTGGGGCTAAATCTATTTTAGGAATAAATACAATTTCTTTTTCACCTGCCCCATTCAAAATTTCTGCAATAATTAAATTTGGTTTTAAATCTCTAACTATTAATCGAGTTCCATTGCAAAGTCCTTGTTTAGTATTAAGATTTCTTAATAAAATTGTTACGCAACCAATTTTTAAACGTACCGTAGTTTATGTAATGGCATTCCTGAAGGAGCCGTTCTTGGCTGTAGATGTAGAAGTAACATCTGAGTGACATTTTTCAAGACATAAAAATAACATGCAGTTAAAAAGTTAACGTTAAATAGCAGCAACAGCATCAATCCAACTCATCTTCCATTCCATTAAATTCTTTAGGAAATATTTTTTTCCAATTCTTTCATTCGCTGCAACAACGCCAATCTGTCGGCGGCTTGATCAGATTTTATTCACAGAAATGATCTCGCGGTTGGGGTCTTGAATGTGTTGAAAGTGTTGGGGTTGACGTTGATATTGATTTTGATGTTGACGAAGTTGGAGAGGTTGACGGTGATGTTGATTGTTTCGACGTTGTCGCCATCCCTGTCCTTTTCCTTTTCTTCCTTCAATAATAATAATGTTCACCATTATAAATTTTACTAAAAGTAAGAATGGAATATTATTACGGAGTATTATTTTTGACCCATAACGCCGAAAGGCATTTAAAACTCACCTTTGTAATCTCAATACTGTGCTAACTTGTGAACGAAGCTTCTATGGTCAGTTCCCAAAGATAAAATTCATGGAAACAACATGGAATGACAAAATGAACTAATATTTCATCCAATTTGAGTACCCTTGATTCAATGGTACCATTGAGAACCCTTGGATCTATCTTATTAGCTTAATTATATCGAGTTACAGACAGACAGACAGACGAACTTAGCCAATTATTATGTACGATGTATGTATATATATATATATATATATATATATATATATATATATATATATACAGGGTGTTTCAAAAATACACGGCATAATTTCAGGTATGTATTTCCCACATGTAGACAATCAAAATAGTTCATTACAACATATGTCCGGAAATGCTTCATTTCCGAGTTATGGCCTTCACAACATTGAAAATCACCGGAACGTTTTTCGTTCCGCCGGTCGTTGCCATTACAGAAGATGTTCAAAATGACCACCTCCTGCTTGAATACAGACCTCACATCGATGTCTCATTGAACGTTTTTCTTTCCGCAGGTCGTTGCCGTCAAAGGACACATTAAGAGGGCACTCTGACAGATCATTCCGAGGCGAAGGTTAAATTCAGTGGTGTGTTTGGCGTTCGACTGTGTGTCATGTACACAAATCAGGAGCTGGCAGAGATGCACTTCATGTACGGTAAGGCAGACGGCAATGCTGCGCTGGCTCGTCGTTTGTACCAGGAGAGGTACCCACAGCAACAATGTCCAGATCGGAAGACATTTGTAAGTCTCCATCACCGTCTGTGCGAGTATGGAAAATTTCACTCTCCTGGATTGGGAAGGGGACGACCAAGGTCTACAACTCCAGAAGAACAGGAGGAGATTCTGGAGACTGTGAACAGAACTCCTTCTGTCAGCACACGAAGGTTAGCGTTGCAAGTGAATGTTCCCCATACGACTGTCTGGAGACTGCTGAAAGAGCATCAATTGTATCCTTATCATTTGCAACGTGTACAGGCGCTGTCACCAGCAGATTACCCTGCACGAGTTAGGTTCTGTCAGTGGTTCTTGCAGCAGTGTGCTGCAAATCCGAACTTTCCTGCCTTAGTATTATTTACAGATGAAGCACAGTTCACACGAGATGGCATAACAAATTTCCACAATCAGCATGTATGGGCGTATGAAAACCCAAATGCAACTGTTGTATCTCATCACCAGGTGCGGTTCTCCCTCAACATGTGGGCCGGTATCATTGGTGATCGATTAGTTGGACCCCATGTACTTGTAAACAGACTTACGGGGCAGGCGTACACAAACTTCCTGGAAAACACCATACCTCATGTTTATGACGACACTCCACTGATCGATCGTCAGCACGCTCACTTCTTGCATGACGGCGCTCCTGCACACTTCAGTCGTACGGCTCGCCGGTACTTGGATCGAACGTTTCCTGATCGATGGATAGGTAGAGGTGGCCCAATTGCTTGGCCTCCACGCTCACCTGATCTGAACCCTCTCGATTTCTACTTGTGGGGCCATTTAAAATCATTGGTTTATTCGTCTCCGGTGCCTGATTTGGAATCCCTTCGGAATCGAATTGTGGCACGTTCTGAGGACATACGCAACATTCCTGGAGTGTGGGATCGTGTTCGCAGGTCATTGAGACATCGATGTGAGGTCTGTATTCAAGCAGGAGGTGGTCATTTTGAACATCTTCTGTAATGGCAACGACCGGCGGAACGAAAAACGTTCCGGTGATTTTCAATGTTGTGAAGGCCATAACTCGGAAATGAAGCATTTCCGGATATATGTTGTAATGAACTATTTTGATTGTCTACATGTGGGAAATACAT
>JAFIDM010009631.1:358357141-358387949 GCA_023159025.1 Thereuonema tuberculata
ATATATATATATATATATATATTTATGTAATGTATGTATGTTATTATTAATTATTATTTATAATATTAATGAAGAATTTACAAAACATTTATAATTATAAGTAAAAGATTTTAAAAAGAAGTAAGTTGAAGTGCACTTGCCATACTGCTTTCTGAATTGAATCCCTGGATTTTTCCGAAAAACAGTGCCTCACACTTACGTAGCTTAGTTGTAGCAGTCGTCTCCCTCAAGCATGGGAAATACATTTTAACTTATTCCTTTTTAAATATATCTTTTATTTACAATTTAAATATCATAGTTACATGAATAATTATGTTCTTATGTGCTCTACGATTTTAATGTTTCCTTCTTACAATCTTGCTCTAAATTCGTAACCTACAGTAGTGAAATTTAGATTATTCATTTCGAACTAGTGATGAAGAAGGATGTTTGTTTGTTCATTGGTGTAATTTAATTAATTCATTCACTTTATATCTATCTATCTATCTATTTATCAATGACTTTATTTGTTTTCCATTTATAAATATTGAAGTTTGAATATAGATTTTAATAGATTTTGGACGATATATAGAATATAGATTCTGGACGAGAAATTTACTTGGGAAGTGCATTATAATTTTGTCTTTAAAAAACTACACACCTATACATATCTCTTTTTTCACATAAAACATTTATTCCATTTTAAACAGAAATTAATTATTTTCAAATCACTAATTGATTCGGTGCTTAACTACGGCATTGAATGTTGGATTTTTATAAATAAACAACAATTGCTATTAATATTGAAAATTTTCAATAGTGTCTACATTAATTTTAACAAAAAAAGCTTATTGGTAAAAAATAATGCAAGGAAAAAATATAAAATCTTAACCTTTAAAGAAAGATTTATCTATAAAACAATCTTGAGAAATATTTTTGAAATAATTAAAGCAAAAAACAATTTTAATGACGGAAAAACAACTAGATACAACTGGCTAAGAATTTTTAACAACACTAAATTAAAAAATAATTTTGGTCAAAGGTTGGAAAACCAAATTAATTACAAATTATTTAGTCAACTAAATTGGGAAATATATAATTTAGAAAATTTCAAAAATATTAAACAAATAAAAGAGCAGTTAATATCGGACGTAATTGAGGAAAAAATAAGTCTTAATCTTAATCTTACTTAACTATGTTAACTATTAAGTATTCATAACTATCAGCACCTATAACTCAGGTATTCTTAACATAAGTATATCTAATTGAAAAAAAAATATTGATATGAATTCAAATTTAAGCCTAAGTCTAAAAAAAAAAAAAATAAATACATAAATAAAAAAAATAAATAACAAAAAATGCTTGTTTTCTTTTGATGACTATGTAACATAATTTATCGTGATGAAATATCTCATCACAATAAGTATAATTCTATAAGTCATATTAGTAAAATTTGTAGTATTAACTCTTTCTGTATTTTTTTTATTGTGATTTATTATTGATTTGTTGTGAAACTGTTGTAGATGTTACACAATGTATAGATTCATTACCAGTACCTACAACACAGATGCTTTTATGTCACCTAGTAGGACTGGTCTTGTGTATTAAAAAATCATTAATAGAAAAAAAAAAAAAATTTTTAGGATAAATGATCATTGGTGTCCTTAGTAAATGAAAGAAATAAAATTAAAACTGAACATGTGCGGCGGAAAATACAAAACTTATTTCAGTGAAATACTGTATGACAGAATGTAATTTTATTGAAAAACCACAGAATAATGTTGTGCGAGAAATTGTTATTACGTAAGTTGGCAACACATTCACAATAATGTGAATTGCATTGTTTTAAATTATTGTGGGCGAACTCTTTCGCTAGCCATAACTCGCTACCGATGCATTTCCGGACCTATGTTTATATAACTTTGTTTCATTATTTTTACATATAGAATGCGCTTCCGAAGTTTCTGCATATCTTCGTGAATCACCCTGTATAATTATAAAGTTAAAAATATATCAATCTAATATATTTATCTTTTATAATGTATATATATATATAATGTAATGTATATATATATATATACATATACAGTATTTATATCACTTACTTGATATTTATATTTATATATAGTATACAAATACATTAAAATCTTATTTATATATATATATATATATATATATAATATATATATATTATTACTCCGCAATAATTGTAAATTGAACAAATCCTTTTATTCAAAAGGAAATTGGTTGGAAGATTACAGCTAAGAACAACGTAGAAAATGAAGATCTCGTATCGAAACAAAATATAAGTTGTTTACAAATCGATATGAATGCCAAATTATTATCTGCATAGATTAATTAAAAAAAAAGGCAAATTGATAAAAAAAAAAAGGCTGAAAAAAAGGCTGATATAATTTGAACTGATTGTCAACTCTTTTAATTGTTCAAAGAGGTTCGTAAATAGAATTTAATCTAAATTAATCTATTAAATGGAAAATAAATCTAGGAATACCGATTATAATGAGGAAGTTCCAAAATACTAATTGATGTATATGTTACCGCTATAACTCGAAAGCCGTTAATGTGCACATTATCTAGCTAATCTGCAGATTAATTGATTTGCTCCGTTAACGTGCAATTTACCTAAGTAATGTGCACATTAACAGCTTCCGTATCGTTAAAGTTCAAAAGTTTGTTTCTCTCAAAGTGAAAAATTTTAAAGGGAAAAAATGTTTCAAAAGTTACCAATAGATGCATCCTGCAGCTGACGATGCCTCACTTAACCTAACCTACAGCTAATCGGAATAAACACTTCGGTTCTTCGGACCTCATTCGGATGAAATTTGTTTTGAAGGCTAATTAATCGGAATAAACAGTTTGGTCCTTAGGACCTCAAAAACTTGAATAATAATATTTTAAACCGTTTGATTCTTCCTATTATAGTTTTTTAATTGATGGATGATTGATTCTAACAACTAATTTGTTGATTGTTTGATTGTATTAACTTGATTCTTTAGATATCGAAAAATAAATAAATAACGTTATGTTAATTTAAGCGTACAGAAACGTTGCTGTTGTTCCAGCAAAGATCTTATTTTCACTTTAACGAGTGCCTAGTAGGTAATGTGCAGATTACCTTGGTAATTTGAGAAATGAAACAATTTTCGGCACTTTAACGGATCACCCTAGTTAATCTGCCTAGATAATCTGTAGAATAACTGATTTTTGCACTTTAGCGGTATCATATATGGTAAATTAGAAGGATACAAAAAAACCATATTTCTTCTCTGTGTTTATAAGGAAGGAATATTGATGACTCCTAAAGCAAGGTTATTCAAGAGATAAATATTATGGGTTTTCTTCGTTTCATAACAAAAGAGTATAACATTAAAAGATAACTTATCTTCTCTAGAAACTAAAGACATCTCTTTTAATAGTGAAATACGAGGGAAAAGTTGTGGAGGAAAAAAAAAATATTAGCGCTTTTTGTCTTCTGAAGTTCACACCCAATAATTTAGAATATTTACTATTAGAATATTAAAATATTCTCAATACATAAAAATTCTTTTATTTTGTACTGGTTTTGCCAATTATTGTAATAGGTTTATTACTGATATATTTTTTTTTTCTATTTCCTTTAGTTTCTGTATAAACTGAATTTTCCAACTTTATCACTGTACTTCTTTGTGTTCTCAATTTGCTTAATTTTTAAAAATTAAAGCACTAATAGTAAGGAACTTTTTTTTTATCAATATATTACAAACAAAATGATTTTTTTTGTATGATTGATTGTAAAAAAAAATTATTGCTTAAGAAAAAAAAAATGTTTCTATGCTTAACCGACGTCCTTCCCGTAATAAATGTTTAAACTACCCTTGTGCTTTTTAAAATTCTTATTTAGTAAGCTTCCGGTCAGTCATACTGTGAGATCTCCGAGTTGATTAAACACCATTTGAAGATTATTTGTAATTTAATTTTCCTAGTTCATTATTTTGATTATTTTGCCATATGAAATTTAATAACTGAATTGTTTAAAATAGAAACTGAAGCCTTCTCTTTTGGGTGTCTATGTTTGCATTCTATACCAATATTCATGGAAATTAATTAAAAATCTTTGTTTTTGTAATTTAACTGTCATTCAGAATAGTAGATTTGTCTTCCACTTCAAACCTGAACAGTAAATCACCCACATATCTCCTAAATCTAAAATGTATTTTGAAGAAGGACCAAACACACACAATAAGTAAAAATAAACACTTCATTACAAAAACTTCATGACATGTTTCGAGGATCGTAGTCCTCCTCTTCAGATGATAAACATAATACTAAGGAAAAATCCTTAGTAATATTGAAGCCAGAAAAGAATTTCAACAAACAAATTCAAAGTAATAATTCAACAGTCTACAGTATCGGTAATGTAAAGTACTGTAGACTGTTGAATTATTACTTTATATTTGTTTGTTGAAATTCTTTTCTGGCTTCAATATTATGATCGGAGCCATAGATTTTTCCTTAATATTATGTTTATCGTCTGAAGAGGAGGACTACGATCCTCGAAACATGTCATGAAGTTTTTGTAATGAAGTGTTTATTTTTACTTTTTGTGTGTGTTTGGTCCTTCTTCAATATAATTACGCACATCATGTCTGATAATTACTAAAATGTATTTATTTTAATAAAAATTTTTATAATCATTTTATATATTTTAGCTGTAACGCCGATGTTCGGTTAAAAATGATCCAGAAATCGTAAAGTTTGTTTTTTTAATAAAAATAATTTGGAATATTTTAAACTCAAAAATCTCTCTGATTTAAAAGAGTAATATTGGTCTTTAATCCTGAGTCTCATTTATTAGAATAATGATATTATTCTTCATATAAATTTCGTTATACTACATAAAAAATTGTATTAAACTTCGTTATACTACATATATAAAAAATAAATAAATCAGAAAATTTGTTCGAAAGAGAACCATTATCTCTTTTACTGCTGGAAGGTGTGGCCTTAAACCCTTATCTCTAATAGAAAAGCATCTTATCTCTAATAGAAAATGTCCCTAATGGTTATCAGTGTAAGTTCTTCAATAAAGTAGATTCTTTTAACGGACAAACCAATTTCAACAGAAACTACTAAATCTTTATGTAAAGAAGATTATGCAGAAATTTTCTTAAACATAGCAGTTGCTTCCAAATGAAGAAAATAAATGTCAGAAACTTACTTAAGCTTCAAATGAATTAAATCTACTGAATTGAGTAGAAAAAATGAATTTTTTTTACTGTCTCAAGGCCCTAAGTATCATCTAAGAATCTACAGTCTTAACTTACAATTTCTATTTTATTAAATGAAAAGCTATGGTTATTATAACTGTAGTTCTGAAGCTTTTAAAGTCATAATTTTTTGAAATAAATAAATTATTAATAAAAAAGTCACTTTTAATTTTTTGATAATTCTTTCTGTTTGGTGACTCATAATTATGTTCTTTTAGAATAGTTCTCTGAATATGACGAATGTAGATGAAAACTACCGCCCTAGGATTAATGGTTTTACGAAGAAATGTATTTTGGGCTTTGCAAATCTCATAATAGCCGAGCACTTTCTCTACAGGATATGAATCACATAAACCAGTAAATAAAAAGGCAGTATTGAATTGCACAGAACCAAATTGCACCGATCACAGCCGAAGAGAAAACAACAGCCTCTAAACGCAGAAACCAAACATGGGAGTAACACTAATTTTGTCATCCATACTTTTAGGTAAGTTTTACCAAAATGTAAGTTCTAATATTTATTAAATTAAGAAATAATATTTAAGGAAAGGTATATAAAATCTGCTTAACTTCTGATTACTTTTTAGATATCGAAGCTGTAAGACTGATAAAAATTCTAATTTAATCATAGAGAAATATAAAGTTCTTGAATAACTTAAAGTATATTTTTTAAACTATATCTTTTTCTTTGTGTTTTAAAACGAGAAAATAATACAAAGGAAAGGGCGTGCTTTTATTTCAGAATTATTTTATAGTTTAGCTTCTCATTTTCTGACAGTTCTTTAAACTGCAAATTGCTGATGATCTGCCAAAAATCCAATTAATGTTAATTAAACCAAAGCCAGCGCAAATGGTTGACATCCATTGTTGGACATCAATAAAAACATTATTGCTTCTGTTATTCAGAAACTTTTCCTGTAGGAATTTTTTATCATTTTCATATGAAATTTTCACGATAAGATTCAAGCGGAGAATTTTTCAAATGTAAAAGTCCCTTGGTCATCAATATGCAAAGCAGGTTACAGGAAGTCTTCTTCGCTGGCTCAAAATTTATAGAGAGGGGATACAGATTTAAAAAAAAACACAGTTCTTTAGTCTGACTTTCCTTTAAAGATAGGCTACTTTTGAAATCAAATATTAATTAATTTTTAATTTTTTTTAAGTATTACAATTAAAATTGCTTAAAATTGTAATATTTAGGTTATAAATTACAGAGCGTGATGAAATTTAACATCAAAAAATCCAAAACTCACAAAAAAAGCCATTCGAGGCAGATAAAGTAGAAAAGAAATAATAGGCCTACTTTTTTTGTTGTTGTATAAGATAATTACTAGAATCTTGATTGTTTAATTGATTGGAGGGTGAAATTTTTTTTTATATCATAAAAATCTACACTACAAAAAATCTTCCTCCAACCACAATGTATTTTATTTAAATGTTGAAATTCCTTATTTACGTTCAGTTTTAGGAACATTATTAATTCTAATTTCTATGAAAAATAATTAAATTGCTAAAGAAACAGTAAAAAAGAAAACAAAAACAAAGCCAGAAATACGGAAAATCAAAGAACTATTTTGGGAACAAACTTGCGACAACAATAAAAAGAACATTTTCATATTAACTTAAATTTCATCTTCAAAATGATTGGTGAAATGAATAAAACATTGACACACATATGTAGGAAACAATAACGTATCTTAAAAATTATGAAAAAAAAAGAATACGTTACAGAAATGGACTTGAGGACAGGACGTTTTGATATCCTAAGCGGGTTGTCATTCTCAATGATAATGTAACAGAAAGTTAGTAGAAACATGTTAGTAAAACGAGTTTTGCTCATTTTCTCCGAAGAGCAAATGCTCAACCATGAAATCATAAAAATCAAAGAACAACTTCACCAGAACAATTATCTCACTGAATTCATAAACTCCAGCATCAAGAAATCTTCCAACACATCTACAATCCCAACCAGAAACAAAACTAATCCAAGCACGATAAAATTTACATCACCATCCCTGTCAACCAGAAACTCAACAAAGCACTAAATTTAATTCTCAAAGATACCATAAAAAAAGAAACCTTTCCTTTTCTGTTACGATTCCGTTGAGAATGACAATCCGCTTAGGATGTCGAAACGTCCGGCCCTCAGCCCATTCACATAATGTATTCTTTTTTTCATAATTTTTAATATACATTATTGTTTCCTACATGTGTGTGTGTCAATGTTGTACTCATTTCATAAATATATTCAATACACGTTAAACTCCTAGAAAATATATTGGGAAATTAGATTTACAGTATCTTTTCAAAACGAAATTTAAATAAATGAATCTATCATTCATTATATGCTACAAAACAACTGTATTATTTTCTAAGTTAGTAATTAAACCCAAATTTTTCTTTTTTTCCTAACAGCTATGGGAAATCATTGCCTACTTTTAAGACAGTGTTTTTCATTCATTTTAGGGATCTCCATACTTGGAGTGAATTGCAAAATCGTAGGCAGCAATACGCTCATGCAGTGTGATGAATGGCCAGAGAACGAATATTGTCCACGACTATACGACCCTGTATGTGGAAGCGACAATATCACTTACAATAACGAATGCATATTTTGTCTTGCATTAAAAACCAAGGCAATAGAGATCATGAGAAGAGGGAGATGCGAAGAAATAGAACAGGCCGGTTCTTTAAAGATGAGCAGTTGTGACCAATATATGAACAAGCAATGCCAAATGATTGTCTCACCAATATGCGGTAGCAATAACGTCTCCTATCTCAACTACTGCGTTTTATGCAAAAAGAAGCTTGAACTACAACAGAAGGGAGAGTTTTCAGACATAACAGTTATTCATAAAGGTAGGAAACTAGAAGTCTTACTTAAGTTAATGCTTTCTTTATGACATTTATTTTAATGTAGGATCATTTGTAATAAGAAAACCTAAGACAATTTCTGGATATTTATCTTTCATCAGCCGAGGTTGCAATAATTAGGAAATGATTTTAGAATGATCATAATAGTTTTATATATGAAACTTGAATTCTTGTTGTTGATGGTAAGGTCATTATTATTCCATTTAACAGGATAATGTCTTTTGATCATGACAAAGACATACAAGAAGCTATAATATCCATCAACAAGGAGGAATTCAAAAATTTCATATATATAAATTTTATGATCATACTAAATCATAAAATTATAAATTTGCAATAAACTTTATAAACAAAAGCTATTCCAATTAAATCAGGAATTTCCAGGAATTCTTAAAAAAATAAGGAAACCGATGTATACAATATCTACATTTATTATTATTATAAAATTTCAAAATTTTTTCATGTCTGTATTTATTACATCAAAAAAAAAAAAAAAAAAAAAGTTAGCTGAAAAATGTATTTCCAAAGAAACCAGTGTACAAATTAACCCTAAAATTTCGTATTCGAGATCTTTATTTTTCTTATTTTTTATTTTAATTTAAATATTTTGAAAACTGAAAATAAAAATTTGATATAAAAAGTAACATGATATTAAAAAATGTGATCAATTTCCAAGCCACGTAAACCATATTTATGATTTCTTTTAATGTTTCAGTTTCAAGTTAACAATATTAATTTTTTACATCAAATATGATCCTTTGCTTTTCTCTTTGAAAGGCTCTGAAAACCCAATAAAATGTTTATTACTTTATCGCAGATAAAAATAAATTTGAGATATTCACATTAATATTGGAAATGGTCGAAATCGCTTTTAAATTGCAGGGAGATCGTGAATTTATCATTTTACGATGATTTCTGAAAAATGAATAATGAAAAAAAGTTTCAGAAATTTTGATTTTTAACTGAATTTTGTGTATGAAAATTAGAATCTCGATAGTGTAAATTGAGTAGTGATAGTTCTAGACAATGTTTTCTTTAGATATTTTTTTTAATTTCTTATTCAATACTTAGACTTACTGAAAACCTAAATTTAAGTATTGAATTAGAATTTTAGAATACTGTATGTCATCCTAATACTACTTAATGCGATCTAATACTCAAATCTTGAATTGTAACTTCATTCCAGTAATTTCTTTCTCTGAAGAGAAGAGAATATTAACAAATATTAAAAATAATAAATTTTATTTAATAATTATTTTTTTACTTCAGTTAGAACTTATAGTTATAATAAAGTAAAGAATATTCTCAATTATTGTCCTCCCCACCTTGGAAAAATTTCTGCTGACGTCCATTACCAATAGTATTCGCTGTACAATAACTCGGCATTAGAAATTGTTCTCGATAGAGAAAATGATACGTGATTAGAATTTTTTCTGTCTCTCTCTCTAGGGGATATTTTCTGTTTTTAAAGTTATTTTAATAAATTTTGATTATTATAAATTTAAACTTAATTACAAACATAAGCTTTTATAAGTAATTTGAGTAAATGTTAAATGACCATATTCAACATTATATTTTTGTTTTGTTTTTTATTTATTTTAGGTAATTGCCGCAAAAACAAAAGCTAAAAGTACAGCAGATTTACATACTTCATCTCAAAAGAAATGAATATGTTATTTAAAGAAAAATACCATCAAAACTCAAATATAACTGATTGAAAATATAATCCCATGATCGGCGGACGATGAAGAAACTCTTCCCAAAGGTGAAATTTGCTTCTTGAATTATAAGAAAGTTCTGTCTAAAGAAAATTTGCAAGACATGGGCTACATTTGAAAAGCTGGCAGTTTGAAGTTCATATAAACAAGAGATAAAGATATTATTTACAGTTGCTTTATCAAAGTAAAATTAAACAACTGATAAAAAAAGAATGTTTTTAACATTAGTAGTTTTATCATCCAATGATTATATTAGAAAAAAAAACTAAGATTAAATATTTGCTTTCAACATAAATATCTTTTGTTGTTGGTTATAAAATTCATCATTTACTCAAAGACAGTAGTTAAAGAACCATTTATAACTTAGAAGATAAGAGAAACCTCAGCATTTAATAAAAATGAATCAAACCTTATTAGTATGGTTAAACAAAAATGCTGAATAATTAAACAATACCATTTCAACAGAATTAAACAAACTTAAAAATGTAAAATCTATATTGTGAATTAACTCTAAAAGAAAATTAAGTAAAAAAAGGAAAAGAACAACTCTTCTACTTTATGAAATATTAACATAGGCAATTAAGAGATATTTTCTTTTGTTGGTTGGATTTTTTTTCTATTATATTTCTTTTGTTTTATTTTCTTGTTTGAATTACTTTTTCTTTTTTCACTTTCTGTATGGCTATTTATCCATATTCCGGATTGGCTTTTCGCAGGGTTATTTGTAAATTCTACTTTTGTATTTTGTATAGAAAAATTTATAAAAACTTAATGATAAAGGAAAAATAATGATAAAGAAAAAAATAATGATAAAGAATGTAATTATTTTGATTATTTCTTTTTTCCGCACTTTATAATGAAAGTAGCAAAAATATATTACAAATCCAAAAATTATTATCTTTTTTCATTTCTTTTTTTTTAAGACTTTTTACTGAAATTAATAAAAATCGATTGTCAAAATTTCCTTTTTAAAAATATTTTTTAAAATAAACTATGTATTGTAACAATATATAATGATAATGTTGTTCTAAAATCAATATTCTAAAACAATGTACTATTGCTATTTTTTGTATAATAAATGACAATTTTTTTAATAGTTTGCAATTACAGAATGAATTTTATTGATTTAAATCAGAGACACTACATCATCATATTTTAGATTAAAAAGATTTAGAGAAATACGCAGTGACAGATTCTTCAGCAACGACCTAAGAAGTAAATAAGTAAATAAATAAATAAATAAATAAATAAATAAATAAATAAAGAAGTGATAAAGATATAAAGAGTAGTAAAAATAATTACAAATTTAAAATGTGATAAAAAAGTAAAATAATAATTTCTTTAATAGCAATAAAACTGGAATAATTTTCAAAATTTTATAGTTTCTATTAGATTACCACCTATTTAAAAAGAAAAGGAAAAGTTTAACTTCACTAATAGTGCTTCATCTTTTAATGAAAACTAAATATTGTAAAAGTATACCTTTAATGGCAACAACATTTAGTAGACTAAAGGAACGATTCAGTAATTTTTTTAAAAAAATATTTGTTTAAGTTACCTGGAACACAAAAGAATGTTTCGATGTGCTCCATGGTAACAACAAAATACATTTTGGTTAGTCTTCGAATGTGTATTAAAGTGTTACAAGAAGTCCTAATTGTTGCTCTGAAGAAGTAACAGACGAAGTTTTGCTTTCTTTAATATTAAAAGCTTTAAGACTGCATTCTCTTAAATAGTATGGTTTGTACCAAAAGATTTCGATATATCGTTTATTATTTAAATAAGTTGTAGCCTGTCTGAGTCCCGGCTTCGGTTTTCATGTGGGTTTCGTGATGGTGGACGATCCGCACTGGGCAGGTTTTCTCGGGGTTCTCCCATTTCCCCTGCGAGCCTACCACCATACTTTCTTAGTCTTTCTCTATCTGTCCTCATTTCCGTGGGTTTAGCACAATAGATCTTTCAGGTCGCAGTGCTTGGCTTCCTGCCGCCCACATTCACCCCATTCTAATCTAACCTAAGTTGTAGCCTGTCCAGATAAGGGGGAATTTCATATTTAGTTCTAAGAACACTTTTCGTAGATTCATTACTAATGATGTGTTGAAAATGTGTTTTATTTTCAACAAGTAATAAATTACTTAAAAACAGTTGGTACAAAATTGTATTAAAATAGAAGATGATCAGAATGCATGTCGCATTTCGTATTCTCCTAACGAAACTAATTCCAAATTTAAATTCATTGACTGTCTTGCTTAGTGTTACACTTAATTAAACAGTATTGTATTAAGAGAGGGAAACTGCGAAACTTACCATCGTGAATAACATGTAAGTCAACATTTCCGTTTGTCTGATCCATTATTTCATATTTACGAGCGCACATCATGCATAGATTGTTGTATGTATTGCCATCAGAAGCACAAATCGGTCTGTAATTCTTGGGGCAACCGCCTCTCATGGCTGGTGAACATGCGCGAAGCAGATCAGCTGCCTGACTTTCACAGCGTCCTGAAAACCAAACAAAAATATTAATTAGCTAATCATTCAATATCTTGAAATTATAGTTAAAAAATTTATATTTTTGCTTTAAGTTTTCTTTTTATATTTAGTCATGAATATATTAATTCCTTTTTCGGAAAAAAATCAAAAGTTTTACAATTTAGGGAATTTTGCTTAACTTTATAATTATTTAATTAACTTTAATGAATAAATTGACGTTAGAAGCAATAAAGGCACTGAAAGCAACTGAAATCTCTTCCTTTTCTTCTGAAAGAATTATTTTCGTCAAAACTTAGTACTACAACATTGTTTTTGTTTTCATAGTTGGTGCAAATAAATTAAGCAAACGGTTTCTGCATGATTAGCTCCTTCAACTATAATTCTTCACATTAGATTAGGTTACACGCAGGGCCATAGCTAGAGATTGGGGGCCCCGGGGCAGAGCCGGCGCTAGGAGGGTGCGGGGCCTCGGGCAAGATGAATTTTGCGGGACACTTGACAATAATCCTATTTCAACAACCAAAAAAAAAAAAAGACAATCCTATTTTATCCTCTTTCTTCTAAGTTCGCCAACCCCTAACGCCGGCTCTGCCAAGTGTTTATGGTTTCATAAAAAAAAAATCCCCCTTCGTTCGGGGGCCCCCTTCGCTGGGGGCCAACAATTATTAGATCCGGCCCTACCGTAGGGGCCTCTTATCATCATGGCGCTGGAGCTCCAACGTTTCACTGACCCGGAACTGAGATGAGGTCGGGTGGTCAGCCCAACGCTCGCCCGCCTAGTTCTTGACATAAGTATTATATTCTATATTAATGGAATTCATTTAGTAAATGCATTTCTAATAATGTTAAAAAAATTATTAAAAATGCAGTGTTCTTTTCAGTTTACTTTGAATAGTACAGCTGCTTATTAAACTTCTATGATTTCGCTTGAAGAAATACCATTAGAATATTAAGAGTGTAAAAATTCAAAACTCACCATCGTGAACAACGTATAAGTCAACATTTTCATTAGTCTCATCCATCAGTTCGTACTTACGAGAGCACATCATGCACAAATTATTGTAAGTATTACCATCAGAAGCACAGACTGGTCTGTAATTCTTAGGACAACCATGTCTCATAGCTGGAGAACAGGCACGAAGTAAAGTGGCTGGCTGGCTTTCGCAGCGACCTATTTAATTAGAATAGGTAAAAATTAATAATTGACTTACTCTATAAATTTATTTTAATTTTATATATGCTGTTTCTGTAATGATTACCGTATGTATTAGTTTTAATGAATCACATTTAGCAGTCGATGCTGAGCTTTTGCTTTATATTTTACTTTAAATACTATAATTACTTAATATTTCTAAATTTTTGTTGAAAATTGAAAGACTTATTTCAAAGTTTACGTGGTCTTTAATTAGAAGAAATGTCGAATTTTAAAAAATAAAACAAATTTTTAATATAATGGAAGTTCAATCAAGAAATGTACGAGGGGAAAATAGAAAAAAAAATATATTGCTTAAAGTTAACGTATTCAGACAATTTACTTATACTAATTTCCAAGATTATTATTAGATGCAAAGAGGACGATTAAATCGTATTGCATAAATCTTCTAAAATCTTGATGAAACCAATGTAATAAGTTTTGGATTCTGATTCTCTTTACTCTCGTAGACAAAGAGTAATTACGGTAACTTATGTTCTGCCTTCAGGAAATTCATATCAGATATCTACAAATACATCTGCAAATATCAAAAGAAAGAGTTTCGCAAATATCCGGCGGAGTCTTAGTGAATAAACAAAGCACTGTTTTCTTTGATTTCCAATGAGAACTAAATATTTCCAGCTTAGCTCCTGAAGCGTTGATTATCATGATTAAATAGTTTTAAGTCGATCATAAATAAATAAAATTAACGTATTTAATCTTGCAAAGTTTTTAAAATTTAAATTTATTGCTCAGATTCTAGAAAGGAACCTTTGCCAAATAACTAATCCAATGAAAATCTTCATTATGTTAAGTTTTTGTTATTGCTGATGTCGATCTCAATGACAGTCCGTACAACTCCTTTAATTTAAAATCTACAATTGGTACTGGAATAAAAAGGATTACTTCTTATTGACTGCAGAAATATTTTTACACAATGGCCAACATTCACTAAAATATTTTGAATAGATTTGGACATGGAGTTGAATTAAATTTAGTAAAATTGAACTTACCATTATGGATAATATGGATATCAACTTCTCCATTTCCTTGGTCTTGAAGTTCGAATTTGTGAGCACACATCATACATAAATTGTTGTAGGTATTTCCATCGGAAGCACAAATGGGGAAGTATGTTTTAGGGCAGCCCTTTCTCATGCCGGGTTCACAGCCACGAAGAATACGATCTTTAGGTTCGCATCTGCCGTCATGCATGAATCTCAGATCGGCACCTACATCTTGAAGTTGGTATTTCTGGTAGCAGAACAGACATTCGTTGTTGTAAGTTTTTCCGTCACTAGCGCAGACGGGCATCATGATTTTGGGACACATTCCAGTCCTCATGTGCTCTTTGCACTCAGGCTCGGCAGTGGCAAAAGCTAGAAAAAAAAGTTAGCAAAATTTCAAACCGTATTGAATTCGGCAATCCAAATTAAGTTTCAAATTTCTGATAGACTGCTATCATGGTTTTATCATGTTCGAAGATTATGGTTTTTTTTAGCACTGTTCTTTTAAAAATCTACGGGAAAATTATGTATGCTAATTTACTAGTTATTGATACTTAGCTCTCATTATGACAAATAAAAGTCGTAGAATCAATGCCAAAAACAGAATTTTAATCATATCAAAATATCCCATATATGAGACAGTACTCAGACATGAAGAATGCTCGTATTTGCAAGGCTAAATCAGCTTTGAAATTGGACCAATAAAAGAGAATTTATCAGACTCTATAAATTCGGGGCAGTCTAGAAAATACATTGGATTTTAGATGAAATTCAGGATAATTACAGAGATTTTCTTTACTTGTTATTTGAGTTTAAACGGTGAATTAATGAAAAATTTGAATTTAAAATTCAGCTAAAAAAAAAAAAAATCTTAAGACTGTAAATATAAAATTAAAAATCTTGAATAGATAAATTCTAGATGAAAACGGATAAAATCTAGAATAGATGAGAGTAGTTGATATATATCAAATAAAATATGTCGAAAAAGAAAATAAATTTATTAATTTAGCGAATCATTCTATTAAGTAGCTGTACTTTGAAAGATGAGATTTTCAGCAAATGTATAAACTTTAAAGAAGTTAAAAATTTAAAATGAATTTTTAGATAAAGAATAATATCAATAAATTTAGGATAGCTTTTATAAATAATCAAAAAAGAATTTTGAACTCAAATTTCGAAATGACATCTATGAATCTGAAATGCAGTTAGTAAAATAAAATTTTCATCAAAAAAAAAACCAAAAAAAAAACACACGATAAAACAAAAAATTATTTCTTTTACTTATGTGATGTTATTGTTGTTTATTTACGTATTTTTCGTGTTGTATTTATTTATTTATTATTGACTGAAACAAAACATTTCACTCTGTAGTCAGTTTAATATTTCTTTAGAATCGTTAACAATGGAACTAACTTATGCTTTCTTTCTATTAGATCGCCATAATAATCAATAGTGCTAATTAAAATTAATTATTACAATAAAGGGAGAGACAGAAAGATGCAACGTTTGTCTTTCTATCAATGGTCTAAAGAATTTGGCTATCGTTTCTGTAGATACCTATTGCGAAGTATTAAAGCCTTGGAAGCAATTTTTACTCATTGCTATGCTATTTCCTGATCTATTCTATGATTTAGAATTTGATTTATTAGATTTTGCTTCTCAAAGAATACTAAATTACTACAATGATTTATTGTACTATATTGTTTATTTTTACTTTTTTTGTCTTAATTTGAGTTTTTATTTTTCATCTCTCATTAGAAAGAAAGCAAAATCGTCCAGAAATTCTTATTTTTATAGATTCACTTCGCCAATTTCATTGAAACTGATCTAATTCTCTAGACATGATGTCTAGTATTCCAATTTTTTTTCCTAGAAAGTTTTACATTTTATCACTCCCGTACAATAAAATTATCAAAAATGTGGAAAGTAGCTTTTTAATAATTTCTGTTATTTATCTCTAAATTCATAACAATATAACAACTTTAACGTTCAAAATGAGTTTTTTCTATCATTTAGCTGTTTAATCTGGAAAAAGCTAAATATATTTAAATAATTTACTACTTCTTGATCAATTGTAAGATAATAGTTTTCTAGATAAATATCTAGTTTGAATAAAGAAGTTCAAAACTCACCCACAGCAGCAACAACGACCAAAATGTAGGATAGCATCTTCTTCAGTTGACAAAAGAGGTGGAATGAGTATCAGCCCGTAGAATTACAGAGAATTTGTACGCCTTTTATACGGAAATATTTTCGTAAGCTGTTGAAATTACTTAATAGAAAAAAATTATCACCACACTATTTTAATTTCATTTTTCTCATAATTTTCTGATAAGGAGTTATTACATGTTTATTTTATTTATTTATTTTTTTTTTTTATCTTATTTGAGAGGTTTTCCTCCCTCATTAATAGTAAATTATCAGTTTGTGATAATTACTGAAAATCCTCACTTAAGATTTAGATATCCTTTGAGAGATTTCAAAAGAAAAGAATTTTGTATATGAAAGGATCCTAATTATTTTCATTCAGCTTGAACGAACTGTTAATCTGAAGGATTTAGGAATCATTTTGAATTCTTTTCTCTTTGACATCATTCAAATTACAAAAAGTTATTAAAGATATTAAAAATTATTAAAAAGTATTAATTTTTAGAGAAAAAAAAAACAAATCTAGAGAAAATGCTTATAAAATAGAAAAAGTAGCTTTATTTTTTAAGTTTTGAATGTACATGAAAAGAATTTACCTGGAAACATTTAATGGATTTCAGTATCCATTATTGATTTTTAACTAGTTCAAACTAATTAACCAGTTTTGAATTAGTTTTAATTAGAGTAAACTCTGATTTTTTCATAAGGTTTTTTTTTATTAAAAATTTTAGTCGACTTCCAAGTTAAAACTAAAACTTCTTTCGAGTAAGTTATTTCGAAAAATTTCTGTGTGTTTTGCAAATTAATAAAGTCTAAAAAAAAGTAGTAAGACAAAATTCTTCCTTTTTTTATTTTTTCAAACATCGCAAGAAAAGATATTTTATTAAAATATTTTTAAATTTTATTAACATTTTTAAAATACTTTCAATTCTAAAAAAATCATAAAGAATTATAAAAAAAATAATACTTTATAATTACCTAATAACAAAATAACTTGTTTTGAATTTTTTTTTATTAGGAATGTCAAAGTAAAATTAAGGTACCCTTCCCAAATAACGCCACCTTAACATTTAAATTACTGTAAGTCTGTAAATAAGATGTATCGAAACACGAAATTTATGACCAAGAAAGTTTAATCTTCTGATTGAAGCATACCATAATGAAACATATAACTTTTACTGGAGAAGTATGAGAACTCAAATAAAAAAGCTTTGCAATGTGGCGTTATTAGGAACACCTGGTCCAATTAACGCCACCTACTTTCTAGTAACTTAACTTATTTAAAATTAAGAATTATTCCATCATTGTAAACATTATTTGTACAAAATTACAGTAAAATGCAACTAAATTAGACTTTCTGTAAAAAAATAATAAAAAAATCACTTGAAATTAACCCAATCTTTCTAATCTGTAACTAAAACAAAAGAGGAAATGTAAAAATTAATTAATTTCGGCATTTTCCAATTATAAAAGCAAAATAATAAACAAGATAAAAATCTATATTTTCATGAAACATATTAGTAACTTATAAATGTCATGTTAAAATAATTTTACCTAAATCTATTTAAGGTTATTTGCTTAATTTAAAAAATTATTTTTGTAAAATTATTTTATCTTTATAAACCTTGTATAAAAATAAAAGCTTTCAATTATAGCAGTGAGTTCATTGTTTTAGAAAATTATTGTATTAATAAAATATTGAAATAACTAGCAGCAAAGCCTGTCGGACGACAGGCATAAAAAAATCTGAAAAATCATTTTATTATCAATTATAATATAAAGTAAATGTAATCTAAATACTGTGCTAACTTGTGAACGAAGCTTCTACGGCGAAAATGGTATTGAGTTTCAAAATCAGCGTAAACAACTGAGTAAGTATGCCAAATTTCATTAAAATGGATGCAGTGGTAACAGAATTATTTGGTTTTGAACGTATGTTTTGTTAGAATTTCAGTTGTCGAGGTCAGTTCCCAAGAATAAAATTTCATGGAAACAACATGGAATGACACAATGAAGTAATATTTTCATCCAATTGGAGTACTTTTGATTCAATGGCACCATTGAGAACCGTTGGATCTATCTTAATAGCTTAATAATATCGGGTTACAGACAGATAGACAGACAGACAGACGAACTTATATATATATAATTGGATTAGATTGATGATTTGATTTGATTTTTTTTTTTAATGTTTATCAGACCTATTTAGGTGTACTTCTTACCTGTACACCTGTAATATAGGTTCTGAGAGTTTAATCTAAAGGATCATTTTCCATCCAAAAAGAAAAACGAAATACCAACCATATCTAAAGTTTAATTTATCTAAAGAATAATTATTATTTTTGACTCATAACGCCGAAAGGCATTTAAAACTCACCTTTGTATAATCTAAATACTGCGCTAACTTGTGAACGAAGCTTCTACAGCAAAAATAGTTTTGAGTTTCAAAATCAGCGTAAAAAACTGAGTAAGCATGCCAAATTTCATTAAAATCGGTGTAGTGGTTATAAAATTATTTTGTTTTGAACGTATGTTTTCAGTTGTCTAGGTCAGCTTCCAAGGATAAAATTTCATGGAACAACATGGAATGACAAAATGAACTAATGTTTCATCCAATTTGAGTACCCTTGATTCAATGGTACCATTGAGAACCCTTGGATCTATCTTAATAGCTTAATATCTATCTTATATCGAGTTACGGACAGACAGACAGATGAACTTAGCCAATTATATAAGTTGTTGCTTGCGAATTTAATAAAAGCAAAATGTAGAAAAACTACCCTCACCTTCTTTTTATATATTTTTTCTAAAAATTTCACACCAAATGTTAAAATAGTTCTTTCTTAAAAAAAAAAAACAACAACGTTGTTTTATATTTTTTTTGTATTTCCATTTTCTGATTGGTTTAAAAAATTCTAAGCAATAAAGATTTACAAATTCTTAAGATAAATTTGTGAAATATAATTTATACATTATGAATCTTTGTGAATAACTTCTTTATGAAAAAACAAAACAAAAAAAAAATAAACATCATCAACCACATTTTGAAAAATAAATCCCTTTTTCCCTAAGGAAATATTCACAAATAATGAGCAAAGAAATCACAATTTTCAATTAACTGAAATTATTTTCTGTCGTAGATAATGAAAAGAAATAATTAATCATTGAGAATTTTTACTTTTCAATTTACAAAAATTTGCTTTTGTAATAATATTCATAAGAAAAATGAAATGAAGTAAAAATGAAATAAAATTATGCGAAACTACAGTACTAGTTAATACACTTCATTTGTAAGTACTGTAACTCAAATTACTTTGAATAAGTAATAAGTAATAATTCAAAGGTACTTTGAATTATTATTTTTATTTTTAGAGTTCCGGTTTCTAAAATTCTAACTCAGGTTTTGTAAATGACCTCAGGTTTTTTACGTTCTGTAAAAAAGAACGTAAGTGAAAAAAGTTGTTTTGAGAAATAACTCATTAAAATTGTAGTCTCAATAATTCAAACAAATTGTTCAATATTAAGCTTAGCACTCGAAATATTATTTCTTTACTAAAATACAACTTCATAATTAATTTTTTTCTGATTTTTTTTTAATAATCTTTACTTTTTTAAAAAAAAAAATAAAAAAATCAAGTTACATTTTTTTTCTTATAACCCTCCTCATTAATATCGAAGTCGCCTGAGAAAAAAACCATCTGCAATAATTGCGTGGTTCACTAATATCCTATTTTGTAATAATTCTGTTTTACTTTAAAAAGCTACTTAAAAGGCTTTATCATTCAGTTTTTTTTTTGTTTTTTTTTTGTTGATAATTATAACGTAAGAGACTGGAATTTTTTGCTTATTTTCTTTTCCATGTCAGTTTTTAATTCCCCAATCTCGCATTTTAGTCATACGAATTCACAAAAACAATTATCATTCCTTCAAATATTCGCTGTGAGGAGAGAAGACAATTAAGAAAAAAAAAATTAATGACTAAATCATTCAAGACAGTGATTCTTTTCTAATTGCTATAATACTTAACTAATTAACTTTAATTTTTTTGTTAAAGCTAATTCACGTATCAAGTGATATTGTGGAGTGAATGAGGTCTAATTTGTATTCTGAGCCATTACTTTTTATGATAAGGTTCATCGTAAGTATTAAGATTCTGTGAACTATATATCAGACTAAATATTGTGCTTGTCAAATTATTTTCGGATGCACAAAACAAAGAGAACAGTTCCACAAACTTCTTTCTCTACATCATCGTACATCGCAATATTTCGAATAGCCTAATCGGCCTATTCTTTTTCAAGCTACATCTTAAACGGGAAAAGGAAAAAAAACATCCTCCTTCTTCCTAAATCCAAAATAAAAATAAAATAAGTTACAGTCAAAAATTTTGGAATTTAAACAAACAAAATGTGAGATGCAATGTAATACTCAAAACATTCTTATAAATAATGTTCAAATCTCGGACTAAAATGTCTTTTTTTAGAAAACCCAAATCACTAATAAAACGTCCTTTTTTATGAAATGTCCCATTGAATTTGAATACTTATCTTTTCATATTTAAATTTTATCATTGTCTTTGAATGAATTGTTTGTTTAAATTCCAAAATTCTTGACTAACTTATTTTATTTTTGATTTTATTATTCTTTTATTATTTTTTTTATTATGATTTGTACTTTATTCAAAAACGGACTTTTCGATTCAGAAATTTATTCAAAGACAATGATAAAATTTAAATATGAAAACATAATATTTAAATTCAATAGGACATTTCATAAAAAAGGACGTTTTATTAGTGATTTATGTTTTTTATAAAAAGACATTTTGGTCCGAGATTTGAACATTATTTGTAAGAATGTTTTGAGCATTACAGTGCATCTCATGTTTTGTTTGTTTAAAATTCCAAAATTCTTGACTGTAACTTATTTTATTTTTATTTTGGATTTGGGAAGAAGGACGATGTTTGTTTCGTTTTCCCGTTTAAGATGTAGCTTGAAAAAGAATAGGCCGATTAGGCTATTCGAAATATTGCGATGTAAGATGATGTAGAGAAAGAAGTTTGTGAAATTAAATAATGTAGAAATAAAGCTTAATGTGCATTGCAAGTATTAACAAAACAAAAAATTTTTTGTAGTGCACCTAAGTAAAAAAGGATTTTCGCACCCCGAGCCACCATTTCGGGAATCTGAGACAGCTGTTTCAGCCTTGTTAGGCTTCCTCAGTCAGATTTACCCGTAATGATAGCGCAGATCCACGTGTGGATTAGTAGCAGCCCAAAAGCGGCAGTTGTGTGTTATCATCGTTCAAATAAAAGTGCGAGGAAATAAAATAAATCAAATTTCCATAAAATCCGCCACGGCCATGCTTCATCCACTTTCATGCTCGCTAAGAATCTTAATGCAAACTCAATGCGAGTGGTCGCATCGCGAGGGCGCAATTCTTGAACAGAACAGATTTTTCGAATTTGCGCTAACACATTATTTTGATTTAGATACACCCCTTTTATCGTTACAAATAAAATAAATCGATAAAGTTTTTTTTTAATTTTTTTTGTCCGGAGTCGACCCCCCCCCCCGATTTTAAGACCCTAGACTGCAGTCGATATATAAATCCGACAACTGATTATGTGTAATTAAAACTATCTAAATTAATTCTTCTTAATAAGTTTTGTTCTTAATAGATCGAATATCTTATTAACGATACAAATTCTTTTGAACTTACAAACTAATATGATCACTAAATTGTTTCATTTGATATATGATTGTGAATCCAACTTTTTTTTTATATCTAAGTACATTAATAATATCGCCAAGTAATTTTTTATTTTTAAAATATTTCTATCTTATTTGTGATTTTAGAATATAATCATACAAGATTTTCACTTGCACAACTTTCTCTTGATGTTTAGAATTCAAATAACTATAAAAAAAAAATTCAAAATTCTAGTCCGGTAAATATATCTAATTAAAACACACACACACACTTACAGGTTCGACATCAACTATAATTATTAAAGTAAATGTATAGCAAATAATTTATAACAGTTATTCTTATGCTTCTAATATCAAGAAATCATATTTTTATACTATAGCTCATAACCTCCAACTTTAATAAGCGAAATTAAATTTGCTCATTAAAGTTGAAAGTTATGAGCTGTAAAAGTATCAATATGATTTCTTGATATTAGACATAAGAATAACTGTTCTAAATATTAAATAATACTGTAAAAAATATAAAAAGGATTTTAAAAAGTAAATAAATTTAAAAGTAAATTAGTAAGGTAGTGGATCAATAAGCATTAATAATAAAAACATATAAAAATGACATGTTTCGATGTCCTCTAAAAAAAACCAGCTTTGTCATCAGAAATAAAAAAAAAAAAAGCGATAACGATTAATAAACCAATCACAATGCTTTGTAATGGCTTCTGATACGTATAAGAAACTATAATTGATATTGCTTTAATTTCTTTATTATGTTTTATGTGATTGTTGCGAATGCAAAAGGCGCAATTGTTACGATTATTTGGACTGTTGTGATTGTTGCTGAGTTGATGCCTGTCGACAGACGAACAGACAAAGCGGGTATACAAGGTGGCTGATACGTGGTATCAGAAACCTAAAACGAACCCCTAATAATGGTCCACTACCTTATTATTATTATAGACGCATGTTTGTTCCAATTGAAAATAAATTCTTTCAAAAGGAAATGCTTTTATTATTCTAATTTCTTTTTTCTTGCTTTCTTTTTTAATGTTGTTTTGGTTTATTTTGCTTAGAGATACAATTCTTTGAAACATTTACTTTTTCTTATAATAATATTAATATGAGATATTAACGAGGTAATTGATAGTTACTTTAGATGGAATTTCAACTTGGTAACTAGCGCTTTTATGTAACTGAAAATATCGGTTTCAATTTTGCTATTTTCTACGTTACAACGCTAGTGGGAAATTCTTTTTTGTTAGTCTCCTAATTAATTTCAACAGAAGAAAAAGATAAAACTGTACATACCTTCCAAGTGTGATATTAAAAATAAATAAAAATAAGACAACGTAATTAATGCTTTTAGACAGTGTCAAAAGCAAAGCGGCCCCATAATAGACACAATTTTATAAACACAATTTTGAGCGAGACCGTTCTTTAAGCAAGCGTGAAGCTTCTCGCTTTGCATCAGCATTTCGTATTTCCGCACATCACCACAATCACAATTATATTGCAGCTCTACAACCATCACTACAATGACACTACACGCAACAATTGCGCCTTTTTAATTAGCAACATTCACATTCATAATAATAAGAAAATTAAAACAATACCAGCTTTCTTAGATTTTAGCAACCCATCATTAGCAAAACACTTATTACAGCTTGCCTGTAAAACCGCTAGGAAACCGCTATTGTCTGGATGTCACACTCTGTAGCGGACGAACGGTTAGAGATATTCGAATGAAACCTTCACCACTGTGTTCACTACCAGTCCGGGAGATAGAGTTTGTTTACGGGACGACTTCGGAGAAGACATCCTAAGCCGTTACCGACAAACCAGGGACCGCAGAAGCCAGGGACGTTTGTACGTTCCAGAACGACTTCAGAGAAGACATCCTAAGCCGTTGCCGATGAACCTACTGCCGCAGATGTCATAGTCGTGCGTTAATCAAGGAGCAACTTTGGGAAGAAGCTTCAGAGAAGTGACGTTAAGTCGTGGAAGCCCTGTTGATTCCTGTGGGATACCGAGTGAACGCAGTTCTGCATTCGTGGACTTAAGTTTTTGCACTTCAGCAATTAGTTTAATAAAGATCAAAGTTAATCCTTAGCTTAATAAAGATTCACGCAGATGAAGAAGTACTCTCACGTATCGAACTTAAATCAAACTCCAACCCCCGGCCACCGGAGTTCAGTGGATAAACATCCCATTGCCACTTTCACCGGTAGCAATATTCTAGATTTTTTCTCCTCCTCACAGGATGCAGGGTTCACCTAGCCCTTTGTGAATGGGAACTGAGGATAAAGATGGACAATATTAGACTGACTACTCAACGTTAAAATGTCGGAGCCCATATCTTCAGAATCGCGCTCGAGCAACGAAGATTCATACGGGAAAAACTTACAATATTTTTATTATTTCGTAAATACAGTAACAATTAAAAAAAATAGACATCTACGTATATCAAATAATATTATAATAAATCTATTTCTAGTATTTTTCTTTCTTTTTGTGCAAAATCTTTATTTTGATTGCTTCTTATGATTCGATAGCTAGAATAAAAAGATCATTCAGTTCAATTTATTTTAAAGAGTAACGTTCTTGTAATCTTTTTCTTTTTTTTAATTTACAAGATATGTCCCCAGGCCTTACCACAAAATTGAAGCAAGAAATACCGTAAATAATTAGGATTTACTGCGCTGTTGTTTCTTGAACTTTGCCAGTGTTGAGCATACGTCGATCTAGATGGTGTCTGGAATTTTTTCTGATTGATATGCATTTGAAGCTGCGTACAGACGAGCAGCTTCAAACGCATATCCGCTAATTCGCCATTTGTAAATACGAAAAGCATTAAAAAATTATAGCCAGAATGACATTTTCAAAAAATATCTCAGTCATTCGTCTTAGTGTCAAATATACCTTGTATATTATAGTAGTGATCAGTTTTTTCAAGATAAACACGTTTAAAAGAAAAGCAATTATTTAAAATTGGACAACGAAACAAATAGCAATAAATTTGTTTAGAGTCGATATCTAAGTATGATGTTCAGATAAACGATATTTAATATATAAAAGTTACATACCTCCTGTTAGAACTATTCCGTTTAACCCATTCCAAATTCTTCTACTAAATACTGCTCTCTTACTAGCCTCAGGAGTTACAGTAACAATGAGCCCAACGTAGACTTATCAATGCCAATTTTTCACAAACAAATCAAGGATTAATTCTAACTGTAATTTTAGGTCTACACTTTACAGCTTTTCTTTCGTTTGAATATTATGAAGCTCCCTTGTCTATTGCTGATGCCTTCTACTGAACTATTAAAAATGTGGAAACTTTGCAGTTTTAAAAATTTTTCAAGCCGCATTATTGAAACCAAGAAAGATCAAGAGAGGGATGTACAGTGTTATTGTTTCTCAGTCTGTCAGTTATACAATCCCACATCTCTTGATACTCTGGAACCAAATTTGTACACTGCTTGCTTAAGTTTAGAATTATTTCATTGAAGAAAATACAGCAAACACAAACACAAAACCCCAGATATGTCTTTTCTGAACATTTAGTTTTAGATACAGAGTAAGGTGGAGTTCTGAGGACCTGTAGCGTTTGGGAAAAAGCATGTCGAAACATTTCGTAGCCTTAAAAATTTATAGGTAGCTAAGCTTAAAAATGTGTGGAAAACTTTCCAGATTTTTAAAAGTTTTCAAGCCGCATCATTGAAACCAAGAAAGACCAAGAGAAGGATAAATAAGGTTGAAAACTTTGAGTGCTCTGCTTTTAACAAAAATGTTAAAATTAAGTATGCCAAATTGCCACGTACAGTACTTTCATCTCCGATATAATAACTTCTATAATATCTGAGTTTATGATTATACAGTGAAACTTCCACTAACGGACACTCCCGAAAAGTGTACAATTTTGCAATCCCCAGTCCCTTAATGTAGACGTTTCCATGTATTGACCTCCGATTAGCGGACACTCCCAATAACGGACAACATTCTACAGAAAATGAACGATCTTGTGTTGCTTTTCAAAAGCAATAGAATCAGGCTACAGTAATACGTAGCGTCCAGAGGAAATTTTGAAATTATGGATCACGAACTCCAACGAAAACTCCAAACACATCAAAGTTCGGAAACGGAGACAAGTGCGATCTTTTCTGTTGTCTTCGATTAGTTTTGTGCTGTACGAGCAAAAAACATTCCCATTTGTGGGCCATTATTGCAAGAAAAGGCGTTGGAAGCAAAGGGGACTCTGAAGGCCTTGCAAAGTTAAACGATTTAAATATTCATATTGAGAAATATGTTTTCAATGCAAAAAAGAAATGTCAAACTCTGTTAACTGATTACTTTAGTTAATAAAATTAATTTTCTAATCCGTTGTCTTACTTAAAAATAATACTGTAATTAATTTTGTTATTATTTTAAGTGAGACTAATGGATTAACATTCATTTAAAAAAGAAAATAGTAAACAGTTTGCAATTGTTCATATTTTCTCATAGGGCAATGTTAATGGTAGAAATTTAAGATTGTACGTAATTTTTCATTAAATGACATGCTAAAAGCTAAAAATTGTAAAAAAGATAGTCCTACCCAATAGCGGACACCTCCCAATAACGGACGAAACTTCCAGTCCTGTGGCTGTCCGCTATTCGGAGATTTCACTGTATAAGAATATTTTCTGAAACGCCTTTATTAAAAACTAAGAAATTGAAAATATTAAAGATTATAAAGAACTTCTATGGTAATGAGATCTCCTTATGTCATTTGATTTAATTCTAAAAATAGAATTCAATGATGTCAGTGGTAAAACAGCAAATTATCAGTTACATTGCTATAACACTTATTTATTACAAAACATCTCCATATTCTAACTGCAATATTTCGCATGATAATACTTTTCCTGCTTCTTCAGGCTACATTTTGAAATTAAAAACGAATGAAGAAATAATTCCTAGACAACAAAAAGATTAAAGGATCATAATGCATATTGCACTAAATTATTACAACAAAGAATAAGTCTAATACAACAAATATGGAGTTGTTTTGTAATAAACAAGTTTTATAACTATGAACTATGGATTTTATCATTTTCCGGAAGTTACATTGCTGTTTAGCAACTCTTGAAGATAAATTAACAACTCACTGAAAATATTAAAAAATGACTGTATACTTACAAGGGAACGTCGCGAAATGTTACTCTGAATTTGATATTGGTTTATGGGTCACTTTATAGAATTTTCAATGCTGAGTCCGAATTTCATATTCATTTTTATCTCCGATTAATAGTTTTCGAGATATCCGCATGGGGGCGTAAAAACTTTAATTTGTTATAACTTTGTAACAAATTGAGATAGAATAAAAATTCCAACGCATTTATGTTACTTGCATACATGACTACCATGTGTATCAATATGAACTGAATCCGTTAACTAATTTCAAAATGGTGGACCCAAAAACCTAAATTTATGGCATCCATTTGAGTGAAATTTTGCAAATTAGTTCAAAACATCACAATCCTGTTCTTTTTGTTGCTCTTTTACTAGACTGGATCTAGAGCAACTGCAATTATGTATGAAGTATTTATTAAATCAGTTAAAATGAATTTATCAGATAAAATTTTCAGATAAAATGAAAAAAAATCGTACCATATAATCGAATGTTCTATAGAAATTAATATTTGCATGCGTATACTCTAGAATGACTACTGCTTCCTACTGATACTGTAAATAGTAGCTGGGCTCTACTGGGATACATTCAAAAAATAAGTACAGTACATTGAAAACAGTGACAGACATTGAAAGTAATAATAATAATAGTGACTAGATTAAAACATATTTTCTCAAAGCAAAAAAGTAACTACAAATTAGTATTTACAAAAATATAATAGCCGGTGTGACATAAAAAGGAGATTTTTGATTCAAATTTACTATCCTGCCCATTGATAAAGTTTTAATTTTGGGTTATAGGCTAAACAAAATTAGGAAAAACAAGGAACTTGAATCATATAGTGCGTATGTTTGTTAAAGAAGGATCTGGCAACTGACGTATTCGCGCAAATCAGTTTGTTTTATCGAATAAAATGACTTGCCGAATATTCCTGTGTGAAACTCCACACAGAACCTTCCCAAAAATTGTCAGAATACTTTTAAAAGTATTTTTATAAACCTAAAAAATTAAAATCTTTTTTTTTTCAATAATCTTTAACTAAACATACAGTCTACTTTTTTTTAAAATTAAAAATACTTGCGCTTTCTATTAAAACACTCACACCAAGATTCTGGTAACTTAATTTTCGAAAATAAGTTCATTAAGCAGGATCTACCCCTAAAATGCACAAACAAAACGGAAATTCGATATTTAATTCTGTTTTCGCTAGACTGTGCTAGCCCACAAATCGCCAATTTTAAGTTATCTTTTTCTAGGTCCAAATTTTCCATTGGAAAGATAAGTAATTGCATTTAGAGACCTCTATACCCAACATGAGATAAATATTCTGTCGATTCAGGATGTTTATATACGCGCAATATAGCGCACATGATTCAAGTTTCTTGTTTTTCATAATTTTGTTTTGTCTACAACCCAAAATTAGAACTTTATCAGTGCTCAGGGTTTAAGCATTTCAGGGTTTAAACTCGTAATGAACTTGAATCATAATTCTCCTTTTTACGTCACATCAGCAGTGACGTTTTTGTAAATACTAATTTAAATAATATTGTAATACATTGTTGCAATGAAAGAGATTTGTGAAATCGATCGTAATTAAAAAAATAAAGTTGTTTCATAATAAGAATCAGTTTATGATTGTATTAGTATTACGCTCTGCTACTATATTATCAAGGATAAACATTTGAATGTATTGTTTGCTTGATTGATTTTTTTTATTAGTAAGTCATTTTTATTATCAAACCGAGTAAAATATTGTAACAACTTAGTTGTGAAAATTCAAAACCCTAGTTCAAGTAAAGTAATCTAGAATATTTCTGGGGATTCGTCTTAAGAATATGATATTACTTTAGTAAGTGCACTATCTCGAAATTTGCCGTATCGAAATATCTATTTTTAGTCGAACTGAATGACAAGAAAAACTTGCACATCCTGACTGTTTTTGCTTCGGTAGAATAAGTTAAGTGATTTCCTTTCTTATGACATAACTCACCCACATCTGTTTTCGCAGAAAAACTAAAATATCTCGGATTGTCAGAATCTTTCAAGAAGGAATTCACAATAATAATCATTTAAGTTTAGCGAAATACTAAAGTAGTCTAAAAATAAGAATTCAAAAATATAACAATGAAGTATTGTTAAAAATAAATAAAAAAATGAATCATTTTGTCTCTCGTTAAATTTTTTTCCACTACAAACCTTAAGGGCTATTTTATGTGCTAAAAATAAAAAAGAGTTATCTATAAATACTACTTCAATTTAGACTTAAAGGTGAGTGGAATTTCATCATATTATAAAATACACCAACTACAACGGACATCAATATTTCGTCTTAATTCAAAGACTTCATTCAGGATTAATTTACAAATATTTTTAGGAAGAGAGAGCCCATCTCCCTTTCCTAAGGTGTATTTTATAATATGATGAATTTATTATAAGCTATGACATTTTAAAGTATTAAAGTGAGTGGAATTTGTTTTCTGCTGTTTTTGTTAATGACATTTCTAACCAAGTGAATGAGAAACAAGGCTAGAAAAATACTTTATTATTTCCAATGTAACAAATTTGATTTTTTAAGAACTTTTTTAAATGTAAATAGTTCAAAAATGTGTGCAAATGCCAAAAACCAGATGTTTATTGGCATTTTTTTTACATGCAGGTTGACATTCAAAAATCCGGCCATCGATAATCCGGTTCCTTCAGATATCCGGCATGGATTTCGGAGCGCAAATTCTGTAGAACTATTTTATTCAGTTGAACTAAAATTCTGTAGAAAGGTTTTATTTAGTTGGTGAACATTAAAATTTCATTTGCTTTCATTTAGTATTTAATTTTCTTTCTTTAAATGACTATACAGGTAGTATTTTCTGTTAAATATATACAGCATACAGAACCATAAAAAAACCCGTCATTTTCAAAAATCCGGCACTCCTCAGATCCGGAGGTTGCCGGATTTTTGAATCTGTATTTTGTTTTAGCATTTTTCTCCTATATATTTTAATATATTTTGTTTATTTCAAAATTAATTTCAGAATTGAGACAATTTTAACTCTCTTCGTCTAAAACTTACAGAACATTAGTTTAAATTCTAGAATAAATTTTTGTTTATTTCTGGTTTTTTATAATATAATAAAGAGACTGTAAATATAACGATATTGTTCTTATAAATTATTTAGGAGTGATTTTCATAAGTAATTCAGAAATCAGTATTTATTTCTGAATTATGTATGAAAATCACTCTGCCCCGTCATTAAAAAAAA
>JAFIDM010009631.1:358402949-358435560 GCA_023159025.1 Thereuonema tuberculata
AAATAACTTACAAGAACATTTAAATAATAGATAATATATTATTGTAATGAAAGAGAGATTTGTTAAGTCTATCATAATTAAAATAAAGCTGTTTGGTAATAAGAATCAGTTCATATAAAAAACTTAACTTATCTTAGTAATACGTTCTGCTATTATGTTATCAAGGATAAGCATTTAAATGTATTGTTTGCTTGATGTAGAAGTTTTGACGACATATAAACAACATTTTTATTATCAAAGGCACTCAATAAAATATTGTAACAACGCAGTTGTGAAAATTCGGAAATCTAGTTGAACTAAAGTGATCTAGAACTAAAGTGATCTAGTTTCATGGGGACTCGTCTTAAGAATACGATATTACTTTATTAAATGAACTATCTCGATATTGCCTCCATAAATCAAACTGTTTTCAATGTCAAATAAAGACAAAATTGCAGCATCCTGACTCTTTGCTGCGGTAGAATAAGTGAGTTCCTTTCTTATGACCATAAATCACCCACATCTATTTTCACAGAAAAACTTCAGATATCTTGGATTCAAGGAAAAATTCACAATAATAACCATTTAAGTTTAGCGAAGTACTTAGATTAATCTAAAAATAACAATTCAAAATTTTTATCCTAAAACAAAGTAAAGTTTTACGGTAGAAAAGTGTTATTAAATCTTTTTCTAGTGTTATGATAGGTCGTAAAAGTAGAAAATACTCTGGAAAATTGAAAGAAAGCATTGCATTCCATTCATATCTGCTTTAATTGTAATGAAAACATTCTAAGGCAGAAAGATATACATTCTTATCAATGTTAGGCACAAATTTCAAGCATTCTTCAAAACAAAATGCATTATTTTGCCTCACAGTAAAATGTTTTCCATTATAACCTTACGGACTAAGTTATGCTCTAAAAAAATAGAGCCTATACTACTTCAATTTAGGCAAAAGATGAGTGGAATCTGTTTTCTACTCTTGTTGCAAACGACATTCCCAACCATCATGTGAATGTTGTATACAGCTAGAAAAATACAAACACTACAACAATGACAAAAATAAAAAAAAAAATCAGTTTTATAATCTTTTTAGCTATATAGCTAAAAATTATGTGCCAATGTAAAAAAAAAAACAGTTGTTTCATTTTGTCTTTAGCTTGTTTTTCCCTTTTCTTCTTTAATTTAAAAGTTAATTTCAGAATCGAAACAAGAGAATATTTACTCTTTACACCTACCTGTTTACCTGTTTTACACCTATCTGTTACACCTTGTAACACAGCATTGAGTTTAAATTCTAGAATATTAGTTCAAATAGTCGTTTGTTTTTTTATTTTTTTCTAATACAATAAAATTTAAGAGCTTAAAGACTGTAAATGTAATGATATTTATTTATATTAATATTACAAAGCATAACGAGAAACAAGTTAACAGAAAGTTTAGGGATTTCTCTTTTACAATACACAGTAATGAAACTTAATTCGAAACACATTTTCGTTTACATTTAGTTTTTAATTTTTTATTTGTTCTTTTCTAATAATTTAAATCAACTTCTTTTCTTGCAAAAATCCACACAAACCTGAATACGAAACCTGCAAACGAGACGTTGATTTTTTTTTTATAGTGCAATGTTCCACTGATGTAGATCTGATTAATTTATTAAGATAATAAAACCTCAATAAGATTTTTTTATATTTACGTATGTGTATAAATCACACCCTTAACCTATTTTGGATCATTAACCCTGGAGATTACATTGAATGCTGCTGTTGTTGGATAAATATCTGAGGCACCGCTACATGATAGTCAGACTTTGCCTCTCTTTTTTTAATTGTTTAAGGAAGGGAAACAGACAACGTAGGAGAAATAGTGGAAGTATTTAGTGGGAGCAGAAGAACATCGAGAAAACCTTAGCCCGGATCCTCCACCACAAAACCCACGAGTAGGGGAGAAAAGAACACAGCATATCTCCCTTGTTTATGTAATACATGAAATGTTTCTTTTTAAAAAACATGCAGTTACTCTTTACAATCAGAAATTTAATTTTAACGATAGTTTTCTTCTAATTAATGGACATGTAGGTTGCCCATTATTTAGATTAATGCAAAAATGAAGATATGATTTCAATCTTTCATTTTGATTTGCAATTAGAGGTTGTGATAATATCATCGTTGTATCTATCTCTGCTATATCTGGCTCAACTGAAATCATGACCTTACTGGAATCTGTCACTGATTTTCTGAGATAGCTGATTTCAAAATCACTGTCCTCATCTTTCTGTTTCATAATTTTTTCCCAAATAAAGGGAAAAAAGGCTGTTTCTCTGAATAAATAATCACCAACATTCGGTTCTCGAGTTTCTGCAATAGGATCATACGCTTCATGAAGATATTTCATATCATCGGAGGATATCAAAACTGGAGAGAGAGAGAGCTTCGTCGTCTTTTAGTGTCCAATTCTTCTCTAAAAAAATTGTAATGCTTTCATTACTACCTTGTTGTGCACATTGTACCAAGTTTTCCTTCACAGGTGTATCTACGGAGGGTTGGACCACGATTTATCAGAACGAAGTTCCTGATATGAGAAGTCTAATAAGGCCGTTTTACATTTACCATTTCACTCGCCATAAATGCAAGCCATAACGCAAAACATGTCGGGGTAGATTGCGAGTGATTAGTGCACCGCTTTACACTTACCATAATGCCTTCCATCACACGGAACATTTACACTTCTCAATTGTCATCATGCCTACGTGTTATTTACGAAAAAAATTGCATTGATTTATATAAAAACCATTTAGTCAATGCATCGGATTGGTGAAAGAATGTCTTTAATTAATTAAAATAGGAAATATTCATGTTTTTTTTCATCGTTTTGTGTTTCTTTGTTTTCAGTTTCGATAAATCAGTTTCGATAAATAATTCAGTCTCGTTAAATCTCGCTCAACGACGATATGTTTTCGAGAACTCGATCGCCTCGTCGATTCGAATTTTCAAGCCGAAATTCTGTAATGATTTTGATTAATAATGTAACATTTTATGAAAGCATCCACGAAAACATAAGGAAAAGATGCCCTCCGATCGTGAAAATCATTTTTGTAATCGATAATTTCGAATAAATAGATACAAATCGATTGGACTTCCAAGTTCTACAATTCGTCACCAGGAGCGTTGGTGTGATAGATGGCACGCCATCTCGAAGATGGCACCATCAAAGATAACCCAACCTCTATCCCTCGCCATCTCCGCGACATCTGTGATGACGAGTGAAATGGCGAGTGAAATGGTAAATGTAATACGGCCTTTAAGAAAAGCCACGATTCCACCATCTGTTGTGCTCTATTTGTTTGCCCTGCATTCGATGAATGGTCCTACATTGTAGTTTCCATTGGAAGAGGCTGCGCTACAGTGTGGCGAGGGGAATCTTGTTCCAGTCCTCCTCACAGGCTTTCCATAAACCAGCCACAGTTCGAGGTCGTCGTTTTGCTAATACAAACCAACAGACCACAGCCGCAGTAGTCCATGGGGAAGCATCAGGTGATTTCACTGGGATCGAACTGTACGAATTCCTGTTTCGTTGGCCATTCGTGACATGTAGGACATTGTTGTTCGGGTGGTATGACTCGACGCTTTGTCCTGATGGATCCATACTTCAGACGACGCAGTACCGTACCGTGCTGGAATGTCGATAAGATACAATGGTTGCAAGATGTTTTCCTGATAAAATGTAGCATTAATCTTTGCCTTTCCATAAATTTTTCACAAAGCCAACTTCCCCCGATCAACCAGTAACCAGTCACGATCATGAAGCCCTTTGAATACTTTTCGTTATATTGACAGAACCATTCTGAACGACCTTTAACATCACAATGACGATCAAAAAGTTGTACGTGGTTTGTTACAAATGTCAAGATATACCCATCCTTCGATCAAAGTCACAACATATTTTCATTTTTTGCCCGACAAATGCTCTTCTTACAACTTTCGACTGTTTGGCGATGTGTCGAGGCAATAGCCTACGAACAATTGCGTTATAGTGCTTCTTTAGATGCAGGTCCCAAAGAATTCTGTGTGTTATAATTGTTTTGGAAATGCCCGTTCGTTGTGCAAGACTTCTATGGGTGCTGGGATTTTATTTCATAATGTTTTGCATAGCCTTACAGACAACAGCTGTTGTTGCAGCGCTTCATGGATGTGATTGCAGCCCTCGGGTTTCTTCCTCACTTCACTAACAGCCTTCAAACGTGACTCCGCTATAACTCGACTAATAGCGGACTTGGAAGTTTTAAAATTTCGTTCCTTACACATTTCTATTATTCTGGAATAAGAATATTTCGCATCGGAAAGTACTACAACGTACCCTTCCCACCAAATCGGTACTCGTGGAGCCATTGAACTCACATCACTAATGTACATATGTTAACACTGACTTAACTCCCTTAGCAACAAAAACAAACAACAGGATTTCCGGTTCAATTCACGTGCGCATAACAATGTGCTGTTGAAAACGTTCTTATATGATATGAAACTTCCTCCCCTCTTTCCTATGTTGCCACGTTTCTACTTTCTGCCTTCGTATATTCACGAAACATTTCAGGGCTGATGACGTGTCTAGCAATGTAATCAGAGTGTTTGTTTTCCATCTCACTATTTACTAACACAGTTGCACTTTCGTTCATGTAACTTCTCCTGACGTACATAGGAATGAGTTAGTTGCCAGCGTTTCATTTTCATCCTCTGTGCGGCCTGTCACAACACTGCTAAGGAAATTGTCATTATTAAACATATCGTGGTCATTGGGAATGATAACAGTCTTTCCCAACATTTTTGATGGTATCATGGATTTTTCGAAAACTTTCCAACACATTGTGCAATTTGTTTTAATACTGAGTGGAGCTATTATAATATTCAGTAATCTACTTTGAATTGAAATCAGAAAATTGTATCAGAATGGAATTAAAGATTCTATATAAATTCATGTGACTTTTGTATGATATATTTTCTTTATGTAAAGATTTCACAATATTTAAATCTTGTTTATGTTGACTCAACTTATATAATATACAGTGACACCTTGAGATACGAGCATAATCCGTTCCAGGACCGAGCTCGTAATTCGAAGTGCTCGTATCTCAAATCATTTAAGAAATAACAGAAAATAAATTAATCCGTTCCGGCCCTCTAAAAAACTCCCTTATTAGTGCTAATAATAACGGGAAAAAATATGTTTTTAATTGCTGTAGAGACACACACAAAAAAAAATTATAGTACATAAGGATTCCTGTGATGTAAAATAAAATGGGGTTTTAATTATGAGTTCTTACTGACAGATGATACAGTAGCGGCTAATGACGGCATGTGCGGAGGAGGAGGAAGGGAGGGAAGAGAGTTGGCCCGTACACTTGATTCCGTACTGTACATTGCACGTACACTACGTAACTTATATAAAGTTAGAATTAACTTAACTTGCTTATTTTTTTTTACTTTTCCATTTTTTATTTTTTTGCTTTTTCGATTTGTATTCTTTACTTTTCTTAACTTTTTTCTCCTGACTACCCTCACTCTCACTTGGCTCTGGCCTTTTAACGAAATACCTATTGAGGGAGATTTGTTTTTGTCTCCCTTTCAAAATGTTACGGAAATGAGTATGGCATGTGTCGTCAAAAAGAATGAGGCCACCTAGTGAAGGCGTCTGTAAGCGTGCTCGTATCTCAAATCTTTACTCGTATCTCAAAGCAAAAATTTGCTCGAAGGCTTGCTCGTATCTCGGAATACTCGTATGTCGGGACGCTCGTATCTCAAGGTATTACTGTATTTTATATTATGTCTGTGGCACAACCAGGATCAAGGTTGGTAGGAGGATAAGAACATTGTAAAGAGTCTATTGAGGTGTAGGCCTGTTTAAAAATAAATTGTTTCTAAGATCACATTCCAAAATAAATAATAAAAGTTTTAATAAGGTGCTTTAATAAAGGTTTTATTTTTATTTTTTCTTTATTTTTTTTTGTTCCATTTTTGTTCTTTCTTCTTTTTGTTCTTCCTTTCTTTATTTTTGGGTTGAGGGTGCGCCACTGCATACGTCGAATCTTAAGTTAAAAATATTTCATGGGGCACAGAATGACAACTGGGGCAGAGTACAGCACTATTACACTCTGACCCTTACGTAATTGTTACACTCTGCCCCATAGGGTCTAATAACACTTATGAAAGATGATATGAGACACTTTCATTATTATAATGCAGTGCAACTTGGATAATTCGAACGTCTTTAATTCGAAATCATGGTTAATTCGAAGATTTCTCTTAGTCCCTTGAACTTATTAAACCAATGTTAAAAAATCGTGCTTAATTCGAAGTTCAACTTCCTTAATTCGAAGTTTTTTTATAAAAAATTTCGAACCATAACAACTTTTTGGCGTTTCATCGTTAAGAAATTCGACAAGTGACAACTGAAATCCCCTTCCCACCACCGTTCGACGCCATTCGAGCTTCCTACTGTCAGTGTCACCATATCTTTCAGCAAACCACGCGTGTACAAGAATTTAACGTTCGCTGAAAAGGTCGCCGTCATTCGCGAGGTGGAAAAGGGTGTGAAGAAGAAATGCCAAATCGCCAATGAGTACGGGATAGCGCCGAATTTCGTCGGTACATTGAAGGACAAACCAATGTAAGTGAAGCTGTTTTCCGTTCACTAAACATGCTTGATGATTTTGCTAACCTTAACCGACTGAATTCTGCTAAACAGACATTGCACAATTTTTTGAGAAACTATAATTTTCTGTATTGAATGTAATATGTAGCTTACGTAATATAAATCTTATTTTGTTTACATACATGTAGTGTTTAAGTCTTTCATACCATGATCTTTCTGAATAAATATTTACTTATTGACAGAATAATCTTTTCAAGTATTCAGTGGACCTGAAATTAAAGTTAAAAGATGTAACTTGTTTAATTCGAAATTTTGGATAATTCGAAGTTTTGTAGTGGTCCCTTCAGCTTCGAATTATCCAAGTTACACTGTATTAACTTAAGGAACAGTCAGCATCACAAGAGACATGAAAGAAAATATTTTACTTACCTGAAACAAAGAAATAGATTTAATCCAAAAGCGCTGCACACCTACCATTCAGCTTCGCAATGGCTTTTGTCAATCGGAAATACAAGTATTATAATAATGAAGCATGATAACGCCAAATATATTAATCAATTCCTTTTGTTATGCGATGAGAAAATAAGAGGAAAAAATAAGCGGCACTGCAAAATTTCATTTTTCATTTTTCGGAGAAATGACCATCTAGTACGATAATTTACTACAAAAAAAATATTATAATTGCACAATCCATGCAAACTAATCAACGTGCATGTAATGTATATTTCATCAATCTATTCCACTAATTGCAACTATCCTCTGAATGTTTCACTGGTAAAATTAAAAGGTCAAATAATTAATTTATATAATAAATATTACATTACAAGTGCTTGGTTAGTGATACTTCTCGATAGTGCATTCAATATGCTTTAGTTCAAATCCCGAGGAACTTTGATTACATCATTTTTCTTTAAATTCCAGGACTCATTTATGATCTCCTGTATCATTCCTGGAATGGAACAGAAATACATTAAATCGAAGAAGCAGATTACTGTGTCAACATGTTCTGGGAAAACCTTGCTTTAATCTTTGTTTACTTTGTTTTATCCCTTCGTCATCAGGAGCATCTTACGTCGTAACTCCCATCTCTTTCTTTTTTTTTTACAGCACAACTTGTGTGAATATTTAAATATCGCACGTAATTGTGTTATTAGAGTTACAATTGTTTATTATATCAAAATCATTTTGAGATTTTAATTTTAATTATTTACTGTAAATATCAACTTAAATCACATTTTCGTTAAGTTAAGTAAGGTTTAATAGATTTTCCAAATCGATACTTCTCTGATTTTCGTTTCGCTACCTTTTCTAATTTAAATAATTGATCAGATTGTAAAATACTAGCTTAAAGTACCCGGCGTTGCCCGGGGAGGGGATGGTTGTAGGAAGACCCGGTTCTTCTCATCTCCACAACCCTATCACATCAAATCTTCCACAACTGTAACAATTGTACAGTTAACAATATATCTACAGTTCCCATTGTCACCACCAGGTGTACATGTGGCGCTGTTTAAGAGATTTCGCGATTTTCACCCCCTTGGGAGTGGTTAACCTGGTTCCAAGGTAGCCTATATTTTCCGGAGGGTAGAGAGTATCTATGCAAAATTTGGTTCCAATCAGTCAAAGGATGTAAATTGTCTAGAGAATATACAAACATATAAACTTTGACTTTTATGTATATGTATAGATAGAACATTCCATTGTATATTTTATTTACTTTCTAGATTTTTTATGGAATGTAAGACAACTGGTTAGAACTGATTGACTGTCAGTTAAAACACCTGAAATTTCAATATCAACCAAACGCTCTGTCTGGAAAATAAGCTTTGTTTCGAATGTATTATTTCTAAACTGCCTATGTGCGCAAAGGATTAAAGGGAGACCTTTAATATGGAAATCATTTTTAGACGAAAGTTTAAGGATTGTTAAAGATATAATATTTCGGAATTGAAAGTTTAATCATTCAATTCCGAAAAATTATATTTTTAACAGTACTTAAACTTTCGTTTAAGAATGATTTAAGAAATTTATAACTCCCCACTTCTGACACTCAATTAAGAAATGTAATGCCCAAAAGAAATAAAAGAAAGGTTCCCAATACAATAATTGACATTGGAATTCAAGCTATCCAATCCTAATGTAAACAGAAGATCACCGAGAGCTTGGCTTATACTGCAGAGACAGATGATGTACGTAATGATGAAGCCATTACATAGACTAGTTGACCCGTGCGAATAATTCGCAACAAAAAAAAAAAACACCTTTGAGAAATAATAAACAAATCCAACAGCTGTCGTGCATGTTAGTTAAACATATTGTCAATAGATGGCGCCTTCTCCATTTTTATGAAAAGGTTGACCCGTGCGATTAATTCGCATGGTATCTTGATCAATCACCGAATGGTAATGTAGAAATAAATAAATGATTACATTTATTTGGCGCCTTTTACATTTTTATAAAAAGAATTTTAAAATAAATTTTTTAACGACATTAATTTTATAAAAATTGTTTATTTTTTCGTCATTAGCGGTGAACGTAATCTTCAAAATGATATCTCAATCATTGATTTTGATGAAGTATTAAGAGAAAAAAAAACACCTTCGAGAAATAATATAAGAGAAGTTGACAAATTTTTGTTTTTTATTGTAATAAATCGTTTATTTTTATTAAATTATAAATCTTTTGTTTGTTTTTTTGTCTGTTCTTATTAAATAAACGATGAAATATTATTTTTAAGTGCATTTTTATTCAAAAAAGTATATATTTGAAGTTTAAAACGCTAAAGCTTTATTTAAAATGTTGTTTCGGTTTCGAAAGATAAACCGCTTCTGTTAAAGCGTATCTACCTTTTTATAAAAAGGCTTTTAAAATAAAGTTTTTAACGAAAACATTAATTTTAAACAAATTGTTTATTTTTCGTCATTAGCGGGGAACGTAATCTTCAAAATGATGTCTCAATCATTGCTTTTGATAAAGTATTAAGCGAGTTATGCCGTACAGACACTAAACTCCTTTGAGAAATAATATATAAGGATAACGATCAAAGAATGACACACATCCTTTTACATTCGAATTCACTTATTGAAGTGTATTTAAAATGAAAGTTCTTCTTCAACAACATTCCACTTCTGAGGGCAAAGAAACTCTTGTGAGTAGTAGCATATAATGTATCTTGGTCACAGATATCGGTCTAAATTTCCTAGATTTCTGGCATCTTATGATTATGAACTTCATTTTACCCTAAAGGAAGAAATTGAAACTGTCTGAGATAACATTAACTACCATTCTTAACTAATTGACAAGTAAACAAAAGCTTTGTGGTCTTTCTAGTCTATTTATTATTTCGAAAACATCCCTCAGTGAAAAGTAAGCCAATTAGCTAACTATTACACTTGTATTGTACTGAAACTGTTGTTTAGTAGAACTGCAGCGAATCTGTTTCTCAGAATTTTATTTTAACATCAATTGAGTGATAAGTCGCTGCTCCTCTAAATGATGCAATTCGTTTTTGAATTTCGTCTAATATTTCATAGATCTTTATGATGCATTGTAGACATTAATACCTAGATTAGTGGAATCTAAAATTTCTTGGCAACACGTTGTCGTCCCCCCCCCCCGCCAAAAAAAAATATTGCCATCTCTACGGAATCACCTACAATTTTGCATAAACTGAAGTAAGCATTCAAATGACAGAAATCAAAATCATATGATCGTTTGTTACTGAGATGTACTAGATCTGTTTATTACTCGTCTCGTAATGCCAGATGGTAAAGTATTGTCAGAAAAAGAAATATGGAAAATTTACCTGTATCATGGCCAGAGTAAGTCGCAGACAGAAATGTTTAACCTAATTATACGTTCGCAAAAAAATATACATAATGTCTACTAACAGGTTAGTATAAGATAGTCACCATATAACAAGCTATCAGCTTCTATCGAACAAAATAATAGTAGTTTTTCCACACAGTAAGACTTGTCACTGATACAGATATGTACATAGCAAATTGTGTACTTGATATTACAATATTTTTTTCGAAGTTCTTAATAATTTTTTGAATTTGATTTATAAATTAAAATTTATTAATAATCAAGCAAAAAACTTAAGAAAAATTACAACAATAATACAATCTTAATAGTCTAGACCAAATCATATTCCAAACATATATTATTTTTTATTGTTAATGTTAATTATTATCCTTTACGATTCCATATCAGTTGTGTATTTCCCTCCGTTCAATAATTAGGCGCAAGGTCCTAGAACAAAAGAAAAAAATCAAAAATTAAACACATTATCTTTATCACATTAAAAATTTGAGACCAATGTTCAAACTGACAACTCAAGACAAGCCTGTTTCACGCTTATTAGGCGATCATCAGTTGAGAGTAATCAGAATGAACAAAGCAGGTCTCATAACGGAGGTGTATTTGAGATTGAGTGGGGAAAGAAATAGAAGATGAAAAATAATTAAATAATCCGAACCAAATGCATACTGCTTCTGCCAGTAGATCTCAACCTATGCTGTCTCTTCTTTATATCTCCCAGGAATCATCTATCAGATTCAACATAGTCTGGATACGTTTGGGATTTTGTCTTTAACGGCGCATTATTTTGAAAGAAGAAAGATGAAAAGAAAGCAAATATATTGTTGATGTTTCTAAAAACATTGTAATTGCCTTGACTTTAGACATAGTTCTGCAATTCATTTAGAAAAGATATAAATTTAACTAATGCAAATGCATTTCATTCAGTAGGAGTTGTCACTGATACAGATATGTACTGTACATAGCAACTTGTATACTTGATTTAACAATATTTTTTTCGAAGTTCTTAATAATTTTTCGAATTTGATTTATTTTGATTAAAAATTTATTATTAATCAATTGATTATTAATAGGCTGGCAGAGCCCAGCACATGAATTCTCTTTTTCTTTATTTTTAATGTGTTTTATGTTTTTAGTTTATATTCAAGGAGGTCCCATTTCTTTCCCCACTCAACCTCATAATCTTTATCACGTTTGTTTGTTTTTTGATAAGACAAATAAAGAATCACTTGTGAATTTGCAAATTTTTGAATAAACAAAAACAATTATAATGTGAAGCTGTATTTTTTTAATCATAAGGCTTCTTATTAGAATAAACAATCACAATTAGGCACAGGTAATACTAAAAGTTACATTCTAAAACTAAATCTATAGAATTTCTACTCTGATATTTACCAAAGACAAATCTAATTTATATTTTTTTATCTTGAACTGCAGATGACAGATATCTATTCAGACAATAGCTACCTTAGTTTTCAAACTGACTCACAAATGAGAATTAGAAGTATAGAAGTATAATACGTTTCTTCCAAATAGTAACATTCATCATTATTTGTATAATAATAATTTCAAAAGATTTGCAAGAACACAAAAAAAGATTATTAGAGATAATATTGACAAAAAGAGACGAAATTTGATTGTATAAATAGGATTTTGTAGGGTATTTATAATATTATATAAAAAAAAAAAATTTTCTCTGTTTTCTCTTTTTGTTTACTTTTGTTAGTTTACAGTTGGCAACCAGAGGGCTATACCTGACAGCCACATTTGTTTTGATTGGATAACTATTCTCGTATGGATTACGAATTTGTAAATTAATTTAAATACCGGTATTGCTTTTCATTGGTTTTCTCCTTTGCTTCATTCTATTTAAGCAGAACTTTATAGGAAATTGATGTGCATGATGATGAAACTCTGGGTAGGTTCGAAAGGCTCCAATTTTATGTAAATATGTTTATTTTTATATTTTTATGGTTGTGTGTATATTTATATATATTTCTGAAGTATTTACGTAAATATCCTATCATATTCTCTTTTTCTCATACACTTCAGGTAACACGAAAAATAGAAAGTTTATAATAATATACCATGGTAGGTCAATCCGGAGATTGGTTCAAGTCTACGGAACCCTAGTGACCCCCGAAGGCGACCCCTAGGAGAAGCCGTAGCTGTACAAGGGAACAGATACTGGAGTGGATTTCCGTTGCCTTCTCCAGGACGCCATTCGGAATGACGTCAGACCGAAGAGAAAGTGAAGAAGAGGCTGACAACACAGGAAAGGAAATTGAAACATTGCTGCTCTCGACCGGAATTTGAACCCGTGTACTGTTACTTGTTGTTTTTAGGCGCACGCCATCTAATGCATCCCCAAGCAAACCACGATCACGGGATAAGAGGGGAGAGGTATGTAAGGTGGGAATAAGGTGTTTGGACGGTAGAGGGGGGAGGTGCCGTGGAAGGCTAGCCTAGAGACAGGGAATTCCCCGGCGGTCCGCGCCTTTCGGATGAAAGAGAAAGGGGCAAAACTCAGGCAAAGGGTTAAAAAAGGAAGATTTTATTATTGAATAAACTACCAGAAAAGATACAATATCAAGTAAAAGATAGGTTACATATTCACTCTGTAATTGTCCGTTCCGATCATTCCTGGGCTGATAAAGTTCTCACGAATGGCACTGGTTCGAGATCCATCAATGACGGGGAGGAACGGCTGGGACGGTCTCGGTGGAATCCACTGGGCACTGCGGAGGCACACTTGCAAGCACTGAAATCTGTATCCGTTTCTCCGGAGATATCGACAGCTAAAAGCGAACAGGCGGCTGGGTTGGAGACTGGCGGAATCGCATTCCTACACGAGTCCGCGATGTCTTCCCTGATGCTCGCCTTTCCGCACACGGACTGCTGCCGACTTTCCTTAAGGGGTGAGCGCCAAGCAAAAAGGTGAAAGCGGGCAGGTTTTCTGCGACGACCGGTACCGCTTGCCGCATGAACTCGGGTCGTCTTACCTGCGCCTCGCCTTCTCAAACGCTGCTTGCCGGATTTCCGTCGTGGGTTGACTCTGAGCAAGCTGGATGCGGGTGGGGTTCTTGACGACTGGAACCGCTGGCCGCGTGAACCGTGTCGTCTTCCCCAAACCTCGCTTTCTCCGCTGCTTCTCAGATACTGCTCCGCTTCCTCTTGTTGACCGCCATTATATCCGTCGGGGGGGGGTGCCGAAACTTTCCGTCCCCACCGTCGCTTCTGGCACACCACTCTTTGTTGTGACATCAGGCCCTTTGTTCCGCCCTTAGTTGCGAGAGCATTTATGGAGCAGTTTACAACAGGGGAAGGATGGAAAACAAGCTTTTAGTTCCCGAAACAATGGACGATATGGCAAGATGGACATTGCGTAATTTCAGGTGAAACTTTTACGAGCCTCTTCCAAAGTCGTTAAACCATTGTGTAAGATTTCTTGGTGCCGAGTTGACGGGAACTTGCAACCTTACAGGCGCCAGGACTGAGAAACGACGAGGGAGAAATATGGAAAGTTAGAAATGATCAGAAAAGAAAAAGAGAAATGTAATTAGAAATATAATGTCAAGAAAGAAATAGGGAAAGGGGTATGAGCGGAGCGCGGGGCACGAATATGTTCGTGACAGCACCGGCAGGACTGGCCTTACGGGAGACCGACGCCTGAGACCGCACGACCGTGCCGGCACGGCAAAGTTTATAATACAGTCACTAAAATATAAAATTTGAAAATACATAATTACAATACAAATTACAAAATTCCCAACGTAATATTGTTTGAGAATTGTAGAAAGAAATCTCATCACTAAGACGAATAAATGTATGCTAACGTAGGAAATTGTTTTGAAGAATTAAGTTACTTCTAAATATCAAAGTGTAATTTCTTTGGATATTATTTTCTTACTATTCTAACAAAAATAATTCGTCGAAATAAATATTTTTATTAACAACACCTAATTCCTTCGTTTTGATTTTCCTTTTAATAATACATTAGTAATTTTGTTATTAAGTAAATAGAACTTACTCTTCCATTTTCTTTTAAAGAATAGCTTGTTTTTTCTTTTTAGTGCTAGATTCTATTATTATCCAAGCTGAGGGCTTTTAGAGCGGAGATAACTAGGTCAGTAGAGTTATATCTGTTTGATTTCACTAGATCTTAGTTAGATGTTTTTTTCAAAATTTCTAACAGTAGAAAATAACTAAGCAGTTTCTGCAAACGACTTGGGGAATTCAGTTTAGAGTAATTTAAAATAAATACATTTATTTATTATAAGTTATTCCACTGTTGTTGTTGAAGAAATTCGAAAGGAAACTTCCTAAGCCGTCTCTGAATACTCGAGTGAGTCATGAAAACTGTTTGAAAACTGCTCGATTTTAGAGGTTAACCTGATAATGAGTTAGAGACGAAATACTTTTTGGATATTTATTAGTTTTTTGTATTCATTAATGTTAATCAAAAAAAGGTTGATTCTGCAGTCCATATTTTTTTTTATTATTATTATTTTCGTAAATGTTATACTTTTGGAGATATGAAATACTATAAAGTTAGAATTTTTTCAAACATTGGTTGCAGAGAAAAAAATAAAAATGTCCATGTTTTTCAAAAATTGTGAAGACAAAAGTTTCCAAAGATGATTTATTTGTTTATTTTTGTCCTGGAAGCTTCAAATTTTTTTTGAGGTGTAGAAAAAAATACCCTATGCGAAGTTTTAAAATTACAAAAAGTGTATTTCTGGCTTTAAATCTATTCATAGTTTTTGGCATCTCAGACAGTTTGCCTGTTTTGATCAACTTTTTTTTTCTGAGATAGATTATTACATTAAGAATACTGCTGTTTTGTTAATGTTAGCAGTTTAATCCTCTAATGGTGGAAATTGACTTTTCTGCTTCTTCAGAATGATTCTAGAATCAATGAAACCTTTTCGAAAACCCTTCGACTAAAATTCAAATAGAGAATTCGAGGGATGTTAAATGAGATACCATTGCTATTATTTAAAATAAAATTCGGAACTAAAGTCATCTATATTTCATGAAACCTAGATAAAACGAATTATCTCATTTTAAATCAATCAAGTAGAAAACAGTAGATGTCAGTATCGGATCAGTAAAGTAAACTATAATTTTTCGTGATGATTAAACAGTGTCCTTCAGAAAGTATCAGGCCACACGTATTTTCATAATCCATTCAAACACTTACTGACCCATCATGATACCTCCGTAAAAACTTTACAATTTTAGCATTGTCTGATTTCTCGGCACCAATTTACTTTTACTAAAGATTTAAAAATATCGCATGTTTTATGAAGGTTTACCTGGACTTACGACGAGATTACTTCCGACCAATAGGCCGTTAGTCGAAAATTATATATGAGAAATCAGATGTTCAGTGCACAGTACAATACCAAGTCGTACAAATGTGAATTAACTTTTATAGATAATACCAAAAATATTGCAAATATGTAACGGTTATTGAAAATACTATATAACACAGTACATGTACACGATTTAAATAACCACAATACAGCAATAATGATCATTTAAAAAAAGTAGAATACAGAATGGTGTATTTTGTAGCAAAGAGAGACTGCTAACATATAACAATAAAGAGTAAATACATATAACTATAACATAACTCTTCATTATAGCTGTAAAGTACTGTACAGTACTTATAAGTTTGATATGTACTGTAGCATTATACACGTAACAGCACAATCGGCTTGTTACATTGAAAGCCAAGAACCAGATACGAGAGACTTATTTCTACGATCACTGTCGGTTGGTAAAGGTATTACCGAAATTTATCGTAATTGCGAATGGTCGTAGGTTGAATCGCAATATCTCTAGGTTTACTTGTGTTAACAAAAATGAAGGATGTCTACTGACTTTTCTTCCATTTCAAAACTATCAAGCATATGAACTAACTGATATATCAGCTAAGAGCGATTCAATGTATTTACATCGGGAAATTAATTTGCCATTAATTTTGTAGTGAAGCATTGACAGATTATGCAAAGGATTAAATTTACAATGAAGTAAAGTTTCAAATATATAGTTTTTGATGATAATTCACATGAAGCAATATAAATTTGAAGATTTGTATCTACTTTATTGATAGATTTTTTTTTTAATATTTATTTTCACTTGCAATTAAGATTAGAAACTATCATATTATAAACTGTGAAATTCAAGTTTTTATCGAAGATCAAGTTTTATCGTATGTTAAAAATTGAAATTTAAAATTTATTCATGTTCAACTTTTAATTAAAAAAACAAAATTTCGACAGAAGACTGCTTTGTGAAGCCTAAACTATAATAAAAAAATTATTCCAAATACATCTATCTATCATTAATAATGTTAAAGATTCCTAATAAAGGAGTTTGAATTTACTACTATTAATGATTTTTGAAATGATTTAATCCTTCTTTAAGTTTGACAACAAAGATGTGTGTATAGTTTAAATGAATTTCCCAATTTTCGAAAGAAAGATGAATATATTCGTATTGCATTACTAATAATACACACAATATTTATTATCAAATTATATCTTCGTCAGCAATGCCATGTTAATGATTTCTCAAAAAACCTCAGATGGACTTAGTCGACCATCTCTAATCATTTTCCGAATACATCCGAATTGTCGTTTGTCTACACGAATTTTCTAAATTGCAACTGATAAAAAATTATCAAGATATATTCACAACTAAATCTGGCCTAATTCCATTTTAGAATTTCGTCACTATCTTTTGATACACCTCTATCAACTAAGCACTGTTTTTTGAATTTTTCCTCTAAAACTCACCCTCAAAGGCTAACTGGAGGGTAGTTGGTATTTCCTCGTCTTCTGTTGTAAATCTCATATAACCTAAAAAGCAAATGTTATCGTAAGTATTGCCATCCGTTCCACAGACTGGCTCTTTATCATTAGGGCATCCATATCTCATTTCTATAGAACAGCCTTCAGGAATAGTAGTCTCATGAAGACATGTACCTAAAATAGGCGGACAAACTTCATAAGTTCAGAAGTTTGATCCTACCTGTAACGTTTAACAGATTTGAATTATTAAATGAATGAAACAATGAAGAACAAGGTGTAATGAAAATCAAAAATTCTTCTTTAGTATATAAATACAAATAGCTCATAGTAACTCCTTCTTCTACTTAAAAACATCTTTAATCATCTATATTTCGATTTCTTCAGCAGAAATATTTGTATTTATATACTAAAGAAGAATTTTTGATTTCCATTATATCGGCCTTAAGGTAAGGTGTTAAGTTACAGTACAAGCGGAGAAGATTTCTGCTGAGGAAATCGAAATATAGATGATTAAAGATGTTTTTAAGTAGAAGAAGGAGTTACTATGAGTTATTTGTATTTATATACTAAAGAACAAGGTGTGTTGTATTTATTCTGGGATTTCAGATGATTTAACAAAATTACTCAAAAAAAGAAATAGAAAGCAGCACAAATAAAATTTAGCTAAAAGACACGGGAAAAAAACGAAGAATTATTTTATTTATTTTTTAATTATTCTGGTTTAGTCCAGTTATTATAAATTCTTTCTAAACAATATTTTTAAAATTTTTTCTCGAAATCGCTGTAAAAAAGAAGCTGTTATTGCTGCAAAATCTTGATTCCTACTTAATTTCATTTCTTTATTACTACATTTTGTTCTAAAGAGTGAGTCTACATTTTTTTTGATTCTTAAATTGGGGAATTTAAGAATCAAAAAGATTTTTCTCTACTTCCTTCAAGGGCAGAAACATCGTCATGATTTTTTTTTAGCGTTAAAACATGTAAATACTCCCTCCGTCCGAAAAATAAAGAGTCCCATTTTAATTTAACACTGTTATTCGAAACTATGGATCAATGATAGGGATTGAAGGGCATTAAAAACAACAAAAACAAACAAAATGAAAGTTTTACTCAGCGTTGCAAAACCAAAACATAATCATGTGCTACTTTTAATTACATAATAATGTGCCAGCAGTGCGCAGGACTCAATGAATGTTTTTAAAGCATAGCAATTCAAACTGCGCATTTGAATTATTAATAAATAACAATGGGTGCATTGTTATTGCATAAATATATGTTTATCAAAGAAGACTTGATCCGTTTTTTTCTATTTTTCTACTCCTAATAAATAAAAAATAAAACAATTTTTGAAATATGACTCTTATTTTCAGTCGGAGAGAGTATTAACTAAGCAGGAGACGACAAGCAGTTTCTTTCCTAAAGCGTCTTCATTTCTATAAATACTTTAAACAATTTTACAATTTTAGTTTTTACGTTGACGCATTTACACCATATATCCTTTACTTAAAACTTATTATTTAGAACCATATTCACAATTATATAACTAGGCTGCGCGTGGAGGAATTCGGAAAAGGATGAAGTTGTCCTTTTTTTTTTGTTACTGATGTGAGCTAATGCCTGATACTAATATAAATAAATCGTATGGTGTAAATGAAAATCTCCCATCTGATAGAAAGATATAATTTTTTCATTATACTATTTTATGGCGAAATAAAGGTAACTATATAATCCTGTAAATATAAATTATAATATTATCGTTTATATTTAAGAACTGGAATTTCACCTAGTATTATAGAAAATTCTCCATATCTACACGTTAACTTTCAGAAATCCTTTATTCGTGATATTTCGCAAATTTTATGGAGTTTTTTAAACGTCCGAAGAAGCAGATTTGAATAAAATTTGCGAAATATCACGAATAAAGGATTTCTGAAAGTTAACGTGTAGATATGGAGAATTTTCTATAATTATCGTTTATAATAACACCAACATATCTTCATCGATAGGTAGTATGAAAAGTTCTACGAGAACCCAAAGAGAGTAGGAGAGCAAAGAGAGCAGGAACTCAGCTTAAAAAAATCGCATTCCCAATTGAATCTTCCAAACAAGTCATTTTGACTTTTTTTTTAGGAATTACAAGGTAGGCTTGAAAATATTACGGTGAATATGGATGTGAAAATTTACAAGAAATTTTTATATTACCAGCATATAGTAATTAACAACTTGCTGAAACTCGATGAAATTTGAATATAATTGCATTTATTTTCAGTTAATGAGATAGTTGTGAAATCCAGTTAATGAATAACTTAATAATTGCAATCTTTCGTAACATTAAATACATTAACATTGAGTACTTGAGCATCGCCAATAAAAATAAAAATTCTGCTCTCTGGCGTGTTAAAAAAACATGGGGAAGAAAGAGATTCCATTTATAAATCACGGGTGAACCTCAACTTTTGAAGTTATAATATCAATTTCGAACAGCTTCATTACACTTTAGATTCCAAAAGTTTGGGTTTTTTTTCATTATATGTTGACCTAGCTTAAATTGGAAGGGGTTTTTTGTTTTTGTTTTTGTTTCTTTGTTTTTTTTTTGGTTTTCCTTGTTTCTTCATTACGAAGTCTCAAAGGGTAACTCTGTTTCTATTCAAATAACAAACAATGCATTTGACAAAGTGGAATTCAAATTGGATCATTTCATCTTCATAGTAATGATGGCTCTTGGAATTTAATGTTAACCAATAACTATTTACCACATCGATACTAGTTCTAATAATTAATTCTGTTCTAATCAAAATTTTAGGCGATTCTGACTACTCAACGTAAACTAATCTATATATTCCTAAAATATTTTCCCGTGTGTCCGTAGCAGTTCAACAATGGACAAGGGTGTGCCTGTGTAATGCTGCGAATGCAAAAGGCTCAACTGTTGTGATTGCTGAGATTGTTGTGATTTCCAATAATCACAATGGTAGTGCAACAATGGAAATGGGTGTTCAGTTGTCATTGTTGCGAGAAGTCGACAATTGCAAAATGAGCATAGTTGAACTTCAAAATTTTGCGTTCTCTCCATCAACAATGGTGGCCACTATCAAATAATGAGTTCATTCAAAAAGGAATAACATATCCCTATTTGCTCAACTATTCAACAAATCATAATCGCTTTCATTGGAAGCGATTCTTCTTGGATTATCCGTGCTCTTAAATAACAACCAATATAATTCGTAACCTTATTTACTGTAAACTCAATTTACTGTGAATTCAAAGAATCACCAAGCCAAATTGTAAACAGTAAATAAGGTTAGCAATGTTTATTGGTTGTTATTTAAGAGCACGGGCTGATTGTATATTTTCCTACATCACATATTATAAATGACATTCTGAAAGATATTGAGAGGAAACGATTGGAAAGAGCACAACAGACAGATTTGGATCGAAAGAATGAAGCCGAACGTAAAAGACGGTCAAGAGCTAAGGAGATAACGGAAGAGACACAAGAGAGACAGAGGTTAGACGTCGAACGACATCAGGCGGAGAGAGAGACAGAGACTTTAGGTCCCCGAACTCTACTTCATCTAACATCCATCTCAACATATCAAACATAGATATCGATCAATCTGTACAATCCTAGTTGTAAGTAAAATTGTTAATGTGAAGTAAGTTTAAATGTTTTATGAGCGATTGCATGATCTCAGGGTAAATCAGTTTAAAATTCATGTTCAGGTTTGTTTGTTTTTTCTAAAAATCAGATTATCATGATGCATCGTTTTTCAAACATTAATCTCGGATAAAAATTGTAAAATGAGGTGTCTTGTATAAAAATTTTTAAGAGATTAGATTTCTAGAAAGATTCCTCAGCTTAAAGAAATATATTCAGCTCATTTGGAGGTTGAAGACTAAAGGAGATAATAGATAATTATCTCAAAGGAGATAATAATAGAAATCTTTAGAAGTAATGGCTTCCCTTTGAGCACGTTGGAGATGTTGATTGGGGGATTTTTTAATACGATAAGAGGGTATTCTTATAATCTCGGAGGCTCGTACCAAATCAACAGAGGGAACGATTTATCTAGCAAAAACAAGAAAAAAGAGCGATATGTGTCATTGATATACGATGAAGACATGATTGATAAATTAAAGACTATCCTGAATGAAGCCGATATAGGGGTGGCATGTAAAGCCCACAATACTCTGGTGAATGCCATTAATCGAAAAAAAAGAATACCCGACCCAGCACAAAAACTGAAAACAAAAGGGGTTGTATATGGTATCGTTTGCGAAACCCATGGAGGCCCGGGTAACGGGTGTCTTTACGTGGGCCAGACCGGCAGGGAACTGGGAACCCGGCTTGGCGAGCATATAAACGCGATTAGAACAGGGAATGAAGCCTACCACACTGCAGTGCATTATAGGAGCAAAGGGCATAACTTCAAAAAAAACGATGTGATGATTTTGGGTAAACAAAAAAATGAATACCTTAGAAAGTTCCTCGAATCATGTATAATAAAAACACACAAAAGCTATAATCGGGATTTATCCACACGTAATGTGTTGGAATACGGCCTTTAAAAATCATGGCAAATAAGGGTAAAAAAAAAAAAAATAAAAAAATGTAAGGGCAGGAGAGAGAAAAAAGGAAGGAAAAAAGAAAAAAAAAAAAAGGGGAGAAAAAGAAAGGAAATAATGAAGGAAGAAAAAAGGAAAAAAAAAAAAAAAAAGGGAAGGGAAGAGAAAGAAAAAGAGAAAGAGTTTTTTTTTTTTTTTTTTTTTTTTTTTTGACACCAGGGGGACAGGAAAGAACAGAAGCTTCCGGTTTTCGGTATTTTAGTTATTTCTTCGACGATTCCCTGTAAGGGAGGATCTGTTCAAGGTAGGGGGGTCTTTTAAAATAGTTTGACAAAGAAATCTGAAAGTAGAGATATCGAAACGTACGTCATTTTACCCTTTAAATGTTTTAACTGTGAATAAGTGTCGAATTAGCTGGCTTTTACTAAACAAAAATAAGTTGTATAGAACGTAATCCCTGAAAAAAAGTACATTATAAATAATAATGATAAGAAGCATATTATCTTATATGAATATAAAATCTTATTACGATATGAATATTATAAATTATTCTGTTATCACAAAAATAACTGTTTACAGCAAAATCACAAAAATAACAGTGCCAATAGTTTGTTTTTCTTAATCACAAAAAAATATTGCTGACTTCTATTTAAAAATTGATCGACGAAAGAAACAAGATGGCTCTCGGTTGCAACGAAAGAGCGAAGAAAGCGACAAGATTTGGAAATGTTGGATATAATTCAAAACCTATAAATGAGCGAAGCGATGAAATTCGAGGTATTGCCAAAGTCGAGGTATTGCTCGATTTAATGGCAAAAATTATATTCGTTTCCCACAACTACAAAATCATAATGAAAGAAAATCAAAAGCAATGAAAGAATGTATGCTGGTGTTGTATTAAATAATTTCAGATATATTTGATCTCGAAGGCTAAGAACACAATAAATTAATTGCTGCAAGTAATATGCAGGGTGATTCTGAAATACTTGGCCAAACTTAAAGTCTCCATGTAATGTAGCAAAACAATAACAAAAGTCCACATTTAGATTAGTGATTTATTTTGTCTTAAAAATCCATTATTTCGAATCAAAAACTGAGCTGTAGATGAGATAACTGATGAAATGCTAAAATTGTTCTGTTAAATTTAATTAATAACCATCCTCTCATTTGAATATTTGCCTTTTATTAAATTGCATCATTCTTATTTGTGTAGGTATTGAAATGTGCAGGTATTGAAAACGAATTTCAAGGCCCAATGTAACGTAGCAAAAATAACGAAAAAAGTCCACACGAAAATTTCGGGTGCGGAAATGCCTTATTGAGATGTTACAGAATGATTAACATGTACATACTGTAGGCTACGGTGTAGCCACTATAACCCGTCTGGTCATTGGATTGTCGAAGGAGGACCAAAACCTTGGCCTGCACGCTTCGCCAACCTAAATCATGTGGAATTTTTTCTCTGGCACTATCTGAAAAGTCTATTGTGCCTACACAGGTTCCCAAGGTACAAACATTGCATATAGATGAGTGTACGACGATTCAGGGTACCCTTGGAATGTTTGAGCGTGTCCAGCAATCCTTACGACAATGGTGTTTTGCTGCTGGTGGAGGCCACTTCGAACACCTCATCTAACAGTGGTTCCAACTGTTCAAAATTATACTTTTAACTGTTAATTCACAAAACTGAATTTGAAATAAAAAATATCTGTAACTTTTTTTTTTTTAATTTTCTGTTTCTTATCTTTAGAATTCATATTAGCCTAATTATCTTAAATTATGCTAACTTAAATCTATTATGATCTATTTCGTTCAAAACCAACGAATACAGTAAGACTGACGAAAAGCAATTCCGTCGAGTCAAAGAAATCCGAGAGCCTGTTTTTCGTTCCAATAAAAAAAAAAAATTATCTCAACGAATACGTCGTTTTTAATTGATTCAAAATAATCGTTCTACATGAAACTGAAATTTAAAAAACTAATAGCACTTTTCAATCAAAATATTTCTGTAAATCAAAAATAATGAGCAACTATAGAAGTTAATGATATGAAAAGATATTATTTGCCATTAAGTGACCAAAAAAAAAAAAAAAAGAAAAACTTAGTTTATTGAAAAGCAAAATTTAACGTCCAAAATAATTTATAATATTTTTTTCTTGATTTAGTTTATTCTAGTTATTAAACAATGTTTTATTAAAAAAAAAAAAAAAAAAACCCAGGAAAACAGGATATAGAAACAAGACCATTGTAATGTAGTGAAATTGTTAAAAGGATTTAAGCATAGATTTATTATGAGACATTCTTTACTTACTTTACATATATATAATATATATATCCTATGTAGAAGGTCTTGAGGTCATTATTTTTTCACGTGAAATCAGATCTTTAGGTAAGATTCGTCAGACTACATCAAGGTTTGCGGAACTTTGTTAGTAATTAATTGAGCCCCTCCCCCTTTTTTTTTGACATATGAAAAGTACATATATCTTATTATTCACAAACAAAAATTGGAATTTTTAGTATTTCTTTGATCTAATATTAAAGCTTTCGCAAACAAGTTTTAGTTTTGCAAGTAATCTTCGGAATTCTGACTATCAAAGTATCCAGTTCGAATTACATCTTGCGTTGTCACCATTTTCATTGTACTTTCTATTATTTTTACCACGCTTTTATTAACTCTTACTATCCGGTTTCCGGATCAAATCTTGTAATCAATTTTTAAGTCAGTTCCCATCTCTCAGTCATCTAAAAATTTTGCATATTTTCTGATGTCTGACGACAATACAATAATATACAATAATACTGTATACTGATATATTCATATATTAATAAATTTTACATTAATATATTCCGCCAAGGCAAAACGTCCTTACGTGCGCAGTTACTACTGAGACCAGCCCATACTGTAATCTCGACTTTTACAATGTCTGATGTAGAATTAATTGACCCATTCTATTTTAAGTAATTTCTCTCTTCAATATTTAACTTGATATCCTAAATGTGTTGTAGGTCTATGCAAAATAAAGTCATGTAAGGAATGACGTTATTTTAGGAATTCAGTATCTTACCGCGATATAAAAACAGCAACTAAAAATATGAAATGCATCAGAGGAAAGTCATCTACTTGGGAGGTCACGTGACGTAACCGGAGGTCACGTGACTTAGGGTCAACTTCTAAACCGTTCATTTTAGATTGTGAAACTATAAGGAGAAATGTTCCTCTCATTGAGATGAACTTTTTACGATAGTCCGGTCGCGTAAAGGATCACGTGACTGAGAAAATGACCTCATAATCTAAAATCACGTGATCACAAATTTTTCCGGGTTTGATAGTGTATATTATATGTACACATTATAGCAATATATTTTTTCAATAGCTTTTAATAGCTGATGATATATCATATTTCACCTTCAAGTTTATATTACTTTGTCCTAATCAGTTGCAGAGTTAGTCGAGCTTCTAATACGACACTTCACTTCAAAATTTCAGATTAAGTTAAGAATTTTCAATTCACATTTAATTTTTAGTGATAATAGTTATTATGATTAATAAAGGATTTGTGTGAGTGAAAGAACTACGAGATTTCTGAAATATATTTCAATTAAATTTTAACGTGTATAAAAATTGTGACAAAAGAAATATATTTCCAAAATTAATTCAAATTCATTCAATCTCAAATATCCTACATGAAACATTATCAATTGAAAGAAACAGTGATGTAAATTTCAATGAAAATTTTCCATTTATCTATAATTTTCTTTTGGAAAATCGAAGAATTCAGTACAGATTTGTTTTCTACTGTTTTTAAACTTAAAATACAAAAAAAAAGCAAAAACAAAAAAACAAAAAATGAGACAAAAAAAAAACAATTTTGTGCTACAGCATAAATTTAAGGGCTACCCATAATAATAATAAAATTTAAAAATAATAATAAAAAAGGAAATACACTAATGTAAGGAAAAATTTAAAAAAATTAGGGAAAAAAATTAAAAAAAACTTAGGAAAATAAGGAAATAAAAAAAGCACATGGACATTGAGAAAAATAGATTAAGAGGAAAAAACTCCAGTAAAAATACGGATTCGGATTGACAACATAGAAGTCCGAGAACTTTGCCATCAACCTACAGCTGACAACTGAAATGGGATGACTGCATTTCTAATATTTAAGCTAATAGCGGAAATCCATTGAAAACTATGCCAAACATCTTGAATATGAGGGGGCGTTGATCTCTGAAAATACCCCATTCCTACAGTTTTTGGACCACTGAACACGATGGAGAAGTCCGTTTGCCGATCCGACCTTCCATTCGGGAGTTGTTAGGATAGGACAGGTACGGACGGACGGACAGGACAAACAGATAGCTATCGATTTTGGTCGCTATCACAACAGCTCCCAAATGGGTCGCTAAAAAACCAACTGAGAAACCAACACATTTAGCCTAATGATTTATTCTCTAAACAACCAACTCCCATATGGCTAAATGAACATATAGAAAAAGTTGATCAAAGGTATCAAAAACAAAATTAACTCTGTTTAGCAACAGGCGTAGTTACTGTCTTATATCATTTTTTTTTTTATTTATATAATAATTTCCTCCTCTGCTACAATAACCTGCTAGTAAAATCAACATCTACTACTATCATTAACAAGTGATCACGATCGATATGCATATCGGTCTAAGTTGTGCATACACAATACATGTCCACTAGTATTTTTCTTTAAACCTGACGGCAAATGAACTCTTATTTTCAGAGCCATTGATACAAATTGTAATATAATATATCTCAAGCAATCTTTGAAACTTCTTATGCCTTAGGTTTAAAGGATTTAATGTTTCGTAGAAATTGAAAGTCTTTATTGGCATAAATAAGATAAAGTTAAAGATGTCCATGATTACAAATAATAGGCCATTATTAAATCTAGTTGCTTGAAATACTGTAAAATTAATAGATTTATTTATTTAAGTGTTAAAGTAACGCTTTATTGATTTCCAATTCCAACAACCTATTCAAGTTGCAAGCAAGTTTATTACACAACAGAAAGCAAGTTGTTTTCGACGATTCGGTCTAGTTATTAGCCTCTACAATAACTAAATAAACATTAAAATGATTCTTTTTAATTCTGGAAGTTTAGTTTGGGTTATTTTTGGAGTCAATAAATTTTTAATCAGACGTACGGAAAGCCACTAAAACTTTACATCAAATAAACTTTTCCTTTTATTCTTTAAATGAATCTTTTAATTATTTTTTTTCCAGTAACATAGCTTGTTAGTTTTTGGTCCTATAATAAAATTGGTGATTACGCTTAAGGCTAAAATATTTTCATGTATAAATTTTACCTGTATACATAATTTCAAAGAGAATAAGTAATTACTCCTAGTTTCAAGAAACTTTAAAGTTAATGTAAAAGTTACATAAAGAGTTTTTTAAAAAGGTTTTTTAAAAGAAAGTGATAATTAAATGCGTGTCTCTGTTTGTAGAATCTGTACAATCCAACGAGAATCCGGCGCAGACATTATCTCTACAATTTTGAGAAAAGTTAGGGCTTGAACTCCAACTTAGGTATAGATATTATTTTCTTTTTAAGTTTTCGTTTCAAATTATTTAAAATTGGGTATCTTATTACTGTATCTAAGAACAGCCTCTGTATTTCTCATTTAGACAAGAGAATTTACGGTTCAAAGCATAGGCTTAAGGTTAATACGTAGACTTTTCTGTAGAATGTTCCACAGACAAAAAACTAGTTTCATTGTTCATTAAATTGCCAGAAAAAAATAAGCGATCATAATTTCCAAAAAAAGAGAGAGAGAACTCTTTTCCATCTCTGACCAAAGTTGTAAAGGAAAAGATCCTTAATATAAGGGAGATTCAACTAATCTAATGAATTACAAATAACTAACAATGAAATGATAGTTACCGTATCATCTTCAGTTTTTATAAGTAATTTATAAGTTTTATAAGTAATTGTTAGATAATGAAGTTAAGATCTTTAATTTTTTAATAGTTACAATCGTAAAAGATGGACGGATGATCAAAATATTGGAATTATCTATATTTCTTATTTTACTTCGGTTTCAAAATTAATTAAGATGAAAATTACAAAACTGTACTGTAAAATTTATCTAATATTTCATGGGTTCCCTTTCATACAAATGAAAATATAATGACGAAATCTAATCTGATAATATGAAAACAATTACACGATATCTGTCTAAATAGTCCGGATATGGTAACGTTTTGCATCTTGTAATATAATGTTATATGATAAAATTTTAGTTTAGAAATAATTTTCAAAATCAAATGTAATCTAATAACAAAATAACTATTTTGGTATTAGATTTATCTTACTAAAAATAGTGCTGACGTAGATTTTTTATCAACTAATGGTATGTTCAAAAATAAAATTTGAAACTTTTAAATTTTTCAAATGTTTTGAATTATGTAATAAAACCATCCGCAGAAAGCTTTAGATTTTCAGTTTTTTAACAAATAAAAATGAGGCCTGATGGATTATATTGTGATGATTGGTGGTAATTTTTTTTTCTAATAACTGTCTTATTTCAGCTATAGTTTGAACAGCTGGAGTTTTCAGATTTTTAGAATTCAGAAAAACAGTTGTGGTTGTAATTTTTTATTTTTAGCTAAAAAATATCAAGATTCTTAAAAAGAATTGGGGAAAGAAATTAATTCTTGTTCAATTCCTACCTTCATGATTCAGTTGCAATGTAGTAGGGATTCCTTTTGTTTCAGTAAAGAATCTAGTTGAGCAGAGATCACACATGCTCTGATATGTTTTCCCATCGGTGCCACACACTTCGCTGTCTAGTTCGCATTTCTGCATTTGACAAATGGGAGCAAGTGGAGGAGACCAATAACAATCACTGCCAGGAAGAAAATCTTTAGCAACACATCCGGAAGGCATTGTCATGTTGTGCTTGCATTCACCTGTTAAAAAAAAAATATTCATTGAATTTTAAATTTTATTAAATCCGAGAATTTTTTTTTTGCTATTGTTGTGATATGTTATTAATATCTAATTTTATGTTACTAATTCTTCACCAATATCCAACAACTTCTGAAAACTTCTGATATCCATTTTTATTTAACAGTAATTATTTATTTCATCAAGATAATTAAACATCTTTGACTCTTTCATCATTCTTCACTTGATTTTTTTATAGACCTCCTTACTAATTCTTAGGCTTCATAAGAAGTAAAATAGTAAATGAATTCTATTTATTTGATATTTTCATTTCATTATAAAAACGCTATATATATGTAATTATATTTCTTAATTCTACGTCTTATCTCTTTCCTACTACTTTTAGAATAAAATCAGCAGGTATCATTGATAGTATCCAACGACCATCTGCTACAGCGCACACAATACAATCTACTTCCCTTTCCTCTTGGTCTCATCCTTTCGCTCTCTATGGCATTCTAGATTTCCTTTGTTTTTGTTTTTTCTATTTCTAGTATTCAAGGAACAGTTTGGTTGTATGAAATATACAGGATTTCCAAGAAATAAGTGAGGTGGTTTGACACCCTATAGAATGAAAACTATCAGTCTGAAAGCGCCCACATTTCAACTGTAGCCAACTTAGGGGCAGGCAAATTGATTAAAAGAAAAAAAAAAAAAAGGGTAGTTGATATTTCCGCCACAGGTGGCGCTGTATGCTCAACCGTGTCCAAAAGCAAGCACGTGGCATGCAGACGTTCATATACTAGCGATATTGATAGTATTAAGATTGGTAGTGCGAGCTGCTGTGGTTAGGTGTTACTACCAAAACGGTAATAATGCACGAAAGGCCATTCATCAGTACACGAATGAAACAAGTGTGCGAAACGTTCTTTCTGCTAACGCTCTAAGGACCATGGCCAGAAAATTCGAACGGACAAGGAAATTTACAGTTGCCGTGGGTAAATGTAGAAAAAGATCTCGGAGGACGTGGTCGATGAAATTGCGGTTGCATTACAAGCAAAACTGCAAATGACAAACGATGCAGCGCAAGTAGCGTTGAGTGACTTATCACTACCCTTGTTAACTGTGCATAGTGTTGTGAGGAAAATACTCCGCATTTACCACTATAAAATTCATAGAGTTCTTCAACTGCTACCACCCGATTACCATGCTCATGCTACGTTCGCAATGACGCTGATGGAGAGATGTGCTCTTGATGAACATTGGCTTGGGCACATTCTATGGTCCGATAAGGCTCATTTTTTCCTTCAACATGGATGTCAACACCCACAATTGTCGAATATGGGCCACTGAAAATCCATTTGGACTCCATGAATTTGCACACCAAAACAACAATTTGGTGTGGGATGACGTCATTTTTCCTCATTGGTCCGTTCTTCTTTAAAACCGAGTTTCGTCATGGTCTCACTACAGCCACGGTGACTGTAAGTCACTATCTCAACATGCTGTCCGATGTTGTGCCGGAGTTAGCGCGTAGGGTGGGTACTTGATATAGCAACATTCATGCAACATGGTGCACCGCCATACATACGCTGCCACCTTTGCGAAAGATAGGGTTATCAATAAATTCTTTCCAACATGTTGGCCTCCCAGATCTCTGGATCTAAACCCTTATGATGTTTGGTTATGGGATTATCTGAAGGCGAGGGTTTACGAAGTTGAGGTTCGGGATTTAGCATCTAGAGGATAACATCAGACGTGAATGTACCAACATTCCGGTGGAACTGCTCTCAGCTACCGTAGATAATCTTGTGTTATAGTGTCAGACGGTAGTATCGGCACGGAAGGGTCACACTGAACAGCTGCATACACTGGGTGTCGGACACGGTTGAGCATTCAGCGCCACCTCTGGCGGAAATATGAACTATATTTTTTTTTAATCAATTTGCCTGCCCATAAGTTGGCCGCAATTGAAATGTGGGCGCTTTCATACTGTTAGTTTTCATTCTGAAGGGTGTCAAACCACCTCAGTTATTTCTTGGAGACCCTGAACATCCAAATCTTTTTATAATTCTATTATTATCATGCAAAACGGACGCGTGAGTATCCATTTATTAATATCACTCTAATTCTTAACATTCTGAAATAAGTTTGCTGACAACTAAAAAATGAAATATCATCATATTTAAGGGATTCAATGAAAAAAAATGATAAAATAATCTAACTATATACAAGAAGAAAAATTTCTATTTAATATCCTTTTTCTAATTAAAAATTAAAGATTTGATTGTAATTTATTTTCAATGGTGCCTTTGAACCAACCACAACCCATTTATTTATGGATTTTTTCGTAATTTCATTTATAGTGTCTTAATATATTCTGTAAAGAGTTACATAATTATTTACTGACTTACAATTAAAGTACAAAGTTTATTTCTTGAAAAAAGAAAGACGTTACGATAAAATTCTTATTCTATAAAGGAAATATTCAAATTTTAACTCAATGAAAATAAAAAATGGAAACCTAACACAATCAAATATGGTAGAAACGTATTAAAGTTTTATAATATATTCTTATTAAAGTTCTATAGTCAAGATTTCTTTTTGGAAAAGAAAAACAAATCTCATAATAATCGATAACATTTTATTTTGATTAAGTAAAAAAAATAAATTAACTACTATTATAAAAATTACCTTCGTATATGATTCCAATGTAGACCTCGGTAGTATTCATTTGCTCTTCGACCTCATACATGAAAGAACAGAGTTCACAGGTGTTCTTGTAGGTCCAACTATGAAGGGCACACACTGGCTTATAAGTGTCGGAACAATTATGATGTTTCATATCAGTAGTACATTGCATATCTTTCTCAAGCTTATAGCAACTTCCTGAAAGTATGGAAGCTTAGACATTAGTTTCTTAATTATAATGAGAAGAAAACAGAGAAAGTCGTTAGAACTTAGTAAATTAATGTGAGACAGTTTTCCTAAAATTTAAGGCCTAAATAAAAAAGAAGAGCTTATATAGAGCAAGAATCCCTTATAGCATTTATTAACAGGGTAGCTGGGAGAGAGCGGGCTGTTCAGCAATAGCCTCTGGTGGGAGTTCGAATGATGGCAAAATGGAGTACTTAGCATACTTTTGTTGGAATAGTCATTCCACGTCAAGTATCCAGGCCTTGACACCCACTTTCTAGTTGAGATTTTGTGTACTGCTATTATACTTAATTTCATGAACTTTTGCCAATTTTTATTGCATTATATACATTCTGTTGGTAGTAATTGCAGAAGTTTGATGCAATGTGGTACTTCAAAGCGAATTGTAAAAATTTGAAAATTGGCTGCAGTTTTTAAATGGAAACAGGTAGTCTGACAATTTTTTCCCTGAATATGCTTTCTGACATGTAGTTTACGAAAACATGAAAGAATTGGCCATATAAAATTTTGTTTTAATTGCTTTTTAATTGTTTTTCTTTTTGTTAAATTAAAAAAAAAATTGGACCCATTGCCCCCTCTGAAAATCATTGAAAAAAATTAGAAAGTGATCTGAAAATAGTAAAGTTTCATCACAAAAAAAATCAGTTTTGAGAAATGAATGGTACTCACAAATTTTTCGTCGTGAATTTTGAGAACATTTCCTTTCAGCCATTAACATTCCCATAATATCCTTAATAGAAATACTGGTAATTACCCAAGAAACATTAACAACATAAGTGAGCATAAAAATATACAAATGCAACAAAAATTGCAATATAAAACAAAACTACAAACTATAACTCTAGATATCATTGCATTGAGTTAATTCAGTTATGACATAGAAGTTAACATGTAATAAAGTTAGTGTTCATA
>JAFIDM010009631.1:358447400-358534202 GCA_023159025.1 Thereuonema tuberculata
TACCATGAACTGGAATAGTCGATTTTCAACTCTCAGAAAAGAACGGGAAAACAATAAGTCTTTCTGGATAACCTAATTGAAGATTTATTGATTTCTTTCTTTAATTCTTTTTTCTTGTATCTTTACTTCTTCACAAGAATATCAATTCAATATATCCACCAAAATCTTTTCTTTTTGCTTTTTTTTTATTGTAGATTTGTATTAATTGTAAAGAAAAACTCTATCATTACTACAATTTGCCACGTAGTATTTCTGTGTGCTACTTCTATCGGATTACTACATTTCTATTGGATTACTTCTATTGGATACATCTTTGGTTTCAAACTGAAGCGAAAATGTATATTGTTTCAAATGTATCTGAATGTACTATTTCATGTATTTTGTTGGAATTTACACATTCCAATTCTTAACGCCGCTATATTTCTTACTGCGAAATCAGTTCAAAAGTCACTATCCAAGAATTAAAAAAAAAAGTACACTTTCAACAATCATTTCAACCAATTATAAAGCATTCTCTAAATCAATGTTTTCCAACCTTTTTTGTGCTGTGCCCCACCTAAAGTATCTAAAGTGTGCTATCTAAAGAAAATTAAATTAAAAAAAAAAAAAAAAACTTTTTTAACTTTCAAAACAAAAAAAAAAAAAACAAAAAACAAAAACAAATTACCAACATTTTTTACTTTCACAACCAAAGAAAACAAATTACCAACATTTTTTACTTTCACATAAAAACAAAAAAAAAAAAACAACATTGCTCCATTTTTGAATTGCCCCCCTTAACAATCAAATTGCCCCCCTGTGGGGCGTGCGCCCCACGTTGGGAAGCAGGGCTCTAAATTCTCTGATTTTTTAAATTGTAATCGTGAGATCAACCGGATCTATAAGTTTATGAGCAAATGAACTCTAATTCATTCATTTTTATTTGTCCTCATTTTTATTTCTCATAATACCTTAGGACAAAGTATTGGTATTCATATCAAAAAACGATTTTTTTTATTGGAAAACCATATATTTTTTAATTATTGGCAATTGTTGATAAGTAATTATAAGTGTATGTAGTGTTGATATCCAAATGCAATAACGTACATAAAACTTTATAACTGAAAGCTATCTGGATCTTGTCGTATAGATCCTTTTATTTTGATTTAACTATTTTCTACAGTTAAATAAGGAGTCGCTGCTTTTGTCTGATAACTAAAACACATATAATCCAAGCAGTAGAAAATTTCTTATTTGCGATTTACAACGTAATTGATTTCTGTATATAGAACTTTGCACGATACTGTTGGATCAAATAATTCAGGTAATAATGTACCAATAAGAATTTTTATTAATTGGATTGTACTGACTGAGTTTTTTAACCTATACTAAATAAAATCCTTATGAAGGATTAAACTTCGCAATAATAAAATCAAATATTGGAGTTCAGAAAACTAAGTAAATAAGAAGGCAAGTCTTGTAATGATTACAGGAAGATTTTGTTTCCTGAATAGCTGATTGTAAATTTAACATTACCGATTTCTTCTCATCTGAATTACCATCAATGCAGTATTTGGAGTGATATAAACAGAACATCACTTCCTGTTTAATATTTTCATTTACCTTCTAGATGAATGCCTTCAAAGCAGCTAACTGAAGTCTAAGAGCTAAAGTACATGTCGTTGTCACCACATTTTGGAAGACATGCTCAACTATATTTACTCTTGAAATATAGAATTATTTCTATCAGAACAATCACAAAACTTTTCAGACAAAATACGAAGGTAGAATAAAAGCCTCCATTGATAAAAAGAATATTTTATTGCAAAAATTCTTATAGGACATTAGTTATGAATTATTTGCTTGCCTTTACTTCGTAAATTTACTTCGTATTATGATTTTTATGTTATGTTATTTTGTTAATTTATAATTATAGATTTAACCATTGAATATTTTAACACAGGCTCCACAGAAGAATTGGAAGTCAGGGATTAAATAAAGATTGTAATATATAAAACTTAAAATTACTTGCATAATTTCTTGAATAATAATGTAGCCATAATGTATTTATAAAATCATCTACAGTTTCCTCACTGTCACAAGTTTCATAAGGAAGATGATTCAGAATTTCAACAATTATTAAAATGTTAGAAATCGTTATTTTGGATGAATGAATCATACTGCTTTAGTGTTTTATTTTCAAAGATGATAGTCATAAAGTTCAGAGGAAAGAATTATGAGTAAATAAAGAATAATCCGTTTTGATGAGATAAGACCTAAGCCGACCACAATACTTTTACGATTATTTTATCTATTCCTTTTATTATTATTACTTCTTAACTAAGAACATAAATGATAACTCACTGGTCCGTGGTTAACACTGTAATCATAAATAATATGAAAAATATTACGCTTTTCGAAGAACTAACTATTTTTTTCGAAAACCAAAATGAACTTTTCTAAATTCACAGCAGAAAAAAAAACTATAACGGATTCAGTTAAATACAATTTTATTTAAATTTTCAATTTTTTAATAAAATTCTCGAGCTTAGCCAAGAGACATTTTCTGATGAAATCTACATATTCAATTAAACCAAAATTTTTGTTACATTGTACTTTGGACTTATTTATGTCTGTTATCTATTATATCGACATTAAAAAAAGACCTACTGTATATATATAATGAAAAATAATTACTTAGTATCAAATTAGATGCAATGAATGTTAATTTTCTAACTTAAAAACAAAAAAAAGTTATTTCCTGAATAGCTGATTGTCAATCTAATATTATCTAAAAATTTGATCTTGGAGCAATTTCTTCAATTCCAAATTACCCTCGATGCAATATTTGTAGTGATATAAAGAGAGCGTAACTTCCTGTTTAAACTTTTTATTTATCTTGCAGGTGTACTTCTTCTGTAGCAGTTTATGAAGTGTCAAGCTCTAAAGTATAATCTCACAGCACTTTAGAAGACAATCATTTAGGAGACAAATTTAATAAACAAAGGTCCTTTATTTCGAATGAATATTTAACGTGCGTAAAGTAAATTTAAAAAAAGTTCAAAGTTCTAGCCAACGCACATGATAGAACTATAATGAATTTAAATTAAAAATAAAAACTAAGAAATTAAAAACATGTTAAAAAATAGTCAGACTAGTTTCGGCTTAATTAATAAGCCAGCCTCAGTGTGTTAACTTTTTTTAAAGGTTTTATTCATCAAAATAATTATTTTGCTTACGGAAAGCAGACACTTTGAAAGAGTTTATGAAAGTTCATTTAAGAAAATAAATTAACGTGCATATGTATATAAATATAGCTGCTTTTGCGCCATTAAAAACCAATCAACCAACATACCACGTATATAAATTTGTGAAAAAATTGAAAGTGCACAGATTCCTGAGATGATAGCTCAGGGTTAGAGAAGCTTTCTTTATTTATCTGCACCTTCAATTTTTTCACAATTTTAGTTCTTTTAATTTATTACGACAAACATCAATAACAATTTTTAATCCCAAAATTTAAGAAAATTATAATAATATTATAAAGAAACAGGAAAAAGTTTGTTTTAGGATAAATTTATTAATTTATCATATCGTATTCGGGAAAGAAAAATTTTTCGATAGTAAGTTTACTAAGTCGAAGTAAGTATAGAATTACAAGGTGTTCATAATTGAAGTTCACATTTCGAAAAGCTATAAATGGAGAATCAATCAGCTGGACGAGTTCATATTTCACATGAGAACGTTCTTGGCGATTGAATTTTGTTTGGAGCCAAAAAGAAAATTACTCCTAAGGTGGCCGCTAGGGCGATATATCACACTGTAATACTGTAGTGAATAATGCAAATGACGAATGCACATGCCATGACCCGTGATTGTAAACTGCTAAAAAAGGAATACGTCACTTCATTGCATAGTGACAATGTTATCAAAGCTTCGCGCACTTTTTGTGGAGCTGTTTTATCAAAACAATACCATTGCAAAGTTTAGAACTGTAAAGGAACTAAAAACTGGCCCTATGACCTCGAACTGTGTTCGATAAATGATCCAGAAATTTGAAGAGACAGGTTCCTTACAGGTGAAGCCTGGCAGACGACGGAAAACCGTCAACCAGCAGACAGTGGAGTACGTAGCCCTATCGGTGGAGGAAGGAAGGATGACAAATGTCGTGGGAAGCAGCAGTGCACGGCGTGTTGCACGGTCATTAGACAAACTCATAAGCACTGTTCACAAAGTTCTACGACAAATTTTGCGCTGGTGTGTTCTGCTATATTCAGCAATTACTGACTCCCGACAGAGGTGCACGTGAAACATTTTCCCTGCAGTTTCTTGCTCGAACTGAGGTGGAAGCCGACTGGCTCATGGAACATTTTGTGGATTGACGAAGCTCACTCCCGTATGCATGGTGATGTGAATATGCACAACCATAGAATTTGGGCTGGCCACCCTTATGTATCTCTGTTAGCCAACACGATGATTCCCATACTTCAACATCGTCAATGTTTGGATGCAACGGTTTTCATGCAGGATGGTGCCCCACCTGACATCGCCACCCATGTCCAGCGTTTACTTCCTGGGCTACTTTTACTGATGCCAGAATCATTAACCGCCATTTTCGTTCCCCGGATCTTTTGGCTGTTGGGGTATCTCAAAGATCTAATCTTACCAGCATTACAACATTATGAGTGACTAATTCACAACATTATGAGTGACACTCTATGTGCTGTGGTTGAGCTTGCGATGTTGCGATTTCAGTATGTTGCCGATACCGGGGGAAACCATACCGAACATGTCCTTCTGTAACACACGACGAATCACGCGTATCCTCTACAGCAGTGGTCGGCAACCTTTTGTTGTAAAAGGGCCAAATATGTTATGTGGGGATTATTGCGGGCCGCACTTGGGCCAAAACGGAAAATCTTAATTTAACAACCAAAAAAAAAAAAGAAATCTTAATTTAACAACCAAAAAAAAAAAGGAAATCTTAATTTAACAACCAGAAAAGAAATCTTAATTTAACAACCAAAAAAAAAAAAAAGAAAATATTTCAACACGCCTCGCGGGCCGCACCAAAACGCTTCATGGGCCGCGGGTTGCCGACCGCTGCTCTACAGTATTGCAGCGCCATATATCTCCCTAGCGGCCAACATCGGAAGTATTTTATTTTTGCGCCAAACAAAATTCCATCACCAAGGACATCCTCACGTGAGATATGAAGTCGTTCTGCTGACTGGTTCTTCAGTTACAGCCTTTCGAAATGTGAACTTTAATTATGAACACCTTGTACTTTCTTTGAAATTTTTAGACTTACATGTCTTCCCTTAAGGTACTTGTTCCGAGACTTTGAAATAACAACTTTCTTCACTTGTATGAATGTGAAGCAGAGAAGCCTACATCAACTTAACACTGTAGAAAATAAAAATGTTTATTCTATAAAAGAAACTACACATACTCAATACAAATACAAATAAAATTGGAAACGGAGGAGTTAGGAACACCAAATTCCATAATAGTACTATTTTCCCTTCTATAAATTTTGGGTGTTCGCCTTGTATACTTTATGTAGTCATGAATGCATTTAAGTTTCACATTGAAAACGAAAAAAAAAAATCGAATTTATTACATTGAAAACGAAAAAAAAAATCGAATTTATTACTAGATCAAGATTCGCTTAATAATAGTTTAATAATTCTTTGAGACGAAATTAGAAATTTCTTTTGTAACTCAACAGATGAAAAAATATGTAATTGTTTCCTTTTGAACTTTTCTAATTAGCGGAGCCGCGAATTGATAAAGGCAGCGAAATAATAAACATGTAAAAATCCTCATTTTAAGCCATTATCCGTTTGTGTTATAAAGCGTTATTTTATTATCGATAATTCGGAGATATAATTATTTTATAAGCCTTTATATTCGTTTGTAAATTACAAAAAATTAATTTGTCATTTCAAATTAAATTTGGAATAGTTTTAAATGGAAGAAACAAATACTTAAAATGTTAACAAACTTTCCCATCTTAACTGAATTGTCAGAATAACTGATTTTCTAAGTAATAAAGTCGCAAAGTAATTTCCGGACTTCAATTACAACGAAAAGCGATTTTCCCAAAGAGACATTAAAAAGTTTTAATTGAAAAAGTTTATTTAGTTTTCAAGAGACGATTTTGGATTTGATAAAGATAAAGAATTCGAATCTTTTCTCTGAAAAGTTCTTCCCGTTGAATTTACTGTGGTCAATCAGCAGCAAAGAACACAAGAACATAAATGAATGTTTTATGTGTTAGTGTTCTTTGATCTGAGTTGCTATTCTTTTAAAAGATGATCACCAAGTGGAAGGGGGGATTTAACGATTTATTTAAATCAAAAAATTTACATAATATTTATTAATCCCTACAAATGTTATGAAAATACGTTTGTTGGATATAGAGGAACTATAGATTATCTTAACGGGAAACAACCCTGGGAAAGAAAAATAACTGACATAGGCACATAATCAAAACAGTCTTGGCATTGTAATATTATTACTGACATATTATTACTTGTAATCAGTGGCATAGCAAGGGGGGGGGCGCGGAACGCCCCGGGCCCCCGCCTGGGAGGGGTCCCACGACGAGACGAATACATATTTAAAATTTATTATTAGTCCTACCCACAATGTTTTTTTTTTTTTTTTTTTGTTTAATTTTTAATGTTTTTTTTTTTTTTTTTTTTGGTTGTTGAATTGCAGATTCCGTTTTTTTTTTTTTTTAGTTGTTGAAGGCCTTGGCCTAGGGGGCCCCACCAGCCAGCCTAGGGGCCTCATTCACCTAACTATCCCGACCAGCCGCTTTACCACAACGTTTTTTTTTTTTTTGATTGTTTGATTTGAATTTGGTTTTTTTTTTTTTGGGTTGTGGAATAATGGAACTCCCGCCCGGGCCCCCAAAGGCGTTGTTATGCCACTGCTTGTGGTATTTCTTAATATCTACTTTTTGTTATTTTGCTATCGTATTATGGTAATATACAGTACAAGAGTAACATAATAGTATTATATCATGTCCTAAGCTTAATCTCAGTTAGTTACGTTTTTCGCTGTAGATCGAGCCATAATAATTTGTTCAAATTAAAATAAGCGTATCTTATCAATACCAAAGTCTTAAATGTTAATTTCGATTTGAACAAATTAAATCTATGATATTAATAAGTGTGTGCATTTTTTTTGATCATTTTGATCATAAAACAACTAATTTAGTAAAGGAATAATAAGTTAATATTATTAATATTGTTAATAATAATATTATTATAAATAATATTAACTTAATGTTAATATTAAGTTAAAATTTATCTTCGGAATTTCATTTGCATAAAATGGCAGGTTAATATTTTGAATAATTATTGCTTGGGATTTGTTAAAGATTTAATAATGTTACGATATTAAGTTTCTTTATTTATTATCTATTTTTTTTTTCTTGAAGCTATGCAATTTATTTATGCAGTTGCATCATTTTCGTTTATTATTTAATGAATAATAGAACCGATTTCTCATGTGTTGTATTGGGCTCAAATCCGGCGAACAATTGGGTTAACTCATGATGCCAAACTACGAGGAATTCTCCTCCAACCTTCATTTGGTGACTCCTAGGCTCTGAGGTGGCGTATTATCCTGCTGAAAGATTCTTCTCCTGTCTGGAGTGAATGCATGACATGAATGGGGGAAAATGAACCATCCTTGGGGATGGTACGTGGCGTCCATAATGCCTGCAGAGATGCATGTTGGGTGATTTAAATGACCCAACACCAATTTAAATTTAAAAGACCCATTTAAATCATCCACACCATTACTGAACCTCTGCCGCCCTGGACTATCCTTTGTTAGCACGCGTTATCCGTTGCCACTTGGGGTTTTCTCCATATCAAAATCATCTATGTGCCCGAATCAGTTTGAATCGCGACGCATCAGACAGGACTACATATTTCCAGTCTTGCGTGCAGTGATGGCATTTAAAGCCCATGCGAGTCAATGGGTCAGCAATGGGATCTATGTATCCTAATGGATCTATGTATTATATAGAAGAAACGTTGTGTTGTTCGGAAAAAGCTGATGTCAGGTGTCGCTACAGCATTGAATCATTTTGTTATCTGCTGTAATATCGCATATCGATCGAATGTTCAATGCATGCCAAACGATGCTTTCCACAGTCTTCCAGAGTTTTTCGTCAGCCACTGCGGTGCCGCAGGCTGGATGTTCTGTAGCCTCGGTACACTCTTGAAAATTGTTGTACTTGAAAATCCAAGCTTCACATTGATTTCGGAGATGGAGTGACCCATCTCTTCACCTACTATCACTCCTCGTTTAAAGTCGCTGAAATCGTGTTAAGATGCCATCGTCACTGCGAATTATACGACAATAGATTGCAAAATAATCCGCATTTATATATATTTCAATTGCGGATGACATGATTAAATATGGAGGTGTTGTGGATGTACTGCAAAGTGACTATCTCTCCATTTTTTTGGTACTTCAGTGTACTGTAATAATTCCTTGATATAGCAAATTTATAATAATTATTTTGTAAATAATATAATCGCCAAACATTAAAACACTATGTATAGTTAAAAATGGATCACACTATAAATCACTATGTACGTATGTTTCAAGTCCCTTTCTTATTAGGACTCTTTCTCAAGTGTGCCCTCCCCCCCTATTCCCAAAGTCTAATCCTCCTCTGTTTTATTATTATAAATAATTGATAATAATTGGTAATCATAATAACAATTGTAGCATTTGCTAATTTTTTTGATTTTTATTTATAATACTTACTTGGCATTTATTTTAAATAAACTCAGATTAGAATTTTAATATATTTATCCTTCTCCTCAATTATTAATGCTTATTTTCCATTAATGTCTGACAAATAACGATTATCATACATAAGCATCAGTAGATGTGCTTTTCTTAATGTCTCAAAATTGAAATCATCTTTTTTCTTTTAAACGATTTAATGTTCTGATATTATTAAGATGCTAAAACTGAAGTGTTGTTTTATTATATCTTATTGAGTTTTTTTTATTTATCCTCTAGTAAACATAACAGAAAAAAAATGGAATTCGAATTGTATATAAACTCGTTTGTATGAAGTACGTAATATTTTTCCGTTGCTTTCTTCACAGTGCAATATTTTTACTTGTTATATTAAACGTCAAACTTCATTAACATTCTAATTGTGTTTGAGAATCATTCAGCGTTTATGATGAGGCTTATTATAAACCTTAATTGTTCTCAGAGATTGATTAAACTTCACTTCGCTTGTCAGCAGCTAAAATATTTAATATTTACAACAAAAATTTTAATAAATTCAAAAGATTCTTATTTGCAAAAGATATTGATTTTTTTAGATATTACAAGAACAAAAAGGAAAAAAAAAGTAAATAATTGTTTGTTTGTTATTTATTTACTTACTTCCTGTTCTTGTGCAATTTAAAAAGATTAAGTTAACAGAAAACAAGTATTATTGATATTGAAACCATTAGATTAAATAAAATATAAAAGAGATATATCCAAAACTCCCAAATACTTGGCAAGAACTTCTTAAGATGCATTTCAATAAAAAGATTTTTTAGTCCATTTAGAGATTTCAAGGAGCATTAAGATAAAATGCCATGAACATACATATTTAACATTTCCTAATAGATTATCGTAGATATCAAGGTAGTTTTCTTTCTTTATGAAATAAGAGAGGACTTTCGAAAAAAGAGGAGCTCTTGGACGGTGGCATTAATGGTCGGCTGCAAGTATCCGTCTGGTCAAGCCATTAGTGGCAATGCATTTGACAGATTCCGTGAGCAGAATTGAGACTTGATACCCGCACCGAGACAATGTGTTCTCCATTCGTCGCAGAACTCAGATCACCATCAGAACACAAGACATGACTGTTAGTTGTGGCTTTGGAGTTAACACCAATAAAGTACAAAATGCGGGCTTACCAGGTAGACATCTCAGATAGAAACTAGTATCAAGTTTGTCAAGAAACTTAAGCCAAAATAAAATTAAAACTAATCATATTTTAAGTAATTACATTATTTTATTATTCTAGTTATTTTAATATTTTAGCAGCTTCACATTAACAATATTACAGTTAAAATTAAAAATTAATACTTTATTTGACAATATTTTCTGTGTTGTATGCACAGGCAGGTTCCAATTAGGAATTGTCATTATCAGAAAAAATAGCAGCTAAGTTTAAAAGCCAATACTTTTTACACTTAACAATGATATTAAAAGATAAAATTGCCATTTTTAGGCTATACACGATTTTCCCAGAAGACATAGTTTATAATAAAGTATTTGACGCCATTCTGCTACTTAATGGTACAATATGTTAGACAAGCAATAGTAGAAGTTTGTGATTAAACAGAATAGTAATGAATTTATTAAGTGAAAACAGTCTTAAAAAAATTTTCAGAATGGTTGGATTTAAGTTGATCTTCATTGTATGTCATGATACGTGTTTCAGATACGCCGCTTAAAAACGCATTTTAAGCGTTCTCCATTTTTATTCACACTTTTGTATGGTGTACCAATTATTGACCAGAATATGATTCCTTTTAGCAAGGGCCCCGACAAAATTTTCAGCCAGGGCCCCATTGCAAGCATGATCCGCCACTGAATTTCATAGATTATTATTATTATTATTATTATATAATATTTATTATATAAATTCACATTACAGATGAATACTCTAATTCAAAATGATTCTTTGAAGAAAATAAAAAAGAAACTTTGCGAATCTATGAAAAAGATAAATATGTTGATATGATGACTATCAACCTTTTAAAAAAAATCGTTATAAACGTAGTTTTCTTTAACCCTAAACTGAGAGCAATCACTTTGAAAGTCAACACGTGATATAATGGTGTTTTATGATTTTTGGTTCTTTTCTATGGCCGAATATTACAAAACCACATGTTAAATATTTACCATCTTACATTTCACATTCTATAGCTTCTAATTCCAGTTCATTTACAGTCTTTTCATTTTCAGATTCTTTAATTTTTTTTTAGTTTATATTAATGTAATTAATCTTTTATCTTGAAGATTCATACTTTATCCTATTGTTGACGTTATATCAAGGCTTATACAGAGTGATTCACGAAGATATGCAAAAACTTCTGGAGCTCATTCTACATGTAACAGTAAAGAAACAAAGTTATATAAACATAGGTTCGGAAATGCTTCGGTAGCGAGCTACGGCTAGCGAAAGATTTCGCCCATAATTTAGTACTCTGGGTGAAATGAAGACTTACTGGAAGTCTGGGAAGGTAAATTAAGGGGCGAAATCAGTGGTTTCATATGGTAACCTAAAAAAAATCGAATGAAACATGTTGCAGAACTGTATCTTCCTGTGTTTGTAAGCGTAACCCACGTGGAACCTACAAAAAAGGGATCGCGCAACAACGTTTTTTTATGTTTGACGTACAATAACGTTTGTAAAGTAGGTTAGACACACAAAAGTTTACAACAAAATGTGTAGAACATGTAATTCTGATGAAAACGGTGCAAATACAGTACACAGAACGTGAGTAGAGGGTCGAGTATATGAACGTTTCCTCAGAACACAACAACGCATGTTGTACATATGGCCGACAATAACGTTGTTAATTTCCCAATAAACCAGAGTAAATGTTTATTACAACTTTACATGTTACATTATTTTATAATTGTAAAAGTACAAATGAACATGTGTGTGTCGTAAAGTTCATAAATTATTGCATTGAAATACTTTACGCAGAATGTAATTTGATTTAAAACCACAGAATAACGTTGTGCGAAAAATTGTTAGTACATAAGTTGCAACACAATAACAGCTGTTCAACAATAATGGAAATTGCATTGTTTTGATTTATTGTGGGCGAAATCTTTCGCTCGGCGTAACTCGCTACCGAAGCATTTCCGGACCTATGTTTATATAACTTTTTTTCTTTACTTTTACATGTAGAATGAGCTCCCGAAGTTTCTGCATATCTTCGTGAATCACCCTGTATATAATCTTCTAATGACTATATTAATAGTAGTAATACAACAACTATTCTTGCGAAATGTTAGATCTTAGTATCCTACTTATGTACATATTTTAATACCTACAATGTAGCTTTAAGAAGTTTTAGAAACTGATAAATAAACCATAAATTCTTTTATTATCAACATTTTTTCTGTACGGTTCCATTTGGTACAAAAATCCCCTTGAGCTAAGACGTTTATTTAGGATTGTGGGTCAATGTAATATCTATTCGAAGCATTGGAAATGACTGATGAGATACGACTTTGCCATCAGCCATCCATCCAAAGGAGCGTAGAGAATGGACCCAAAGGAATCGAGAGGAAAAGAAAGAGGCAATAGAAAGTTCTTGCGTTTAGATAGAAGCAATTGCCGTTGCTCCATTGTTATCTGGAATCCAGTGAACGATTGAAGAAGAAAAAACAAACATCTGGGCTCCCAGCATCCATACCACTTGCTGAGAAGAGAAGAATGGACACGAGCTACCCTCTTTTCTACAGCTTCAATTTTCTTCTTACATGTTTACTTACACCAAGGAGCTTACTTTAATTAAGATTTGCAAAGGCAGGATCAAAGAATTATTTAATCCGAAATCAAGTGTTATCTTTTGTTATGGAGCCATTCACCATTATTGTAAGATGCTCGCTTGCGTAAGCTTGTCTTAAAAATAGATCGTTACGAAGTCCAATCTATGTAATTGATTATTTTTTGTCATTGTCTGTTTATTAATCTCAGGATATTGGTTCCTCTGCCATTCAATTAATGACAATAGATTATTGTTGTAGGATTTTCTGTGTAACTATTGCTTTACCACAATTAATTTCTTTAGTAGACAGAAGATTTGGAACAAATATTAAAGAAAACTACGTAGCATTATAATGCCGAACTTTTCTGTCTGCTGCAATGTTCAAAACAGATTGTTTTGTTGTTTTTTAATGTAATATTTCCCTTTATGATTAATATCTGCTCTAAATACCAAATATCCGCTGTTTCTTCTTCAGAAAACGAATTTAAAGCTTTTTTTTTAGACTACCTTCCTGTTTAAATACTTCCTTCAGAAATCAAAAGTGAAGAAAACGTAGATTAGAGATTCCTTTTTTTTTTCATATTCTTCATTGTTATTTTATTCTTCCAGTTTCAATTATGTCTTGATTCATGTATCTAAATTCCGAACTTTTTAGAAATCTAAATATTTTTATGTATCTTATAAAACTTAAAAAAGAAAAAGCGATTTCTGTTTTTAATAAGAATAATCTTATTTTCAAAGCAAAAATCTGATCACCGTAATTTTAAAAAACTTAAAAATATGGCTTTTTAACAAGGTGCATATATTATAATAATGAAAATTCATAGGTTACATAAAACCTAGAATTTTGTTAATGTAGGAAATATAATACCACTTTGAGTAACGATAATTTAGGTAATACATAACATTTTAATTAAATAAATTTAGTTTTAGTGCAGTAGGAATTTCTTAATTAATGAGAATAAGGAAGAAATGTAAAGTTTCTGAATAATTTTATTTTGAATTCAGGAAAATAAAAATCAGTATCTTCATATTCAATTTTAAAGAGGTATCCAAATGAAGCATAGATTATCTATTATTAAAACTTCTTCGGAAATAATAGATGATCTATAATAATACTATGTTCTATAATAAATTAATTTTTTCATTATATAAAAGAAACAAAATTATATCTTGATAAATAAATTCTTAAAATCTCCAATTTACATATTAAATTGCTTAACATCACTAGATTATTAATATTTCAATACTAAATTTGAATTTATAAGTTTTGTTAATAATTTCATCAAATTTATTGCGTAAATGTTGTAAAATATATATATTATCTGTATACAATATATATGTATATATGTATATATTATCTGTAGATTAATAGATAGATATATGCATAAATAAAATTAATATTGAATATTCGGAGTTTTAAATTTAAACTTAATAGATTTCATAAATTTGACAGCAAAGTACATTTAAATCTATTTCAAAAAAATATTAAAAAGCTGCAGATACACTTCGAAATTATTTAGAACTTTTGAGAAAACATAAATATCTTCATCTAATGATTTTTATAAATTAAAACTATTATTAACTACATTACTAAATTTGAGAATAAACTTCAAATTTGACTTTACCAAACTACATTTATACTGTGGTACATTAATAACAACTAGGTTACTACAATAGTTAAAAAAATTATTAAAGCTTTGGTAAAAAAATAATTGACTAAATTTATTTGAAAATATTTTTAGAAAAAGAAAATTCTTTTTTGTTTTGCTAAAATAAATTCCAAATTGTCGAAAATAAAGTTTCAAATATGTTTCCAGTATACATACCATACTTCTTCTTAATTCCTTATCTTTTAGAATTCATAATATTATAAATCATCACCCCTAACATGAATAAATCTATGAACTTAAAATAAATTTATTACAAATGCAAATCTTCGAGAAGATAAATAAAGTCTTCTCTTTATCAAGCCTACAAAATAATTACAAGTTACCATAAAATAACAATCTTTAGAAGCGAGCATGAGAAACAACATTAAGGAATTGTTTAAATTTAAACAAACCTTTTCATAAAGTTTAAAAAACAATCCAACAATAAAAGTAATTAACAATCTAATTCTTCGAATTTCACAGTGTTATGACAACGTAAACACAAATCATTTATCAAATCATTACTAAACTATGATTAACCTCTTATGATTATGTTTAAATTTAAACAATTCCTTAATGTTGTTTCTCATGCTCGCTTCTAAAGATTGTTATTTTATCGTAACTTGTAATTATTTTGTAGGCTTGATAAAGAGAAGACGTTATTTATCTTCTCGAAAATTTGCATTTGTAATAAATGTATTCTAAGTTCATACATTTATTCGTGTTAGTGGTGATGATTTATAATATGTTTCCAGTATATTTTTAAGAGTCGTCTAAAATTTTCAGCCTTCAATATTGAGGTTATTATTAACGAAAGAATAACTAATTAAAATAAAGCGTTAACTTTAAGTTTAGTAAGCTAAAAAAATTTAATTTCCAAATGATTTATTGTAATTTAAATACAAAAATTTGGAATAGAAATGAAATGACATAGATATATCTATTTAGATAATCAATGTTTGAAAAAAAATTAGTTTATTCCATATAGTCAAGCAACAGAATTGGAAATAATACAGCTCATATCTCATAAAATGTATTAAAAAACATTAACAAAAAATGTTTCCAGCAAGCATGGACAGATATTCTTCAAAATTAAATTATTTTTTTTTCTTAAATTATTCAATTTCGAACGTGCAATTTTAATAAGTGAAACTAGTAGAATTGTATTAAAATAAGAAGAAAAAAATATAGAAAAGTGAAAAGTAAAAATCAATTGTGTCGTTAGGCTTATATTAAGCAGGAACCATTATAATGTTGTCTAACAGATGACTCTTGGACTGAGATAAGCTACGAATTAAAAGCAAACATCTGGTGATAAATTTCTGTTTAAAGTAAATTGGTCTCAGTGTCATATATTGATGGCGGCACCATTTGTTCTAGTTTCAGGATTTAAAACGTGGAATAAAAAATCACCATGACTACGCCTTCAGATTGAAGAGAAACTGTTTCCATCAATTAAATCATCCCAGGGACGAATATATGGCAGACAATTAGACGTAGAAAAGAAAAGTGTAACCTAAGTGTAGTATCAATAGACCCACCCACTATTTTTAAGAGTTTAGCGTGATAATGCAATGATTAATTGCCTGACTAGGTAAAGGATTAAATTGGACCTTTAAGCTGCTTCTTTGAAAACCTTAATAAAAAAAATGATAACAAGTTCACAGTGATAATTTTTAAGATTTGAGATTACACATACCTTGGTAACATATATTGAAAAAAATAATACGTAGATGAAAGATCGTTATTCTTCTTGGATTAAAAAATATTTACTTTTTTTTTAATGTGTAAACTTATAATAGTCTTGTCTTGTCTATGTTTATATTCCTAATTTTTTGTCCTATTAATTTACGGGTTAATATTATTCCGGAAAGCAATAGTGCTCTAGAGCAGTACTTTTTTTAAAATGAAATTATCTTATAAATTATAAGCCATGTACGATATACCTTCTATAGCGTTTCCAAAAATTTCACATTACATAAAGTTCACTGAACAATGTTAGTCTAGTTCGCAAATTTTCATTTTACTCATTGCTGCTTAATCTCATTCAAAAGTATTAATGAAATTATAGTAGAATTCTATATAATCTTCTTTATTGCGCATTCTGCTTTAATATTTTTTGTTGTTTAGAGAAATTTCACGAATCGATATTTTAGAAGTTAATTTTGAGTAAATATTAAAATTACTTCACCTAACTGAGTTTTGGCATTCTTTATTATTATTTAAAAATGAAAGCATTTTCCTGCGTTAATTCTTAATTAATCAATTTCACATAATGAGATGTGCTAAAATTTATACTTCTTTACTTAAATGAGGATTGCCGTTAATATTACGAAATGCAGATCAAATGTTTGATTTGTAAGATATTTCGTTAATTAAATTAGTCGATATCTACAGAGCAATTAGTGTTACTTCTACAATTTGTTTAGTTCCCAAAGTCCAACAAATTAGCAGATGTTCGAATGTGTGTCGTGGTACTTAAAGAATTTAATCTTTTACGTTATCTATTGTTGATTAATTTTGAAATAGGAATTTGGTTTCAAGTGAATTCATTAGTATCTCATTAATCATTTGAAGGAACATACAGAAATTGAAATGAAAATATGTCAAGATAAAAAAATTAAGATATTAATAAATTATAAACATTAAAAAAATCATATTTCAAACCGTATATAAAATTATTTTTTTTCAATAAACTAACTTAAATTATTCATATAAATTATTCTAAGAAACAGTTTTGTTTCTGGGTAGTAGTGTTATTGCATGATTTTTTATATATAAAATTTTTAGAAAATGGCTATTATTTCCCATAAACTTTGCTTCTGTGACCAGAACAGAAATATTTTGAAATATACCTATTTCCGAGAATAGATGGATTTAGTGCTGTATAAACTTCAAATAATCTCTGGAACTTTGTAGAACTTTCCAGCAATAAATATTAGTATTGCGTAAATACAGTGGCCTTAAGCCCATCAGTTTAGTTTAGTTCAAACTGTCTAATTGGATACGTATTTGCACTTTTTTTGAGATAGCATCATGATGCTCAAGCGTCTGCGACAGACTCATTTTGCTATGTTTTGCGACCAATTTATCAAGGCAAGAGCGAAAAAGTACTCTGCTAAGATATGTGAGGCCTACAAAGGATATTTCGACATGTCTGTTGTGGATCAAGACAAACTCTGGGCATCTCATTTCATCTGCGAGTACTGCAAGAAAACTCTAGAAGATAAGATGGACACAGCGTTCCTCTCTTGGATTGCGAAATTTTACGTTATATAATTACATTTACGTTTAAAATGTTGTAATTATAATTTTTCAAAATTTTCGATGTTATTGAAATATGTATGAACACATTAGTCAGGGTGAAATAAATGAAATATTTTTTTTTTTTATTATTATCACAATTTCTTTTTGTTCTTCTGCAGGATGGTACAGATGAGAAAAGAGAGCCATGAAGGTCGCTTCCAAAGAATTTGGCGGAAACCCATTGATCACTCAAGCAATTGCTACTTCTGCATGGTGAATCCTTCCCACCGTCTGGTGGGCCCATTGCCAGATGCCACTTTGCACTGAGCTTCTCGTACCCGCTTCTCCAGAGAGAGAGAGAGCAGCCATCTTCAGTATACAGCAGCAATTCAGAGAGCGAGATCAGATGTTAAGATTATAATTTGAGAGATGGATATGAGGAGAGAAGCCCATACTACCCCAACCAAAAAGACCTCAATGACTTGATCAGAGATCTTGGTTTTACCAAGCCGAACTTTTGACATCTAGACTCAAACAAATGGAACTTGTTGGATGAAGTGTTCAAGTTGCAGATCAGAAGAAGGCCCACCAAGCTTTTTCCAGCTTCTTCACACATCAAGATGGGCTCTGCTTCTGCCACAGTGTAACAGATCTTTTCGAGCCGATTTCAATCGCGAGTAGCCCGTAAGAGTGGCATCTCTTCAAAGCTCATCGAAGCCTCAAAGCTGTGATGTTCTATAAAGGAAACAAGTACCCGTTTCTTTCCCTTGCCCATTTTCTGCACCTCAGAGAGGATTACAACACCATCAAGAGCTTACTATAGCCTTTTGATAAGTACGGATGGAAGGTCATTGCAGACATCAAAATGGGGATACTCCTGAAGGATCGCCAAGACTGTTTTTAACAAGTTTCATTACTGTCTTTGACTTTGGGACGGCAGGGACAGCAAGAAGCACTACGACAGACGGGACTGGCCACAGTGTATGGGAAAGAACAATGAGTTTTCTGTGGGAAAGAACAACGTCTACTAGAAATCACTGATGCCCACCCCCACCCCCCCTTCTCCGAAGGTGCTAATAGTACCATTAATAGTACCACGTCCCTAACAAGGAGAATATAACGAGAACATGATAGGAGACTACATTTTGGGGCTGATTCGTGAAAATGATTTACAGTACAGTTGTAAAGTTCGAAAAATTATTCACTTGTAAATCTTTTGTTTAACTGTAATATAAATACTTGTTAATTTTGATTCATATGTTGATAGGTTTTTTTTTTTCATGCTTTTTATAAACGAAAAGAAGCAAACTCGCCCGTTTCCTCATTAGAAATTGGCAAATTTCGAAATAGCACTGTAGTGGTTAGTGGTTTATGGGGAATAATAGCCATTTTCTATACTTTTGAGGCATAAGCAATTAGAAAAGAACAGTTATCCATGAACAAAAAAAAATTAAATTTGTTAAACGGTCTTATGTCGTCGTTATTATATAAATTTACATTACTTTTATATATAAGATATATATAAATACAGTATGTGTACACCATAAATGAAAGTACTTATCAAACAAAAAGGATATTTAAAAAGTAAAGTACATAAATATACTAATGCTTATATTTTAGAAATTTATTTTTTATAAGTGTATTTATTTACCCCGAAAAAATATAAAATCAAAAAAATATTTTTGATTATATTTTTGATATATTTTTGATATTTTTAAATAAGTGTGTAAATAATTACACTGTCTTATTTAAAAACCATTATTCCTATACAAAATTATATCTATAAACTTCGAAGGAATTCTTCAGAATAAATGTAATATAATAGATCAACACAAACAAATCACTAGTATTGGGGCCAATATTTAAAAAGATTAACTACAAAGTTTATTCTGTCTCTGTATAAGCTTACAAAAACCAGATCCGTTACTTTGAAGCTCTTAACCTCTTTGAGGATCTTATGCTTCTACTTTTCCATATTAGTAATGCTATTTAAGGCACGTCATAACTGCAGTAGCGTGCATTATCTAACATGATAGTTAGTTTCTTCTTCTTATGTCGATTTGGACCAACTAAGGACCACGGACAATAGCCCCGTATTACGACCGTCACGGTGGAGCTAGTAAAGTTCGAGAAGGTAGACGAGATTCACATAAAGTCCAGAATAGCACTTGGATAGTAAGATAGTAAGTCCCAGATAGAAACGGACGAAACACAGAAGAAGAAAGAAACAGCCATGCCGATACCGGGATTCGAATCCGATACAACGGCGCTCGGCCATGCCGGAACGGCGATAGTTAGTTTATTAGTATTACTTTTCTCCAATAGTTAATGAATTCTTTGTTTTTAATTTATAAATATTGAAGTTGTAAGTGAAGAGGTGACATCTTTTAGACCGTTATCATTACTACCAGCTATATTTAAGCTTTTCGAAAAGCTCTTGCTTAAGAGACTAAAACCATTAATAAATAAACCTGAACATCAATTTGGATTTCGCAGCCAACATTCAACTACTGGCCAAGTGCATCGCGTTACAGCAGTAATTGAAAAAGCATTTGAAGAAAAACAATATTGCACCACGATATTTCTAGATATATCGCAGGCCTTTGACAAAGTTTGGCATGAGGGTCTAAATTTTAAGTTACGTAGTGATCTGCCTGGCAGTTACTGTCGCCTTATGGAATGATATCTTTCTCATCGTAAGTTCCGTGTAGTACAATTCAATGTACAAGATAGTGTACTTGGACCTATTCTATACTTGTTGTATACAGCAGATATTCCTATCACAAAGGAAATTCACATAGCAACATTCGCAGATGATACTGCATTAATGGCAGTAAGCAAAACTCAAAGTGATGCAACTCGGGATCTCCAACCTGTGCTTGACAAAATTAGCAAATGAACAACAGATTGGAAAATTAAGCTTAATGAGCTTAAATCTGTTCAATCTGTTAAATCTGTTACAATTAAACGCATTGATTTAAATCAACAAGTATATCTGAATGGAGATCCAATACCACAAGCAGATACAGTTAAATATCTTGGCATTCATCTGGATTCCCGCCTAACCTGGAAATACCATGTAAAGAAAAAACTGAAGAAATCCGCCTAAAAATGAGTCAAATGTACTGGCTACTTGGTAGAATCTCTGAGCTGGACCTAGACAGTAAGCGACTGCTTTATCAATCGATTATTCGGCCGATTTGGACTTACGAAATCCCAATTTGGGGTTGTGATAAACAAAGTAATCGTGCTGTAATTCAACGTAGTCAATACAAAATTCTCCGCACCATCAGCAATGCTCGTTGGTATCAAACCAATGCTGAGTTACACTCTGATCTCAAAATAAAATGGATCTCTGAAAATATCGAAGACTTCGCTAAAAGTCACAAGAAACGACTTCATAATCATATTAACACCGAAGGTATTCAATTGCTGGACACAGAATTTGATTTACGACGCCTTAAACGCAACAAACCATATGACCTAGTGATGTAATAAGTATTTCCTCAAGTAAATATGGAGGCCTAGAAAATGTTCTAGTGTCTACTACTGTGATTATTTTTCTTTTGTCACATTTATTACTTATTTAATCATGTAAGATTAAGATTGTAGTAAACCATTTTTCCAAAAAAAAATCAAAGAAAAAAAAAAGCATTGTGAGAAGTACAAGAAAATCTAGAGACTTTAATTTGAAGTAAAAAATTAGTTTCTAGTTTATTGTAATATTTCATCCTTTGAAAAATTGTACCATAATTGTTATTCGATGAAAAAAAATAACATTAGATCTATTTTAATTTATTTTACAGTAACCTGCTACTAATTAGTTTTACAATAACTTTTTATTAGTAGTCAATCTGAAATGCAGAGTCTGCATGTGGGTAATCCGTCTTGAATGTTGATCTTCGATGACCTATTGGAAGCCTTTGCATAGGCTCATGCAGCCAAATAGCGACGTGTGATTCTCTTGACACTTCTATCGTGGATTCTCTTGCATCGTGAATCCTTTCTGCAGTAGAAATGTTCTTCATCTTACAGTCGACTTTTTTCTAAGAATCGGAGGTCGTAAGGCTTTACATTTTACATCCACATTTAGCAGTAAGAGATCAAAGACCATTCCTTACTCTTTATTATTCCCTTACTTATATACTATTTTAAGGGTTGTTATTTAAAAAGTTTAAAAGAGAATGTTAAAATTGATTTTTTTTCAAAGTTGTTGCAATCCATTTATTGTAGTATAGAGAAATCCCGCTATTCCGAACCCCGCTATTCCAAAAATCCGCCTATTCCGAACAGAGTTCAGAAAAAATACCGAATTTTTTTAACTTAAAAACAGGAGAAATTAAAAAGACGTTCGTGAAAAAACGTACTTTATTGTTATACAAAGAATTTAAATAGAAACATACATAGAGCCTAAGCTTGATGACAACGCCTGATGCACTTAATTTACGCCTTAAGAAGTCAATTCGTTGATATTATTCATGAAATCCGCCTATTCCGAATTCCAGCTAAATCGAACAGTGTTCGGTCCCAATTAGTTCGGAATAGCGGGACTCTATTGTATATGAAAAATTCTAATTAAGCCAATACACAATAGAATGTGTATTGAATAAATAAACAGCGGGAAAGTAAACTTTTTTCAAATTTAAATGAATATTTACCATCCTGAACTGACTGAATGTGAGCCCTAAACATTGGCAAATTGTCATTTTCTGTAGTATTTAGATATGAAAATTCCATTTTCAAAAGCATATGCTATCAAAATCGAACATTAAAGCAAATGAAAATAAATCACAAAGGTATGGTTTTTGTAAACAATAATAATGTTAAAAATCAAACACACAAATCAAGCATAAAAACGCAACAAAAAAATTATAACACATGGCTATTAAATCTTCATTTACTTAATGGATATGTTGCTTGATCAATGTATTAAAAGTTAACATTTGTCTTCGACCTTGGAATGTAAGGAAAGAAATTCGAATGTAATATAAACAATCTTGAAACTAACAGATATCTGAAGTGTTATTCCTTGCCCTGCTACATAGAAATCAAATCCATTTTATTACTGGTCTTTGTATATATAAAATTTTACTTGATTAACTAATACATCAACAGTAATACAACAATTGCATATTAATTTCAAGTCATCGGATATTTGTTATTAAATTTCAAATTTACTTTATTAGTTCAAAATTCAATTCATTATAGTAAAATTTCATTTAATCAACAAATGGGGAAGAAATCATCAGGAAATCCGCAAAATAAATTTAAGTATTCTTGTCATGATTTCAAAAATTCTATGCTAAAATTTGCAGAGAGTATAATAATAAGTAAATACTGTAATATTAAAAAAAAATATGTAGGCTATGCTGTATTAAAAAAAGAAAAGCAATTCAAAAAGAAGCTTTTGAATGAACAGCTCTAAGTCATCCCAGTCATCCCATTCTAAGGATGATCAGTTACACAACATAATCTACATTTTTAATGATTACAATAGTAAAGAAAACAACATATTTTCAGAACAAGCTTTTTGATAAAATTATCAAATAATCAGAGAATCGAATATTTGACCATTCATATTTAATAATATTTTAATTTCCTGTATGTTTCAAGTTTCATATTTAATATATTAAACAAAGATGTAAGTTAATTCAATTGCACAAAAATAAAGTAAATGATTTTATATTAGAATATATTATTCATTCATTCTTTTTTCTGAAACTTTAATTCCAAAGTTCTGTTGTTGACTATTATTCCATAAATCTTAATACATTAAAATAATGATCTTATATTTTTAAACACTTTATTATAATTTAATAAAATAAACTATTGGAAATCAATTGGAATGGAAACTTTTCTTCGAATGGGAGAAAAAAATTGTCGATTGAAACATGTATCATCTTTGGTGGTACTGAAGTTTTACATCTGTTCAAATTACATTGAGCCATTACCATTAGATAACTATCAATTACTGAATTGAGATTGATACATAAACAGAACATATTTCTGTTTCGTTTTCTTATTTGAATTGGAAGGTTCTTTGAAAACTATTTTTAAAATTCCTTTCTTAAGTTTTTTTTTTAAAATTTGAAAACTACTGATTGATAGGTACATAAATTTTGATTTCCATCAGTTAAATTGTTGTCAGAACAACAAGGAATGATGGTCTCATAAGGAATTAAATAAACTTTTGCAGATGACAAGTTGAAATGTAAGAAGGGCACGTTTGAATCCCTGAACGATGTAATCCCAAGTGCAAATAAACTTCACCATTATCAGAAACTTAATATTTAAAGATTCCAATTTCGTTGTCACCATCAATTAGGAAAACTAAGGAATTATTAAATGATCGTTTTGTTAACAATGAAACCAATAATACTAATAATTCATGTTACAGTAAACAGAAAATAGAGTACCTGATATTAATAGACTTTTCATAACGAGTATGTAAGAAATTTATAATGAATATATAATTAAATAGAAAATGTAAAGTCAATGCCAAATGTTAAAGCTGAGATTGTATACAAAAACTGTAAAAATAGACGAAGGCGATCCAAAATATAAGACATATTTACATTTTGCTTAGATTCAAAATATATTAGATATTCAATTATTCTTTCCATAATTATTTAACTTTGCCTACATTTGATATACACAACGAAAATCTCAATATGCACTACAAAATTGCACTACTTCAATCACTTGATCAAAAAGTAGGGTAAAGTCGGTTAAGATGACGAACCTAAGCTTCAAATTTTTTCCCTCGGTTCAGTAAGTGGTTTAAAAACCTGAAATTTGAAAGGACACTTCTTTTAACCTTTAAGTTCAATTATGAAACGCTGTTATCTCCTCTCGAATTATGAAAAATATTTCACCAAAACAAAAAGAGTAATTTTCGCTCATCATTAAAGGGTAAGATGACGAAGGGTGGTGGGAAAGATGACGACAGATAAAAGTGACACAGTTAAGATAGAAACATTTTATTTTAAAAATGCCAGAGAAACAACGTCACTTACTAACGTGTGGCATGAAGTAAAAGTCAAAGATGAAACACTTAAAATACAATAACAGATTGCTCGTAATGAAACAAAACTTTGCAGAATTAGGTACAACAAAACGTTAGAAGAATATTAGTGTTGGCTCTGGCACGTTATGTTTCTTTGCTGCAGCATTTACACTTGAGGTTTTATCTTTTTTTTTAGCAATAGCTGCATTCATTGTCTCCTTATCCCACTTTCCCCGTCACTTTTCCTTGTATAATTTCGTGGCATGTTGTTTATAATACCTAAAACATTCATAGATAAACAATCATACATGAGGCTTTAAAATAAAAGAAAAAAATAACTGCAACTAAAATTCAGTTTCAAAACCAATTTTTAAAATAGAACTAAAGCTATTCATAAAAGGTACTCAAGAATATATTGGATAAAATGACAAACTAAACAAACTTCTCGTCACCTTACCCGCCCTGCCATTCGTCATCTTACCCCACGCCGGCAATTTGGCTTAGAACTTATTTATCATTACCGTAGCTTATCGTAAACAACCTACACCACACATTATGAGTTGTATTTTGAGAATATTTTATGAAAGAGCAAAAAACAACTTAACGTACTCGAGTAATTCCTTACGATGTGAAGTCCAAAAATTACAAACGCACGGGAAACAAACACATCTTAGTCGCTACTGCTCGCAAAACAATCTGACCCGATATCCCTTGCAGTGAACTTAGTTACTAATCATCTGAGTCTCAGAAAGTGCTTGGACAGGTGCTCCTATCTATGACTGCGTCGGAGAAATACCGAGTTCGTTATCTTACACGCTTCGTCATCTTACCCGACTTTCCCCTATATTCATATCAGAAAAACATCAATATAATTATTGAAAAATAATAGTTTAATAGTTAACATCCCGTTTTATTTTATATATCAGGATTTTTAAAGTAATTAAAAGATTTGTAGAATAATTCAAATTTCGAATTAAAATTTCGAAACTTTATCTCAGTCAAATTTAACTACGCATGTTCAAATTCTTTGAATCGTCAATAACAATAAGAACCTAACATGAATGATCAAAAACGTTTCAAGAGCTTCAAAAAGGTTTCAACATCAAATTTAATAAATAACCTAATTACTAGAATCCTCATTCTAGAAGTAGAATTGCCTTTCCAACAAACATTCCAAAATTTCTGTATGCTATGATTTATTTTTGAATCGTTTTCGTCGCTGAAATAGTTGTAAACATCATTCATATTCTGTTTTGTAGATTTTTATTAATACTATGTCATTTTGACGCTTGACATATATGTATTACTAGAGCTGTTAACTTCATCGGATACAGAACTCTTACATTATTATTATCTACATATTCTGATCATCATTTTGTTTCAAAATTTTTAAGATCTGTATAATAAAAATAATTTAAAGAAAAAGTTGAGCATGCCACAAATTAATAGAAAGCCATAAAGAAATGACACAGAAAATAAAAAAAATATCTGAGCTTTCATCGGTAAGAGTCTGGGATGGCCGTTCGTTCTTTTATGAACTCGTCAGCCAGACCCACTCACCAGATGAAATGCTCAGATAGTACAAGAGTGATAAGGGTAACGCTCTCAGCTGTGGCCTCTCTCCAAAGGAAACATTTAAAAAAGAAACCAAAATAGGCAAAATTTCAAATCCTGGCCAGCGAAACCGTCAGGAGCAAAGGAATTTGAATTTAAAAGGATCCCAACCTGGTTAATTTAAACAAAAATCGAGAACAGATGAGGTTTCTCTTATTACTCTCTCATTATCTGAGCATTTCATCTGGTGAGTGGGTTGGCTGATGTCCATCAAAAGGACGAAACGACCGTCCCAGACTCTCACCGGTGAAAGCTCCTATATTTTTTTATTTTCTGTGTCATTTCTTTATGGTTTTTTGTCTTATAATAAACAATTACCGTGGTTCCTAAATGACAAATGGAGGAGACGCGTTGTCTGAATAAATAACTAACTAAATAAATTAAGATAAGCATTTCTAAAAAAATTTTGGAGTTCAACGCCTTATTTATCGATTGAAATTTCTGTGAAGTGAAGATTTATACGTTTAGGTGATCAAATACTGAATTTGAACTTTCACCAGTTTTGTCAAGTCTTTAATCTCAAAATCTTAGCCTTAGGCTTCTTTTTTTGCACTTCCTGTATAGAATAAAAAAAATAGTTATTACACTTGAAAGATCAACGTGCAAACCATCGTAATTTAAACATTTGTGAAAGCAACACATGGTGTTAAGAGTTTATTATAAAACGCATAGGCGGCAGATGTATCTAACAGATGATATTCATGAGTTAGGTCGTATTTTTCATGACAGTAATTAGATGGGGATTTTTTTTCATTATTTGATTTTCTTTTAAAATTATAAGTCATCAGCTTGAACATGTAGCAATAATATTTTTCAAAAAACCCAGTAATCCATTGAAAAGTTTAATTTTAGGACGAATCTTCATGTTTAAATCTTATTCTAATTTAGAAATTTTCATTATTTGACAATCCTTTTGTTTATTCTTGATCATTGTAATAGGTCTGTTATTTTCATCATTTCGGTTTGTCTAACCATGTATACCTCAAAAATTTTGAGGATATTTTATATTTAAGCATTTATAAAAAAAAAAATTTCAACAAATTCCAAATTTGATTAAATTAATCAGGTATTCCATGTTTCTTGTGAAATTATCCTTTTCCATCTTATGTAATAACTTTTGTTTCAAAACTAACAAATTCCATTAAAAGCAACAATTTTTGTTATTCTTACATGTTAGCTATTTATCAGAGAGGATTATATGTTTGGTCTAATCTTTATAATTTTTGTTAATATCAATCGAAGGAGTGGAAAGAAAAAGTTAGTAAAAAACTTTTAGAATTTTTATCCTTCAGTTATTTCCATGTGTCTGTTATTAAGATAACTATTTGTTCTAAATATCTGAAACTTCAGTAAACCTTAAGAAAAAGGTTTATGTTCTTACAGTGAACATCCCTATTGTTTTTGTTTTTTTCTTTTGTGCACATCAGACAAGTAGGTAAGGACTACGGAAGAAAGAAAAAAATATTTTGCAGATTAAAATCCTGTAATTGATAGAACACAAAAATAATTTCTTGTAAAAAAGTGGAATTTTACTGATATAAAAAAATTACAAATATGATTAAACTGTTAATTGGGCCTTACCATGGGGTGTTCTCAGCTGAGATGTGAACTACATGTGTTTCTTGTAATATTATGTACGTAATAATATACATAATAATTATAAAAATATGTAATAAATTATATTTAAAAATATAAAATATATACATCATAATAATAAAAATATGTTATCTATATAATAATAATTGTTGTTATTATTAGCCTAGTAGTTGTAGTATTATCTTTAGAAACATCTAGATGCACGTGAGCATCTTGAAAACTGATTTTCTTATCTCTTCCAAGTTGCTTTTACTGAGAATACCCCTCAATTTTCAAATTCTTTATCGTTCTCATTAACAATGCCTCCGATGTTGAATTTCTGAATATTAAATCTAATTAAAGTCAAACATTTCCTAGAGGGAATTTTCACACTGAATTCAGCCCCAATTAAATCCGATTTGTAATTTAAATTTTTCCTTTAGCAATTTTTTTTTTGATGAATCGCAGCTGTTTTGAACCTTTTGGAAGACTAATTTTCCGTTCCTTTCACAGAAATGCAATTGAAGAGTTCAACAAGAAACTTGGGCTGCTGTGGATTGAGTTGTGATTGTTACTGGAGAGGTTCTTCTGCAGCTATTTCTTGAAGCTTTGAAAAGCGGAAGTTAGATGAAAATTTTTATTTCAATTCGCTTTTATTTTGTAATCGTTTATTTAAGTGACAAGAAGAATGCTTCTATCACTACATCTGAAGAATTCAAAGAAAGAAAAGCTGTTAAAATCTGATGGATTTTTTTTACTTATTTTTTTAATGTCGAGGAAATATTAACATCTCTGACGTTTAAGTTTAATGTCGAGTTACGAAACCCAATAAGAAAAATAAAGAACAACCACCTTTGTAACCACAACTTACAGTTAAATAAGAGAAATATATTATAAAATGTAATTTACGGATTGTAATACAATTAAATTCTATATATTTTTCATTAACAATTGAGCAGCAATCTTTCAGATCATATAAAATTTCAATTAAGTGAAATTTGGCAAACATTTTACAAAACGTAAGAATTACAACAAAACCAAACTTACAATCCTTCTCTAAAGAGCTTTCCATTCGTTGTCCAGGATTTATATAAAGATAACTCTTTCGTAACTTTTTAAATATGAAATTCTTTTGTTTTCTTAAAAGATCTGTGAATTTCATTAAACTTGCTATTATATTATTACTGAATTACTGACATTTTGCATTATTCAAACAACAACAAAAAGCCTTTTCTATTTCAAAATACTTCTATTTAAAATTTTCGTTTTAAATGTACTTCTACCTGTTTCTATGAAGTTAGGGAAAAACATTGACTACATCTTTATATCTTTGCTTTCTGAATCCGGAATCCTAAAAGTAACCTTGAATCCTAAAAGAGTATAGTTTAGTTTAAAGTATAAGTAAAAAATTGACTTAAAAATTATGAATGTAATGTGTTTTTTGAAAGCCAGAAACTTGAGTCTATATACTCAGTATAGGCCTACATATTCATGGGATTCTATACGGATTGGAGGAGCTGATTTTGATTGATTCCGATGTCAGAAAGCAAAGATGTAGATATTTTTCTCTGATTTCATAGAAACAGATAGAAGTACTTATATTTTTACAAATGAACAAGAAAAGGCTTTTATTGTGGTTTGAGTTGTAGAAAAATGTCATAATTAACTTTTTTATAATCTGTACGACTTTGAACTGAATAAACTTTTTTCAGTTTTGTTGTCAGCTTGTGGAGAATTCAGTATAAGGTAACGAAAATGTTGTAGCAGTACAATTTCAATGCATTTACATTATTCTAAGTTAGCAATTTTGATACTACATTGTAATTTGTAACTCACTTTTTAATTAATAAGCATCCATCTATTTTCTGTCATATCTTTGGTAAGAACTGTACTGTTAGTAACAGCCAAATAAAGAAAATAAATCTCATAAAAAATAATTTATGTCGATCAAAAGAGATTGTGATCGACAGAAATTATATAATTAAAAAAATGATGTATTACTTAATTTTTGAAAAATAAAGTCAATTCTTAAGCCATTTTCAGCGATTCATTTATTATTTCAAATTCAATTCAATCTTTGGAAATATAGAAACAACTGAAAAGACTATATTGATGTTTCTTTATAGTTATATGTTTTACAGCTATATTCATGTAGAGCTTCTCAAAGAACTGGAGCAGCCATTTCTATTCCCACTATGACCAGGGTTTCTCTTCTAGATGAGTGCTAGGTTAATCAAATTCTCTGTAAAATGAGATATCAGTTTCATTCCCATGGGTTAAGGTGAGCGAGCTGTACTGGCTAAATATATTATCATTTCGATAGCCTGGTGATCTCAGACTCTTCTACTTCAGCACTGCCCATCTTAATTTGATTTCATCTTTAACCTTCTTAATGTAAAACTTGGAAAATATGAACTGTATTTAATAGTATTTTTTATTAGCTTTTTTTATAATTCTCAAATGTATATAACTATAATTATAAATGATAATAAATAATACACATGTTAAAACAATAGTATCTTAAAGGCCGAGAAAGTAAGAACACTGTTGACAATTAACTGGTAAATACATGCCAGTTTAAGGCAAATACATGCAGTAAATACACGCCACGTGAAAGGAAAAAGAAACCTGTATAATAATTAATTATATGTAGTATATCTATATTTAATGATGTGAAAATAATGAAAAATTTCTTCAACTATTTTTTTTTAATATAATTTAAAATAACATTCTTTTTTCTAACAAAAACTTCTTAAGAAATTTAAAACATAATGTTGGAAATGACATCTTTTGTCCTTATTTACAAATGAAACAGTAAATATAGAAGATGCTGAAAAAGTTTGTACATAATTATATGGGAGATCGGGAACAAACGTTTTTTGTTAATGAATGTGTATCTGCTGATGTCGCCTATCAGCGCCAGAGGGCATTGACAGAAATCTGTGTTGACTGTGTGGCCCAGCGCACAGGCGGAAATGGCTGACAGGCATCTATGAGAGATTATCTGATCGACAATTTTGGGGACCGATGATAGGCTGGTGTGGACCCGACGTCTGGCCATCGAGATCACCCGACTTAACATACCTCGATTTCTTCTTCTGGGGACACATGAAGAGCATCGTGTATGAGACTCCCATTGATTACGAAGAAGATGTCGTGTCAAGAATCGCTGTTTCCGCTGAAACTGTTCGTCAAATGCCAGGAATCTTTGAACATTTACGGCAATCAATGCTTCGATATTTTCTGTTGCCTGTCGCCACTTTGAGGACCTTTTGTGAATACTCACAATCATTTCCAGTCGTTTTTACCACGAATTTATTATTATTGTTATTATAATCATAAATTTTTTTGAATTTTTTGAATTTACTCTAACTTGGTTTGGAAATTCAGAATTGTTCTTGTAAGAAGCGATATAAAGGTTTTTTTTTTTTAAATAAAGATATACGACCATTACACATTGACTTCACCTTTACACAGTCATATTTTCTTTTACTTTTACTTTTAACGACTTTCAAACGAAAAAAAAAGTCACCATCTTTCCATTTGCATGTAATGGGATTCTGGTTTTATTTTCCTGGGACAATACTCTTTTGCTACAGTTAAGATTTTTGCCAACACAAATGATCTTTTTATTGCTTAACTTCTTGAAACGCTGAATCGCAGTTCAACTACAAGAATTTAAGATTATCGATGAAAAAAGTCTTTTGTTTTCTCAACAGGAGAAAGGGAGTTGATATAAATGTGGTTTCGTCTTAAAAGTTAAAGGTTATATTTATTTAGATGCTATTATTTACTTTTAGAGTTTGCCTAGAGTACCAAATCATAAATTCAATTCAGTTTATTTATTTATTTATTTATTTTCTTATTTATTTATCCGGTTTTTTTTCTTAAAATTAATGAATTATATGCTCAACGCAATAAACAAACATTTTTATGTAAATTATTGATTACAAAGATAAAAAAGTTCTGAAGAAAATGTAAAGTCTATTTTCTTTAAATGTTACTTTTTATTTTATTTGTTTATTTATTTTTTTTTTTTTGAAAACATTAAAAAGAATAACCTTCTTTTTAATAAATTTAAATATCTATCAATACAAACACTGTACTTTAAGATTTTCCATTACATGATTCATAAGTTGACTTAAATTCGGAAAATCTTACGATAAGACATCTACATCCATTTAATTTTAATACAATAAATTTGGAATTTCCATTATTAACGAAGTTTAAATTGAACATAAGTAAGTTTTAGTAGTCACTAAGAGGTAACGTTTTCTTCTAATATTTTCTTACTGATTTTTTTTCATCATTATTATCAAAAATTATTCAGATTTATCCAAAGGTTTTCACACCTAAAAGGAAAGACAGATCTTTTCCATAAATATGTCTGTGAAATTTCAAGAAGATTTTTGACTGGTTTAAAAGTTGTAATGGGAACACTTATAGGCAAACACACACAAACACAAACACACATTAATACATATCTTACTGATTTTATGAGTTTATTTTTCCTTAGATATAGAGGTTAAAAAGCAAAGTAATTAAAATTAAGGCCCCAATTTTCTGCTTAGATCTCCAAGAAATGGATCAGAGAGAAAAAGCGAATAGTGAATCATGGAACTTACATGGCTGAGAATTTGTTATTGATTTATAATGAAACGTTAACTGAAAATGTAATGGTCATCTTTGTTATTCACCAATTTACCAAAATCAGGAAAGTTCCTTACAATAAATAAAAGTTGTCTTAATGTTAAGTTTCAGCTTCTTATGAGGGAATTTTTTTAATTTTCTGATGTCTCTATATCTTCTGTCCTTCGCTATTAATAGGGTATTCTTATTAATAACCTAAACTTAAGAATAAATAGGTTTGAATAATATTGAGACGGACAGACTAAGAGATACGAGATATACTTATTTCGCCTTCTAAAGTATTAAAGCATTCTATTTTTTCTTTTTTTGGACTTAATCTTTTAGTCTCTCCAGTGTATTCTTAGGGTTCTTAAGAATACACTGGAGAGACTAAAAGATTAAGTCCAAAAAAAGAAAAAATAGAATGCTTTAATACTTTAGAAGGCGAAATAAGTATATCTCGTATCTCTTAGTCTGTCCGTCTCAATATTATTCAAACCTATTTATTCTTAAGTTTAGATTATTAATAAGAATACCCTATTAATAGCGAAGAATACCCTATTAATACAGAAAATATAGAGACATCAGACAATTAAAAAAAAACAGCCTAATAGATCCTTATTTTTATTTTTTATATTTTAGGGTGAATAAAATGAATCTATTTTATTTAATTTTAAAAGTATCTGCTACATTGAATCACAAAACCAAAATCTAATCAATTATTTAATTGTAATTAAATTATTACATATTAACTAGATATATGTATATTAATGTAAGTGCATTATTAAGCTAGAGGTAGGATGTGGCTTAAAGTAACTTTAAAAAAAAATAGATCTCACAAAAAAGTTTACAGCTATTATCGAGAAGAGATTATGATGTATGAAAAAACCGAGTTCTTTTTTTATCCGCAGATGACTTGGACTTTAAGATCATTTCAAAAAACGAAAATATATGGTTTAATATTTGTTTGTAACTTTGGCTATTCTTGGTCTTTAAAATTTAAAAGCAGCTAATGCTTCATACTATTCCCTAATTTCAAAATTTAAGATTACATAAGTAGCTTTCGTTACTGCGATAACATATGGACAAGCCTATTAAAGATTTAATAGGCATTCTATTCTCCTATGGGAGCTTCGCTGAAGCTAGGGTTATAAGAAAGCCTATAGAAAATCGTCAAATGTTTATGAAGCAGGTAATCCAGTTCCGTCTGTACCCAGAATATGTTTCTCAAGTTGAAATTATTCTTAATTCACAGCTTGAGGCACTAAACCTGAAACTTCGTCGACTTTAATTTCAAGTTGTAATGAATAATGTATAAGTTTATTACATTTCAGTATTTGAGATCGGGTAATTAGAAATTTGAGAATGTAAACATTGCAAAACATACTCAGAAAACTAAAATGAAAGAAATGTTTACACTGTAAATTTATTTCAAATTTTAAAATTTCAAGTTAAAATTTGAGAACTCGGATTCTTTGAAAAAGAAAAGTTCCTCAAAGAATTTGAAGGTTACTTTCCTTAAAATACTATTCCTTAAAATTTCTTTTAAGTTTTTCTTTTCTTTTTTTTTTTTTTTTTTTTTTGTGGTGAAATGTTTCTTTTTGTTTCGAAATTGTAACATCTGCTTAAATAAAAATAGAAAAATCATCCAGTTGTTTGAAAATTTTTTATTAAAACCACTTTACTTTCCGAAGTCGTTTAATGATATCGAAGCACTTAAATTAATGGATTAACATCCATTATTAGATAATATTCTTTCATTCTAATAGTTTCAATGGGAATCTGTATCACCTTCTCGTTCTCCATTCACGTATACACAAACAGATGTTGATTCAATGCGTCTCACTTGCTTAGGAGAGTAGATCGGAAAAAAATGTAAAATGTAATTATCAAACGAACTCGATACAAGATACAAGAAGTTTAAACGAAATCGATCTTTTTAATTTGATACATAGTAATAAATTTATGGAAATTTCAACCATAAACAGGATAAGTTTTCGATCTGGAAAATAACTCATTCATTGCAGTTCAAAAATTTACTAGCTTTGATCTCTTGATTTACTTATGTCGAAAAATTGATTTCATTCGTTCATTTATAAAACTGAATATTTTTGTTTCAATTTATCAGTTATTTTGTTGATTAATAAAAAAAAAAAGTGAAATGAAATTCTTTCTTTTTTCATTTTAAGTTGTATATGTATCAAAGAAAACTCATTTCGATCGTATTATATCTCATTTAGTTTCAAAAACATATAGACTGCATCTTATCTATACTCCAACAAACTTTAGAAAAAGTATGTTAATATTTTAAAAACAGAGTTTTCATTTTTCTAGAATTACTAAAGCAACCCCTTACAGATACTTCTCTGCCTAACGGATCATTGCTGCAGAAAAGCACCCTTCTAAAACATTGTGTAACATTGAGTAACATAAAGTTACTCTTTATAATTTTTAAATGAAAGTAAACGTTTTAAAAATATTTTAAAAATTATGAATAATTATAATTTAAAATGCAATACTGCTTCTGTTTTATTGAAATATATTCGTGCATCAGATCAGTATATCAGTATCAACCTCGTTAAATATTCCCTTTGAAGTAAGAATATGTTAAGAATAAATAAATATTTCTTTGTGTACTGTTTCCTCATGGGGTTTATAAGAGACCTTCAATAAGAATTCTGAGCTTTACATTTACTTAATAAAATAGTTTTTGGAATTCAATTTAGTTCTAGGTGTGTGTGTTCTTCAGTTTTATAAAAGAAACTTCCACGCAGAAAATTTTTTATAAAAGATCTGAAAAAATTATGCAATGAAAAATACCAATTGTACTTCTATATGCTTTCCATAATTTTTATTCTTTTTTATTATATCAAGAGACACGTGTTATTCATTTGAGTGAATAAAAACGTAAAATAAATATTTAAAGTTAAGTTCTTTTGATTGGATAATAATATGACGTAAATATCTTACATAAAGCTAATTTCATGTTTTTATTTTATTTAAAGTCCTTAAGATTTTATTTAAAACATTTTTAACGTTAGTTAACTGTATTTAACTTTTGCATTTAAAGAATACTAAATTATAAAATTATTAATTTTCTTATTAATAACAAAGGACGTAGAACTGGTACTAAACTTACATTATTATTTACCTTTAATAAATAAACTAAATAAAGAAAACTAGTAATCATAAAAAGAGATGGTAGCTCATAGGTAAATTCCAACTTTCACAGAAAACTCAACAGAAAATTAAAAAAATAACAAAAATTACAAAAGAGTTTGAAAAGAACAAAAATTTTCAAACTTTTTCTTTTACGGAATAAAAATTATTTAGTAAATTACTTCATTTCAATAAACTGGCGAATTATTTAATATTTCAACCTTTTGCTCATATCATTTCATTCTTTTGTTTATTACTGCAGTCCTTATTTTAATCTATCAACTCATGTGAACAGCTTACATAAAATCTTTTAGGAATCAACATAATTTAGGCTGAACATTTGTTGTTCTCATTAAAAGAGTTATTACAAATTGTAATGATTTCATTCCAGTTTATAACAATTTCCTCGATGTTCACTGACCCTAAAATTTAATCCTTACTAATCAAGGCAATACAAATCCAATCAGGAGAAGATTGTCTATTTATTTAAAGTATCCAGACCTTTACAAGAAAAGAAAGCAGTAATCGCCTTATTAATCTGAATGTTCATAATTTTTCTGTTACGTTAGAGCAGGGGTGTACAATCTTAGGAAGTCTGAGGACCAATATTTTTATAAAAGTTTTAATGGAGGGCCGCAGCGTCTCATCCTCCAGCCCCCACTCCCAACCCTTAGACTAATTAATGATTTTATAATGTCATTTATGATAATAATAATTAATAATATATGTAAGTTACATAAATGTCTTACTAATTAAGGATTTGGCAGTGCCATTTATTATAATAATTTACATAAACATTTTTACATTTTCATTTACGTAATGTAATGTACATAAACTTCAAATTATGAAAGAATGCGATAGTTTTGTTTCATACCAACTTTCCAATAGTAAAGTCTAAGACAGTTGCTATTGCAAGGTTATGACATTTTGCAATGTATCTCTTGGCAGCAATGTAAAGGCTAAAATTTAATTTTCAGTTTGACACTATCGAGCCGCGGATTGTGCACCACTGCTTTAGAGTAAGAAAATTAGAAAATATATTCATTATATTATAACATAATTTTTTTCATAAAATCAAGGAATGAATTAGTTCTATCCTCAATTACATCCAGATAAAAGAGCAACCATTGTAATTAATTGAAATAATTACAACTATCATTCTACATGGTATGTAATCATTTCTTATCTAACTATTGGCAAACGTGAAAATTTCATATAAGTCGGGCTTGATCTGTTGCACCTTCTTTAGTTTACAATTTTATTGCAAAAGATTTAGAATCCCATGCATTACTATTGGAAACAAAGGCTCATCAAATCAGTGAGTTTGTGTGTGCTCCTACTAACAGCTTTTAAACGGCTGGATGAATCTTTTTGAAATTTGTTATTCATATTCGAGGATTAATTTTTATATTTGAAATCTTTACTAAAGGTTCATTGTCAAGAAATCAGAGTGAAGAAGTGACAAAGAGTTCCATTGAAAATTGCTGTCATTTCCCGAAACACTGAATCTTAATCCTCAATCCTTTGCAAGCGGTTTGATCGAGTAAAATTAATCCGATATCGAGACAAAGATAAAATGATACAGAAAACAATTAAACAGTACAAAGAAGTTCAACAAACAAAAAGTAAAGATAATTTTACGCTTCTGATACCGTGAAGCCTTATATCCCCGGTTTGTCTGTCTGTCTGTGGATAATATCAACTCAGCAACCACGAGGGCTAGAGTCTTGATTAGGGTGTCGTTGAAAAGATCTTACCAAGAGTAGTTCAGAGCCGTAGAGTTTGTGTCTCTAGCTGGTCGGGCTCCAAGGTAGCGATAGCGATTACTAAACCAATCACAATGCTTCGCAACGGCTTCTGATACGTGAATGAAGAAAATTATTCAAAAGTTATTGTATTCAGTCTATTAACAAGGTTTGAGCTAAGAATGACGATTATTCCCTAAAAATAGTGATTTTTCTCTATTTTACGTAATATAAATAGGAGCTACTTGCATCTCTTTTTTTTTTTAATCATTATTAGGAATTCAGTGTATTAACAAGATATGAGTTAAGAATCACGATTGTTCTATATAAATAAGGGTAAGTAAGATAGCATGGGGTCGCAAACAGACTCCCGCGCGCATTTTCTAGACCACCCCGGCGCAGTCTATTCTAACGTAAAGGTGACTCAATCTGTATTCTACTCATCCTTCTTCAGTGTTCATGAGCCTATTGTGGTGGATTTTGAATTGTAAAGTTTTCAATAAAAACAGCTTGTTAGCTTATTATAACTTTTGAATAATTTTCTTCATTCACGTATCAGGATCCGTTGCGAAGCATTGTGATTGGTTTACTAATCGCTATCGCTACCTTGTTTAAGAAATGATCCAGATTTAATTCTCTTTCTTTTTTTTTTTTGATAAAAGGGAAAATTTATATTGTATGTATTCCGAAGATGTGGTAATTTGAAAAGAAATATAGTTTTTTTCGTTTTTCTACTTTGGAAAGAAAATAAAATGAACGAAAAAAAAAAAATAATGAAGTTTTAAGAAAACACATTTAAGAAAGTCAAAAAGATTTAAATTCTTTCGAACATCTTCGCATAAATGGATGATTTTTTTAGGTTTAAGTACTTTCCCTATTTAGTTTCAGATTTCTTTATTGATCAATTTACCGAAAAAAAAAATGAGTTTTTTTTATTAACATTATTACTTTTTGAATTAATATAATAACTTTAAATAGCTTTTTCAAAGAAATTATTAATTTTTTTTTCCTTTTATATTTGTTGAAACTAATGAAGAAAAATAAGAATCCAACCTTTCTCAGAATTTACTTTTCATTAGTTTCTCAAAACGAAAAAAAAAAGATTAAAAATACAACTGGATTACTTTAAGAACAATCAGTTATTTTTCTAAAAATAAGATATTAGAAGAAATATCAGATAAAATATTACAAAAAAAGTATCTCAAGGATTTAAAGAAATGTTTTAAAACACTGATTATTGACTGAAACTTTTGCTACATCCTAAAACTTTTGCTACCAATTACAAAAAAAATTAACTTCTGCAAATACATTTTGTACATTTGCTGTTTAGAATTTAAAATGTAATTTAAATTATAGTGTAAATAGGAATTGTATCATTGTTTTTGAGTATTTCTACAATCGTTATTTCGAATCCGTTATTTAATAATAACTCTTTCAGACGCTAAATGTAAAATCATCGTATGGTTTTTTGTCCTCTTAACAAGACGATATTCAGAGAACCAAAAAGATGCTCGAATGTGTAAAATTAAAAAAAAATTAAAATTTCACTAAAATTTCAAAAATCTGTAATATTTCTAATTTTTTATTTAAAAATATTAATATGGGGTTCAAAATGAATATTTTTAAAAGTACTATGTAACGATACTACGTTTCGGCATTAAGTATGGAGTAATATAAAAATAGAATTTAGCGATTCCAAATGGAATCGTTAGAGCAGAAAGGGTTAAAAGAGAATACATAAAAAGAAAAATGATAAATGATTTTAATGTTAATATTCTTTTTCGTTCAATGTTAAAAATGGCATAAACATTTTAAAAAAATGGCTGATGACATTTTTTGGACAATCGTCAAGATCAGGTAGGGAAACGAATACTCTTAAATAATATTATAATTTTCTAATTCGTTGAGTGCTTTTTTTGTGTTTTGTTTTATTTTTTTTTTCCTAAAACATTCTAAGTTTTACATCTGAAAATTTTTCATGAGCAACTTTCTTCAATTTAAAAGTTAAATTAGTCTTTTCTTTTTTACTGGAAATGAGTAATTCAACAAATCAATGAAATCCTCTGTCATTTTTTTTTTTTAATGCGCAGCCGCCAAAAACTTTTCTAAATTTTGTAATTCCGAATGATATACGAAGGCTGACGGTCCACGCTATCCCCCAAATAGCGCCTTAAGCGCATGCGCATTGCCGCCCCCTACCGTTGCGAAAGCAAAACACTCGAAGCGTCATTCATAAATCGGGGCGACGGACGGCGAATACACGATAATCGGCCTCAGACAACAGCACACCGACAAGTCTTGAGTTCTCGTTCTCGCCTTCTTCCATCGCAGCCGTGTCATGCACTCGACAGCCAACCCGATGACCGTCAGTCGAACAACTCTTCTGCTCCTTTGTTTTACCACTTTGATTGCCGTCGCTCATGGTAAGGTTACCAACATTTACTTTCTATTTTATTTTTTTCCTGTCACTTTTTAGCAGAACAATTGAACAAACTTCAAAATCAACTTAACGTAGGTGGGATAAATACTATTATTATTAAAAACAATTATCTAATTATTAAATATCGTTTTAACATTTAACATGTATTATCCAGAAACAAATAGAAAAAAAGAAATAAAAAAGAAAAAAAAAGCTCATAACACAACAAGACAACAAATATTTTATATATATAAAAAATTTATTGAAATGGAAAAAAAGATCAGAATTTTCCGATTAATAATAAATTAATAGATCACTGAGTAAACAATAAACTATTCTTAAAACAATTATGTTGCTTATTTGAAACATTATTGATTCATCATCCGTGACCAAGACTAATAATAATAATAGAATGACATCACAAGAAAATCTCTTTACTAAATATCTTATTATTTCAAAAAAGTATTATCTTTATTCTGGGAAGAATTAATCAAAACACAAAAAGAAGAGATTTATTATATTAATATTATTCTTATTAGTTGTTCATTTCAACAAGATTGTCCAAGGAAAGGCATTGAATTTAACTTGCTTTGAATTAGATGAAACTTTTTATTTCAGAATAAAGATTATAAAATAATAATTTTATTAAGTTTACTAACGCTCTTTTTAATATGTTCTTATCTTTAAAGTAAACGAATACGATTTTAATATTTAAAATACTTAGAGATCCATTGATTTTGGTTCTCAGCCCATTTAGCATCCAAGTTTGTCTGTTTTTGTCTCTCCCTCTCATTTACAAATATTTCATTCTTATCCTTTTAAGATCGCATCTCTTTTCTTCTAAACCAGAGTTTATTGTCTTCCTTTCAGATAAAGCAAAAAAAAAAAAATATTAAAAAACTTTTGAATTTCTTTTCTTTCTAACGTAAAAAAAGAAAAAAAAAATATCATTTTTCATCCTTCTTTACCGAAAGATATTTTTCTTTATTCCTATTACCGATATTAAACAAAGTTGGTGATTAGGATCACATCCAAGATCCTCAGTATGTAGCACGATATTCTATCTATAAATATTTTAAAAAGCGATCAATTTGTAATATAATTAGAATCCGAAAGAGATGAGTTTTAAATAAGTTACTTATTTCTTGTAGTTCCCATAATTATATTTCATTTGTTGAAACGAAACTTTTCTCCTCACATCAAAGATATCTTTTAATTTTTTCCATGTTACACAGAAATCGGGTTTTTATTATCAATTCTTCTTGAGGCCCAACTCACAAGCAAAAATATATAAATATATCCTAATGGTAAGTTTACGACTATTAAAACTAAACAAACGTCAAACGATTTTGATATTTTGCTGTTGATATTTTGCTGCTAAATTTTGCTGTTTAAATTTTTAACTGTTCTGTCACATGTTGAGAAACTCTGTTTTATGGGAAAAAAATCTATTATTAGTATTGAATAAGTATTCTGTTCGAAGATGAAAAACAAAAGAAATATCTTATTTGAAAGCCACATCAATCTCATGCCATAAGTAAAGTAATTAATAATTTTTAAGTAAAAAATTTTGGGCATAAATAATTTGAGAATTTGAATTTTATTTTAAAAAACATATGCTATTTAATAATGACTAATGGACATTGAAAGAGTAAAATTGCTAGTTTATTTTATTAAAAGATTTTTTATTTTATTTATCAAAGTCCCTAAATTCTATGATATTAATGTATATAGATATAGATTTTTTTTTGTCAAATATGTAAACTATATTATTTCGTCTTATTAGGCTTTAAATACAAATTAAGGTTTTCTTATTAATCTAGAGTATATAAGAAAACCTAAATTGCTTAAACTCAGTATGTTAGGAAAGAAAAACCTTACAGGACAAGATGATTTAGACAGGAATAAGATTTATATTCAATAGTCTATCAAGATTAGTTCTGATACTATTCACTGCCTTACTGCCATCATGAAAGTAGAATGTTTTCACCTCTTTAAAAAAAATCAATGAGGAATAAATACTTTTGGTTTTGAAATTGATGATTAATTTAATAATGAAAGAGTAACTTATTTTTAATCTCCACTGCTGTTTCTGTAATTTGTTCGATAATATTTATAATTGACAAATCAATTTCACGAGTATTCTGCAAAATCTAAATGAACGAAATACAGATATGTTATGTAAAAAGATGCTAATAAACATTATTTACTTAAAGATCTAATCGAAGTCTACTTGTGAAGAATTACATCAACTTCTGTGAGTTATGTTGTGATAAAAAAGGTAAATTGAAGAATCCCTTCATTGTTACACAGGAACTAGATCTCATTGTTGCATATATCGCGGAACTTAAATTGATAAAATATTGAAAATAATAAAAAAAAATCTTAAATTATATTTAATGTCAATATTCAATTTTTTTAAATGCAATTTTCAAAAATTAGCTTTTATTTCTTAATTTAAAATAGAAATGAATTAATAAAAATAATTTTTAGTACAAATAAAAGCATATTTTTTGAAAAAAAAAATTCTATTCATCTATCTTTTACTATAAAACATAAATGTATTAATAAAAATTAGTAAAAGATATATGAATAGAAAAAATTTTTTCCTATTCTAACAGTTTACATCAATTAATCATTATTTAACAAATACGAGTATTTATTATTACATCTTTTTGAAAGTTATAATTTAACTTTACATAAATACATTGTTTATTACTGATTGAACAATGGTACAAATCTCAGGAATTCAAAATAAGAGGTATGATAAGATCTTTTGAACTAACATCTTTTTTAAATTTTATAAAGCTGAAAAAATACACTAAACTTATTTAGCAACTGAAGATTAAGGTAAATATTAAAATAGAAGCAGTGGAAGCTTGTTGACGGTTCAAATAACGATCTTTATTTATAGAAGAATATAATATAAATTCAAATTTTATTGATTTTTAAAAAATATAATTTACTGAATGTAATTTTATATTTATTTATTTATTTATTTATTTATGTATTTATTTAAATAAGTATATTTGCCTATTTATAAAAATATTTTAGAAATTAGCCTGAATAAATTACTTTCTCTTAAATGAATCTATATTCATATCTGTATCGATAGATAAATAGATAGGCAGATAGATAGATACCCTTTCTTTATTTATAATATAGAATGTTTTATGTTTGTTTGTTTTGTAGCTAATTTAATTTCTCACAAAAAATGAAAATAACAGATTTTTCAAGAAATGATCTGTTTAATTTCGTTCACAGATTTTTACTAAATGCATTAAACTAACAAATTTTTTATAAATCTTGTTAATAAGTTTTAAAGTTGTAATGTAAAGTTGTATTGACGTGAAATGAGTGTTTTCAAAACATGATTGACTGTTTTCAATTTCTCATGGATTGAAGGTTTTCATAATCTTTGTAAACTAACTAATGGAACTGAATAAATTGATGTTGAAGTTCCGTTGTCATGGTAAAGTACTTTTCATTGACTTTCCGGAAGTCTAAGATTGCTTCTGGTATTTTAGATTTCAACAACACACTCCTCAAATCTGAGATGTTTAGTCAGCTTGAAATCCTAATAACTAGTCATTTTCCCTGATGAAGAAATGACATTTAAAATTAATTTTCCTAATTGCAAAATAAATATCTGCAATATCCAGCCGTAAATAAAGAGAATGGAAAGTTTCATTTTCCAAGATCTGCACGAAATGATGTCAAAAATCAATGTATTTTAATTTGGTCCATATAGACGATGTACATCATGACAAATCGAATGGGGAAAAAATGAACACAAATAAATAGCAGGTGAAAACTTAAATATGTAATTATTTTAGCAATTTAGATTATTTCTAAAAGTTTTTTAAGAAATCAAGTTTTGAAGAGCATTTGACTCAATTTTGACAAAAAAATATTGAATAAGTCATTAAAATTGTGAGCTTGTTCATTCATTTCAAACCATCGTTCACAGATAAAGATCTTAGTAAATGGCATTCTTAAAAAGATTAATTCAGTTAATTGAAACAATTGTTTTGAAAAAAATAACAGTGAAACAAAAATCAGCTCGAATTGAAAGTATTGATATTTGTGTATATTCATTTTACTGCAACTGAAATTTTTCACTGAAATTAATTAAAATTAATTAAATTTTCAGTGAAAATAATTATTAATGAAAAAAAAAATAAAAAAATAAGTAATAAAAATGAAATTAATTATTTTATTTTCAAATACTTAAGAAATCTTATTTACAAAACTTTTTTTGTTTGACAAACTTTTGGCAACCTTTGATATCATAGAATTCTGTTCTATAAGAACTTTTTCTCTACATTTCCTAATTTCTGCGATTTACTTACGGGAAGTGCTCGTATTGTATTGGAAAATTCTCAAATATTAAATAAATAATTCGGCTTTTTATTGTAATTTCTAAAAAATTCTATTATTGTTGCACATTAAAGATTGAATAGAAAAACTGATGTTCAAGAATTACAAATGAAAGTTTACTTGGAGTAAAGAATTAATAAAATTTATTATAGAGAATTCTCCTATTCTATGTACTGAAGAAGAGAATTGAAATATTCCACATTTTATCTTAAAATTATTACCAACTATATTTTTAGGAAACTATAGATCTTCTAGTTGATTCGATAATCCAGTAAAATAGGCTGGAGAAGAGAGATTCAATTCCCTCACGGAGATTTTTCTCTGGGTATTTCTTCTCCAGACAGGTCGTTGAGTTCACAAGACCTTTGTAAATGGGTACCGGGTTCTTTCCCGGAATGAAATAAGGAAGGGTGTTTTGAGTCTGACTAACTGATCCCAATTTCATCCTGATGGCCCTTTACCTCCACCGCCATCAGGTTACATAACAAGAATCGTTGTGGTTCATATCTCCAACGCCTCGAAGGGGTCTGCACGGTCTCTAAAGTGAGATCCTGAAACTTTTTAATAGATCTTTTCAGTCGAGATAAATCTACAATCAACAAATACATTTTCTTCCGATGTAAGAGCTCATAATTTTTAATGGTGATTACTTGCCTTTGGTTTTTACCCTTTTTGCAGAAATTCTGATTAATTTAAATCTTTCAATAAAAATCTATAAATTACTTAACGAGACTCTCTTAACGAGAAAGAAACTATGTTTGCGCTACAAGCAACTCCTTACCACCATCGGTCGTTGAATCAGGCTGATCCATCCCATAATCAAGCTGCACTAATCTGGCATTAAGCTTTGATCTATTAATTCCTTACAACATTAATAAGTAACAAATTTCATTGAACTTCACACTTTCTTGAAGTCAAAAATATCTTCACATTTTTTTTAACCATTCGAGATGAATTAACACTGTCAATTTATGCTATAAAATTGTCAAATTACATTTGTTAAATTTCTTATTAATGTCTTTTTAGAACTGAATTATTCAATTTAAAATTTCTGTTATTTTTAATTACTTAATTATTTATTTTGAAAGAAAAACAGCAGTATCAAATTTTATTTTAGAGAATTATCTTTAGCTCGCTTCTCACAAATATCCTCTGCTCTCCTCACCCTAAATAAATATTTCACTTAGATTTTTCTCAGCAATGTAATTTACTGTTTAAATTTCTTACTATTAAAATATTGGATTCATGTCTCAAATTTCTCTCGTTGATTAAAAATGCTTTTTTTTCCAGTTTTTCCATGTTAAGTATTAAATTTTCTCAGATAGTATTAATATCATAAACTTTGGCAAACAAGGGAGTCGATGCGGCAGTTCCACTGTTCAAACTAGAAGGTTTCAAATAGGAAGGACCTTAATGCGAAATTTTTGTTCGCATAAAAAATTTAAATATTTGATATCGATGAATGAAAATATGGTTTGTAGATAACAGTGATTAAACAGAAAACACTTTCAGCTTCTGATCAGGGATTAACAGGTCTTATAAACATCATAATTCACAATGCAAATAATTTCATAAAAAAAAAAATCAAAAGTTTTAATGTTGTAAATTACAAACGTTATTACATAAAACAACCTTACAATTACTTTTGCTTGATCGCCAGAAAAGTTTCCAAAATAGTAATTGGAATTATAAAGAGTAATAAAAATAAAATGGGAATTTTAAATTTAAAAAATTCCCAATGGGAATGTTTTTGAAATTGTTAAATTTCATTCGAAATAAAAAATTTATAATAATAGAATATAATTTATAATAATACAATTGTTATATTCTTATAATAGAATAACAATATAATTTGGTCAGCAATTATGAATTCTATATTTATCACATGGCTATATTTATCGTATATTTATTTATTTATTTATATTTATCGTATATTTATCATATTTACGAGTATCACATATGTTCATTGAAGTGTCTTCTACTAAAAAAAAATTTTATCTTAGAAAAATGGGATTAACGAGAATGTTAGCTTCTGTTCCCTTTGGAATTAAAATCTTTGGAATTGAAATATTTGGAATTTAAAAAATACCAGAGATATCTTGTTTTGTTTCGTAATTTAGAGTTTCCAGTAAAACTCATCCTATTCCTCCGGACTTTAAAACAGAGTAGCTTTTATGAGTTTGGAATCTGTAGAAAGAAGACAGACGGAAACCAGGTTGCTACCGAAGCTCACAGTCCAGTATTAAATCATTAACCGTTGAACCAGCGTCTAATAACGATGAAAGTGGGCAGTAGATAATTAAAGGCACTTACATCTATTAATTCAATTTATATCATTAATGTTGAAGGAAATAGTTAATAAAAACACTTTACTCGAAGTTATGTAACGGGTGAGTCAAAATGATTTGAATGACTTCAAAAATTCACTGTAAAAAATTGTATTTAATATTTTAAATAATGAATTGCGTTTTTGGAAACAGCAACTTTGCAAGATCTTTTTTTCCCAGATTTTTTCCTGTTGAATATGAGCACCTTTCGTCACACGACAAATGTCACGGTACTCAAATTCCTCTCAAACGTGAAGTAGCATGGGTCTATCGATTGTGGCAATTGCAACGCGGATGAGCATCTTCAAGTCGCCCAGATCTGTTGGTAAGAGAGGTACAAATACCGTGTCTTTACCATACTCCCATAAGAAGAAGTCGCACGGAGTGAGATCCGGGAAAGGGGTGGCCACGTCATTAACTGTTGATCGTAAGAACTCGCATGGTCGATCCACCGTTGCGGCAATCGTTCCTTTAGGTGCTGGTATACTGCAGTTTAAAAATTTGGTAGTGCCGCATCTTGCTGGAAAATGAATCCATCACTGTCGATCTCCAGCTGTGGCAACAGCCATTCAGCTAACATGTCGAGACACAGTACGCTTATTCCTCTCCTGTGGCAGTCATATTGTCTACAACGCCACATTACGGTCGACAGCAGAAGTTGTTGGCGCATCATTCAACTCGATAGACCTATGCTGCGAGTATTTCGCGTTTGGGAGGAATTTGAGTACCTTGTCGTGTGACAAAAGGTTCTCATATTCAACAGTTATGAGGTCTGGGGAAAAAAAAAAAAACAACTTCCAATGTTGCTATATCCGAATGTTCAATTTGTTTATTAAAATGTTCAATTCAATTTTTACATTGAATTTTTGAAATCGTTTAAATCATTTTGACTACCATGTAATGCTGCTTTGCTTGAATTTCTGTATACATTTTTCTAATTATTACTTTTCAATTAATTAATAAGTTATTATAATATATTTTTTATTTCGTCAATAATCATTTCAAGGTAGTTCTTCGAAAAATATTTTTTTTTATATAAGTCTTTAGAAAAACTAACTTAAGTCATTATTTATTCAAATTTAGTAGTGGCTTTTACATTTTTTTTTCTTTTAATTCACTCCGATTTCAAACTTCTTCATTCATTTTAACTTTCTTTGCTTTCAAAACGAAGCAATGTTAGAACCATGAAACTCAAATAGAATCGAGCAATGAAATTATAGAAAAAGTTCCTCTAATTCAGCAACTAATTTAACTTTTAAACTGGTTCTTTCCCCGCGAGTATCCGTAAATGTTGACTATTAAAGTCCTGCGAAACATTTGCTGCTTCGGCTGCGATAGGAACGATTGTCTGTTTTGGTAACTCTATTCTGACGCTGGAAAAATGTCGATTTTCACTGTGATAGAACAACATTACACTTTTTAAAAACACAACACATAAGCCTTGCTTACTGTTGATTCAGCTTATCTTCAAACGCCAATATTTGGTGGAGCTTCAGAAATTCATGAGAAATTCAACATTGCCAGTTGTTGTGATGACATTGATTTTTGTTTCTAAAAAGAAAATATTACCACCTTATACGAGAACAAATATTGAAATCTTATAAAAATAAAAAATTTTGAACAAAATCATTTAATTTATAAGAATACTAGAATACTGTTAATAGTTTATATTTAAGTACTAATTACTATAATGCTGCAAAAATGAATATCAAATATTAATTCGTTCTTTAAGAGCTTTTAAAAATATAAGTTTTTCTAATATTTATTACCGGAAATATCCTGATGCAATTCTGATTTTGTTTTTCAATTGAAAGCAACGTAAACCGAAAAGAACTTACTATGATGTCCTATCTCAAATATTGTTCTTAAAAGTTCTTTCTTTATGTTTTAGGCGTAAAATTCTCAAAAAAAGAAAATGCTCCTTTTTATTTTTCAATTATAGAAACTATGTAATACAAAATATATTACTAAAATCCGTCTGTCCGGCGCAGTTCAACAATGGACAATGGTCTGCCTGTGTAATTGTGCGAATGCAAAAGGCGCAATTGTTGTGATTGTTGTGATTTCCAATATTCACAATGGTAGTGCAACAATGGATAATGGGTGTTCAGTTTTCATTGTTGCGAGGAAGTCGACAAATGCAAAATGAGCATTGTTGAACTTCAAAATGTTGCGTTCTCTCCGTCAACAATGGCGGCCGCTATAAAATAATGAGTTCATTCAAAAAGGAATATCGTATCACTATTTGCTCAACTATTCAACAAATCATAATCGCTTTCATTGGAAGCGATTCTTCTTGGATTATCCGTGCTCTTAAAAAACAACCAATATAATTCCTAACCTTATTAACTGTAAACTCAATTTACTGTAAATTCAAATAATCACCAAGCCAAATTGTTAACAGTAAATAAGGTTAGGAATGTATATTGGTTGTTATTTAAGAGCACGGGCTGATTGTATATTTTCATACATCACATATTATAAACGATATTGTGAAAGATAATGAGAGAAAACGATTGGAAAGAGCACAACAGACAGATTTGGATCGAAAGAATGAAGCCGAACGTAGAAGATGGTCAAGAGCTAAAGAGGCAACGGAAGAGATACAAGAGAGACAGAGGTTAGACGCCGAACGACTTCAGGCAGAGAGAGAGAAACAGAGACTTTAGGTCCCCGAACTCTACTTCATCTAACATCCATCTCATCATATCTCAATCTGTACACGGGGGATGGCATAGTGTTTAATAAATAAAGAAAATATTTAAATAATGTATATTTGTTGACAGACTTTCGAAACTCACTAGTTTTCAGCATGTGATATCGCTTGATATCTTTTGGTTTGATGCTAATTCTTAAAGACATGCTTTTAAAATACAAATTACATATATTTAAAACATCCATTTCCTCAAATTATAAATTAAACACCATGGAAATTAGCTATATAGTTGCTGAGGGTTAACTGTTTTCGTACAAAAATTAAAAGTTTATTGCCAAAAATCAGAAAACCTCTGTGAAAATGAATACGCTATTTTGACAGTTTAACAGTTATGCATATCACATGTTGAAAAATATGTACCTAATACACAAATGTTTATTACGAGTGTTCTTATTTAATTTTAATTAAAAATAAAATAAAAAATAAACTTTAAATATTTGAATAAATAATAGAATAAAATGTTATTTTTTTGGGAGGCTAAGAAGTTGCCACTTCTAGCTTATTTTTATTTTACAGATATAGGATTTCAATTTCTTGGCTGATATCCCTTTCATGTAATGATGACATATGCGTGCCCGTTAATCTGATCTCTCGGGCGTCTTATTTCTTTTCGGGAACGAGAAAGTTGTTCACAAACATATGTTCTGTCGAACATCACATGTATTTGGCACGCAAATTGAATCATCTTTGGGAATCGAATGTCATAAAGACATTTCACAGCACTAATAACTCTATTTCGGAATGTTCATTTATATACTTCAAGGGCGAAAAGGAATAGGAAAGTTATGAAACATGAACTGGAATTTACAATATTCTTTTAAAAGAACGTCTTTCCACTGAATTTAATGATAATGTCTTTATTTATTGAACTTAACAAATGTGGGCCTACATTATTTAGATCTGAACATACGCTCCAAAAATAAGCTGCATTCAAGTTTTGTAGAGTTTCGAAGTTTGAAAACAAAAGTCAAAATTTCAAGGAAATCAAAGCTTGATATATAGAATTCAAGATATATAGAATTCAAGAGAAAAGCAGAACTTCCAAGTAATTCCCGGACACTGTGAATGAAAGAAGCTTTCATTCTTTGCACTGGCCCTTGCCGATCTCATTCTCATAATGTACCCGTAACACCACTGCAGAGACCATAATCTTAATAATGGCTGTACAAATTTTTTATTTTTCATATAAAAATAATATAAAAGAAACATACCCTTTGAGAAAGACTTATTGAGATCATTGTTGTAAATATTTTTAAGCTCCTGTATATGACCAAATAAATAATAACTGAATCTAAGTCCGCTAATTATACATCATCGCGGTTTCAACTTTCCTACAATTATTTATTCTTATTCACAATTTTGTTTTCCTTCCTGCGATAAATTTTCGACGAGGTAACTTCATTAAAGATATCACCTAAAGATTTAATGGCATCTAAGTTTGTGCGTCTAAAATTAACTTGGAAATTGTCAGCTAATCTTGTTCATCTTTCAACTCTTTCAGTTGGAAGATTCAAGATAAATAGAGATTTCTAAGTAAAAGATTTCTAAGTTCCACAACTTTCCGGACTTAGTTTCTACATAATATTCCAATTGTTTTTCCTTTTTCACAAATAGTGGAATATTTGATAGACAAATATTTTTTTCTCTAAATATTTGACAACTTTTTAAAGGCATTATAACGAATTTGGTTTCACAGATTAAAAATAGTTATATTTCGATATTTTCCAAAGACCTAAATTTTGTAAATGGATGTTGCATGAATACGGGGAACAGCTTTTCTACGTTAAGGACCCATTAGGCTTTAGTGAATATCTCCATTAATAAAATGTCTTTATTTCTAAGGCAACTAAAAATGCTTGGTTACCAGCTTTCATCCCTCTCCCAAAGACCTGAGCAATGTCGATTTCTTATGCTATTCTTACATAAGCAGAAATCAAAGATTAAATCATAGTAAAATTTAGGTATGACTTCTCATAATTAGATTTTGCTTAAAAATGGAAACAATAAGTCATTCTTTGTTAATAGTAAAGAAAGTAAAGTTGATGAAATTAATTTTTTAAAGCATTAATAAAATAACAACTTGCATCATTGGTTAACACATTTTAAAAGAGAATGATTTTATTGTTACCCAAAATCTAAGGAATGATCAGAAACCGGAAGTGAAGTGTGCTAAAATCAGGGACGTAGTTATTTTTTGACGCCATGGAGACTTATCACAGTGCCGTCCAACACCTTACCAAAAAAATTGCCACAGTGCCGTTTGAAAGCTTTGTCAAGTTTCCCCTTCCTCTAGCGACGCTCCTGCACCTCTAGCGATTGCTCCTGCTAAAGATAGACTATTATTGAGAAAAAGATTTCAGATGAGATTAAAAAAAGAAATAATTATATTCATGCGAACCAAATAATAATTCAACAATATTTCCTAAAAAATGTTTTTTCTCTTAAACTGCTAATGAAAGCGATTAGTAAACCAATCACAATGCTTCGCAACGTCTTCTGATAAGAAAATATCAATATCATTGATATTTGCTTTAATTTCCTTATTATTATAAACGTGATTGTTGCGAATGCAAAAGGGGCAATTGTTGCATTTACTGTGATTGTTAGTATTGTTGTGATTGTTTTGGAGCTGCATTATAAATGTGATTGTTGCGCATGAAAAAGACGCAATTGCTGCGATTGTTGTGCTTAATAATAATTTAATGAGATTTTTTGGTACTTGTCCACTGGACAGACAAAACGGGAATATTAGTCTGCTAATCTTATCAGGCCGCGCTGGTGTGGTCGAGCGGTCTCAGGCGTCGGTCTGTCGTGAGATCAATGTGCCAGCGCCCGGGTTCAAATCCCGGTAGCGAGCATGGATGTTTCAAAAAATTTCCTTTCCTGTGTTGTAGCCTCTTCTTCACTTTCTCTTCGGTCTGACGTCATTCCTTAATGGCGTCCTGGGGAAGGCCACGGGAAACCACCCCAGTATCTTTCCCTTGTAATTCTAGGGAGTCTGCTAGGGGTTCGCCGTCTTGGGAACACTAGCGCTCCCTGGAGCACGGATGCTTCGGCAACGAAGCTCGCACTTGGGTGCGAACCGACCACACACAATCTTATCAGAAGACTAAAAATGTATTCTTATGTTCATTTTTTTCATAAAAAAAAAATTGTGTAGATTTGCAGAAAAGATAAAAATATCAACTGCATCCGATTCTAAGTTTTGCTCAATTGCAGTTAAACTCAAGTGAACAGTAGACGAACGTAACAAACTTTTCAGAATGAATAAATAAAAAAAAAATACTGCTTAGATGTCAAATCTTTAGATATATTATAATATTACTAATAATATAATATTCGAAATTTTAATTGAGGACTCGAGGCAGATGTGTCGGAATCTGGATTCAAATCTCTACCTGAAAAATTTCCTTTCTAATGTTTGTCTGCTTCTTCATCTTTCTCTTCAAGTCTGAAATCATTCCGCAATGATTTCCTGAGGAAGACAAAGGGAAACTACCTCAGTATCTGTCCCTTGAAATTCTATGGATTCTTCTATGGGTTCGCCTTATTGGGAACACTAGAGATCCATAGAACACGGATCTTCGGACACAAACTCTAGAACAGCATAGAACCGTACTACAACAACAACAACATCTACACTTTCAGTTATTTGAAGGCTTATTCTGACTAGAATCTGTATATATATTTGAATTACCGGTAATCGGTATACGTTTCTTTTGTAATGTCAAGTTCAGGGAAAGGATTGTCTTAGGAAATTTTCATATAAATGACAGTTTGATAATTAAGATGAGCAAAAGGTTTTCAAAATGGCGTTTTTCTCTTGTTTTTTAAAAGAGATTTACTCCACACTGTAAATAAAATAAATCTCTCTTTTATAACTTCAGTTACAAAATTCTAGGACATAATTTAGCGGACAAGAAACAAATTAGCAGTTCCTTTCAAAATGAATAAATTATAGAAGATTAGATTGAGTTAGTTATGTTTGTAAGGTTTTACTTACCTTTACTGAAGTTCATAATCATTTCAAAGAACAAAGATCTCTGAAGAACGTGACAGCGTCATCAAAATAGGAATTTATGAACACTGATCACCCGAATGGCTGCGTCACTTAAAGGGATAAGACCTTTCCTACAAATGCTACTAGATATGATGATTCTAAGGAACTAGGTAGATATTCAAGAACTCAAGAAGATGTTAGATCAGTTTGTTTGCTCTCTGTAAAGTAATAAAAAAAGAAACAGAATCGAAAGAATGGGCAAAAGCTTTTAGAGTGCATTAAAAAACAAAAAATCATCTACAAATTCTTTTCCGAAGATTTTGTTTTTTTTAAAAATTTGTCCGGTTGGTAACAGCTTGATATTTTCCTACGGTTTGAGTTTAAATGAATCTTTCATTACTGAATAAAGAGTAGTTAAAGAAAATTGAATTATTCATATCATATTTCAAAAACATTGTACTTAAGAGATAGAAATAATGTTAAAGACTTAAGTAGTAATATTAACCTAAACTTTCTAAACTTTCTAAACGATTTTTTTTAATTGAGATAAGATAAGAAAAACGAAAGAGAATAGGCCTAATATATGGCAAATTTTAGAATGATGAATCATCAATATTTTTTTTTTTCTTAGTATTAACTTGAATTGGATTCGCTGTACTAATACTATCCCAATAGGTCAATCAACAAATTTACTTGTATGATTATAAATTTCTTAACTACTTTTCATGACATTGTTTTTAGATGTAAACAAATACCAATTAAAAGAAGTTCATGTCTGACACTAATTTATACTCGTAGATTCTGACGCTGTACTTTAATTCAAAAGAACAATTGCGTGTAAACAGTTATTAAATCAGATAAAGCCGCAGAGAGATACCGCTCATTTGTTAGAAAAATTGAGGAAAACATTGACATTTAATGGAAAATTAACTTATTAAAAGTGTACAAGTACTTGGAACTCATTAATATATTTATTGATACAACAATTTATTGTTAAAAGTTCAACGCATTACAAAATAAAAAAGACATTACATGCTATAAGAAGTGTTAATATTAAAACTGATTCTTTGATTTTTAGTATTTTTTTAATTTATTTCAATTTGTTTTGCATATTTCTATTTAATAAAATATTAAAAATTTACGTTTTTACTAAGAAGTCATTTACAAATATCTACTGAATAAGCATTTCTTTGAAATTCCTCTTATAAGGAATCCTCCTCAGAAACTTAATTCAGGGGTATCTACTACACAAATTTTTATTACAAATAAATAATGCAAATTTTTAATTTTATTTTTATTTTAAATAGCCTACGATAACTTTTAAATTCATAATTTGTTCAAAAAAGTATTCTATGATCAGAAATTGTAGCATTTCATTATTTATTTCATTACCACAACTTAAGTAACAACAAAAGATTTTTCTTATTAAAATAATAAAAATAACATAAAAAGCTAATTTAACTTAACTCCTTTTCATATATTATCATTTAAAATGTTGGAGGACTTTTCTTTCATTTCTGCTTAGAATTCTAAAGATATAGGATAGAAAAAAAAGTAATCAAATATTTAAAAGTAGACTTTTCTTTTACGACATCTAGTAATATTGACTTAATTTTGTATATTCTGCTTAAAATTTACTCGTAATAAATCATGAAATAGGTTGTTTATTCATATTTTATCAATAAATTTTAATAAATTTTTCAATAATTTTTTTTTATATTTTGCTCTTTAATACGGCTTTTTTTTTTCAACTTTTTAAAAAAGATGATTTACTGCGAACTTTTGCTAGCTAATTTTATAAAAATACAAATTCCAACCTTTTTTTTTTTTAACTTTAGGAAAAGTAATTAAAATCTGTCCACGATGGATTATCTTCGTCTAGCCACGTTCATCATCTCAGTTATTACGTGGTACTTATATGTATATATTTTTAATTGCTGTTTCTTCTTCTTCTCACTTCTTGCCTGAGGCGAAGCTAGTTTCACTTAATATGCAAATTACTCTTGGGTTGAAGATTATCTATAGAAAGTCATTTAATAAAGTCAATCAGCAGCAAAATTGTCTTCCTGAGGCTTAAACTAACAGAGAATTTGAGCAATTACGAAATTAAAAATAATTGTTCTCTAGATCAATACACAATAGAATCCTATATTACAGTTCGTTTTTAGACATTCCACAAAACTTTTATTTGCTATTCGTGCTTTTTTTTATAATTAATGATCGATCAGTTCAAATTCCGAGCAATTTAGAAACTGTGGATTTGTATATAAGAGCTGCTTAAAGCTGTTCTTAATTACTTAATTGTGAACTACAGAAAAACTTTTTAACTTAAGGGTTACGTCCATCCCTTTTGGATGCTATCTAGACATGTGAGATTATCTTTTTGAAAAAGCTTGACAAAAAAATGTAAATAAAAATTAGGCAAAAATGACAACTAGCATATTTCCGTAAGATTTACGATCTTAATGAAATTAGCGTATTATTACTGACAATACTTCTAATGCTTATTACTATTACTTTTTGCTATTTAGAGCTAATTTAATTAATTTTAATCTTATGACGAATAATATCGATTACTTACAGTTCGATTAATATCGAAGGTACCGATTGAATGTTAAAGTAAAATTTGCAGATAAAAAAGTTTATGAGTTCTGGTAATGTACAATCATGATAAAGATAAAGATCATGTAACTTTTTTTTCAATGTATGGAAAGCAAGTTGTTGGCTTAAAGCAAGTTGTTTTTCCATATTGCTTTTCATTTGCCAGTTTAATTTAATATTTACTTTTACTTTTATTTTATTCTTCCGAAAGAAAATGCACTCATCAAAAGCATTGAGTTTAGCCTTTCAGAAGCTCGTAAACATTAAGATTTACGAGGAAAGAAAATGCAATTGTGCGAAAATAGTTAATGTAAAGGTTTGAAGTTAAAATCCAGTCATTGGTTGGCGTATGCAAACAAATTTTTCATTAAAATTAAATTTAATTGTGTAACAAGAGTGGATTGGATTAACAACTGACTGTGGTAGTGTTGGAAAATATCCAACACGGTCAATTTTTCCTTCATGAAGAATCTCTTGGTGAGCTTTGATCTATGGCAGGGAGCCAGATCCTTCTGGAACAGTCCGTCACCGAAAGGAAACAGCCTCTGCATAGTTGGGATCAGTTTCGCCTGTTGCACGTCGACGTACATCATGCTATCCATCATTCCTTCAAAGGGGTAAAGGGTCTCTGGTCCGTAAGCTGTGGAACATCCCCAAAATGTCTGCTTAGGTGTCTGCTGGATGTGCTGAGGTCGAAGAGGCTCCCCAGGTGAGATCCAGACGAAATTGGGCTTGTACCCGTGAAATTCAAAATGTGTTCCGTCAGAAAAAAAATCCCTTTCCTCCATTGTTTCACAGTCCAGTCTTTGTATTCCTTTGCACAGGACAACCTTTTTTTCTTCATGGTGGATGTCAAGAGCTGCTTCTTGATAGGGCGGCGTGCGCGGCGGCCACACTCCAGAAGGTGACGGCGCACTGCCGAGGCGACAACATCGACCCAATGGGTTGTTAGTTCCTTTTCATGTCTCCGCTTGTATTTCTCGGGTCACTGACGATTATCCTTCGAAGCAGATCATCATTTCTTGGTGTTGTCTTCCTCTTACGGCCACACCTTTCTTTGCGCTGGATGTCCGTCGTTCCAGTCTCGTCATGACACTGAACAATGCGGATTTTTCCGTCGATTTTCCCACATCACTACTTTGGCTATTAACCGAACCGTCATTGAAGTGTTTTTCCTCAAAGCAACAATTTTAGACTTTTTCGAGATATAATATTCATTTTGAAAAACTTTCTTAAAAAAATACGATGAAGCAGGAAGATATTTACTCGAGCTCTGGAAGTAGAATGAGATGGAAAACGCAGTGGCAATAGAAACTAATCATACTCAACTCTAGGCAAGCAATAGAATAGACTTAGTCTATTCAAGAAAGACTCTCTTTTCAGTAAATCCAGATATGCACAGCCGAGCTCAAAACGTTTGAAAACAGTGAAAAATGAATATTTCAACCTTGTCCCAATTAATTTGCTCAGTACTGTATAATCAAATCTTTGCTTAGAAAGAACAAATCACGCGATATTATGGAAATTTTAATTTCGTAATTAAATCATAAGCTAATTAAGTAAATTAAATTAAATTTAAATGAAGCTTTAAAAGATTAGTAAATTTACGTGCAATTATCAGACCTCTAGAGTAGAACTATTGGTGTTCTACGAAAAATTACAAACATAGCATAAAAGGAAATCTTGAAAGTTCCCAAAAATAGTAAATTAAGAAAGTTAAATTAGTTTAGTTAGATCTAAATGGTTAAAAGAATATCTTTTTAAGTGAGCAAACGAGTTTCAGGTATAATGGGGGGAGGGATTTCTTATAATTGTAATGGATCCTAATTATCTCCTGTGAGCGCAATTTCCATTAAATTAAAGGGTAACTAACTTTGGATAACTTAATTTTTTTATCTTCTTTATTCAGATACGTTCCTTCAGGGTAGCTTGTCTACTGCATTAAAAAACAAGACAATTCATATTTTTGCTATAAACACAAAAAAGAAGTGATCAGTACAATTATTGAGAAAGAAGAATTACCTTATAAGGAAATAAAAGGTTCACTTAGTTGATCCTGGAATTCATTGCTGCAGAAAGCAATATGGCGGCATTTTAAGAAGAGGTTACTGTAAGGCCGTCATAGCCAAAGTAGAAGTGTAATTTGGAACGTTTTCCACTATTTTAAGAGGCAGGGTGATGGAATTTGTACAGTATTTCTGAATTATTAGGAAGAAGACCTGCAAATTTGACCCATTTGTCGGTAGAGAATTGTTAACGACCGAAAATCGATGGGAGCTGCAATGGACGAGATCCTGTATTTTTTCCTCGCCCGCGCATTTCATTTTCCACGTCTGAAGCCTTTTGGATATGGATGTTATTTAAAAAAAATGTTAATAATATAAAAATAATAATAACCGTACAGGGGTACGTTAAAGATGCAAAGAATAAAAAAAAATCGAAAATCTTATTCTCTTCTACTTTGATTTGCAGAAATATAGGAATTAGTTACGATTCTTTGCTATAGATGTCACTGAGAATACATGGAAGTACGTAATGTATAACCTACGATGTTCATCTTCTTTCAACTGTCGTAATTAATCAAACGCTATTAAAATGACACTATATTGATTGGAAACCCAAAACTCGTTTATTCAAGCCGTTATATTTCAAGGATCAAGGAAACATTTCAAGCGATATTCACTTTGAGTTTGTATTTCTACACCCCTCTTTTACACCTTACTCTTGAGTCTCTTGAGTAAATGGCGATATTGGGGAAATATATTCGTTCTGAGCTTTTAGATAAACTCAAATTTTGTCCAATTGCTATAATTTTTCGATAATAATAGTCAACGGTCACCTAAAACCGGAAGTGGTTAGACCAAATTTTTCTCAGGCCATGGGGAGTCCTAAGAGGTATGATTCTTGAAATTCGATTTCTCCGTGGAGGAGATTAACAGTCACACACAAAGATTCGAAGATTCTAGTATCTTTTTCCTATGGGGTTCGGTAAAAATAAACGAAAACGACGGAAGGCGCAATTTTTAAACTTTGCAAAAAGATTCCTGATTAAAAATTGATATAAAAGACTTTTTAATTCATTAAACACTTTTTGCCACGTTCAAAACATTTACTCCTTCCTTCTCTTCCTTCTTTTTCTAATTACAACAGTCAATTAATTTCATTTAATCTAATCAGTGAAGTGTTTTAAAGAAGCTGCAGAATGCTTCCATCTTGGGACGGACTATTTGATAGAAATTAAGAAATAATATGTACCTTATTTACTGTAAATCATTTAAACTACGTAATGTTTTAGTTTTGTGTTTTTTCTGTAACACGAATTATGATAAGCTTATGGTGATTGGGTTTCAATCAGACATTGGTACCTACGATTCAGATACTTTATTTTTTTAACAATTGTTTATCTTTAACATAACGTGTTATTTATTTGAGTCGCCATTCTCGAGAAAGACTGCTGAAATTGGAGCCTCCTTCACGTGATTTGTTAGACTTGAAAACCATAAGCGTTCGATGCGAAGAACGTTTTTTCGGATAAAATAAAACAACAACAAGGCTTTAAAGCCGTAAATCTTAACTAATGTATAAAACGACCTCTAGGTTTTTCTTTTTCATTTTAGAAACAAAAGGAGATAGATTTTTCCTTTTACTAAGTCTTTGTTTTAATTAAGAACTGCAACTAAACTATTATGAAAAAATTATTGCATTCCTTGATTACAACAATAACTTAGAAAAAAAAATGAAAGAAATAGAACAGAACTAAAGTAATATCAGTACTTATTTCCTTCATAAAATCTTTCTTTTTCAAAGAATAAATGATTTTTTTTTATAAACAGAAATGGGTTGAAGTTGCTCAACTTTGATGAAGTTTTTGAAATTACAAATGGATCTAGCTTTATGGCTTTAATTTGAAATTTCTTATTTGATACGATGTTACAAATAAAATTCAAGTATGACTCAGTACAATCCATTTTTAGTTCAAAATATTAATAATAAATGCCTCTGTTATTTATTAAATAAATGTTAAGTGCACGTATTTTCAAAGATGGTATTAATTCTAATCTCTTTCATTGTTGGTGTAATTATCAATAATATTTTTTTTTTATTTACTGTTTTATTAATTCTTTAAATATAGAATTCATAAAAGAATATTGGGAAACCAATGTATATGATAAAACCAATACAATACTTAACTTTATTGGAAAATAATTTTAGCAAATAGGAAATTTTCCAGATATGGAAAAGTGAGTAACAATGTAATAGAAAATTAGTGAGTCTTAGCTTTTCGATTATCTTGCAGTTCTAATTGTGTAATGGGTATGCACTATTTTATTCAATCCCTTAAAGTTTCTTAAAACACGAAATCAGAAAACCTCTATGAAAATGAATATACTATGTTGAAATTGACACTTTTATAGTTATGCATATGATATGTTGAAAAATAAGTATCTAATATACAAATGTTTATTTTTTTTTGATTGGGCGTATGGCCGTGGGATACCCCATATGAGCTTTTATCCTTCTGGATTTCTCGCTGACAAAGGTCATAAATGGTGAAATTGTTGTTTTCCATTGTAAATTTTCACAATTCTTCATTGCCATAGATGGCGGAAGAAGAGAAAGATAAGACAAATGTAGGAAAGAAAGTAAGCATCCAAGCCGACGCCGGGATTCGAACCCAGGTACCGGCGTATCAACCTCGTGGCACACCGCCTTCTAATCCACTAGACCACGCCGGCACGGCACGGATGTTTATTACGAGTGTTCTTATTTAAGTTTAATTAAAAATAAAGTTAAACCTGAGTTATAAATAATTCTCAGTTATGCGTTATTTCCGCTTGAAATACTTATAAACCAGTTTTTACTGTATATGTGAGTAAAAGCTCAAGGAATGATAAAATATTAATTTGAAAAGTGAATAAACTTTTGAGTTACAATAAATAAGGAAGAAGATATGATAGTAAAAAATTATAAGAATCACTTTCAGAAGTCTAAAATAATTATCTCATCTATTTGATATTACTTTATATAGAGTAAATGTTTTTGATGACAGTGTTTTGTAGATGAAATAGGATCTTCTTCTAGATGTTTCTTCTAGGTTGGTTTTCTTTTTTTTTTTTAAGTTTTCCTAATCAATCATCAGAGGTCAAATTATACAGTTGTTACCAACTTTAGAGTAAAACTCGATCAAGGACGGGATAAAATTTAAACAAATTTAAACAAATTAAAAAAATAATTAGGACAGGTTTTTTTTTTTAAAAAAATTAAGCTCAATTTGAATTTGAATTGCATTTCGAAATAAAAAGATAAAAGATCTTTTTTTAAAAGTTTTTTTAGTAAAAAGAGCCTTAAAAACAAAAAATAAGATCGTTGACTTTCATGCAACACTGTTGGATTCTTTTTAAGAATCATGAAATTCGTAATCTCTCATTTCGAACTCCCAGATACCGATTTTTATCAAAATAGGACAAAAATTACAAATTTATGAAAAGTGAGGCCATCATTTTGAATATAAAGCATAGAAAGTTGTTATTTTAAAAACTTTTTATTGTAAATTAAAGCATTTTTTTAAAAGTTATTTTATCAAATAACCAAGATAATATCTTTAAGCAAAATTGCCGTTGTTTTTGTTTAGCTACGAGTATTAGAAGCTGTCAGAAACAGATCATGTGCATTAAATCAGCACATTTTTCCAGAACGTTGGTCTCAAATAACACCTGCAAACTTTATACTAACTGGTATTTTTTTTAAAGGCCATTCTTTCGTAAAATGTAGATTATCAAATATAAATTTATAAATACTTCATTTAAAGCTGAATAATTATTACAATCGTTACATTGTTTATATATATATATATATTGTCTCTTAATAATATTCTACTTCAGTAATATTCTACGAACACAAAGAGCATTTCAAAACAAATTTATATTTACGATTTGCATTCAATGTAAAATTTAAATTTTTAAACTCCGAGCCTAATAACTTATTTAATAAGAAAGAGTTAAAATAAAATGAAAGAAATTAGATCGTATCAAAAAGTGAATACTTTTTTTTTTTGTTATAACCTGATGTATATTGTCAGGTCACGCATTGTCATTAATCATACTCAAAATAAAAGCAAAAAATATTTGAAAATTAAAGAAGTGATAGAATTAATATATTGCTGTTGTCTCCAAAATATCATTAAATAACAAAGAAAATTATAATTGACGTTCCAACTTTCGAATATCTGCAGAGGAAAATCCAAAAACAGTTCTTGGCTGATCGAAACCCATTAATAAAATTTTTCTAGCATTGAAATAATTGTTTCTTTGTGATAACATATTTTAATATTAATCATGAAATAGCATTTTTAGTCTCTTATCTTCTTGGGAAAAGCTTAATGTTTATCCAAATGAATAGAGTGTATTTTTATAAAATACTGTACATTTGTTGTTAAAACTGTTCAGATCTCAGTTTGTCGTGAATATAATTGATTTTTTGGTTGAGAGGTTCTTAACGTACATAATAAGATTTTTAATTTAATAACTGAAAAATATTTTATTAAAAATGCAGCCTTCTAGGATAAATATAGAATTTGGTTATCTGTAGAAGGTAGAGAGTCGTTTATTGGTCTTCATTCCATATCTATCCTTTAATAGTCGGAAGTTATCAGTAAATTATCAGGTTTCTAAAAAAAAAAATTATATAAAAAAACAATTTTTTTTAATATATCACGTTTTTAAGACGGACTAAAAAGTATAAAGTAATTAGTATAAAAAGTATAACGAAAACAAAATGCAATCCATACCATCTATAATTGAGATGATATGGATGGAGTGTATAATATCTTGCGCCCCACTTTTTTCATTATACTTTTTATACGTTCTTATTATACTAATTATTATTATGCTAATTATTTTATACTATTTAGTCTGTCTTAAAAACGTGGTAGGCCTATATTAAAAAAAATATTTTTTTAAATAATTATTTTCTGCTTTTTATATATGTAGTTGTGTATGCAGTTTTTCAATCGATTTTAAACATTTAATGCGAATTTAAATTTTAAACATGATAAATTAACAAAAAAAAAAAAAAAAGCGTCTGCCTTGCAATGCACGGCAACTCGGAGCAGACGCGCCGTGCGGCAGCGACCTGTTATCCGAAGAATTATAGTTCCCTAACTAACAGACAGACAAGAAAGCGAGTTAATATTGCATTGTCATCCATTTAAGAGCTATATTTAAAGTTTCAAGTTGCCAGCTCATCGGGAAGTTAGTTTAAAATCATTCGCAAAATTGGTACCGAACAAACAGACCGAGAAGAAAGCGAGCTAATAAAAACGTGTTGAAATAGTTTTCCAGTTATCTTGATAACTGACAGACAACTTTCTTGGACTAAAAGTTGAATTCTGAAATGTTGTATTTTAATCCATTCTCTCTTTGATATTAAGAGCTGTTAGAAAGATGGACGAAACTTATTTTTAAAAAAATAAGTGAAGCAAAACTTTTATATACATTTAATAGTTCTCTGTAATGTAAGTAGCAAATAGCGGCGATAAATTAACCTCAGTTTGATTCCGACTCAATTTAATCCACAAATTCGTGTTTGGTCGCGATAATAAGATTAAACATCAGTCTGAAAATCAATTCGAATTTCTAAGAACTAATCCATTTGTTATCTATATGTGTATTTATCTTTAGAAATAGAAAAAAGCAATAAGAAAAACATTTGATAAAGCAATAAAAAGTGAGAAAAACGCACAACAAATAAAATAACTGAGCTACTTTTGGAATATTTGACACCGGGAATCCAGGGCAGTCTGTTTTATATGAAGGACCATTTTTATGTTTATTTGTGTTTTGTATATATTCCTTTGATATCACTGGGCCAGTGTTGCAGCCACTGGGTGAATCCAGCTGAGAAAAGATAATAACCTCGAAACAGACTGTCCTGGATTCCCGATGTCAAATATTCCAAAAGTAGCTCAGCTATTTTATTTGTTTTGCGTTTTTATCACTTTTTATTGCTTTACGGTACCAAATGTTTTTCTTATTGCTTTTTTCTATTTCTAAAGATGAATACACATGTAGATAACAAATGGATTAGTTCTTAGAAATTCGAATTGATTTTCAGACTGATGTTTAATCTTATTATCGCGACCAAACACGAATTTGTGGATTAAATTGAGTCGGAATCAAACTGAGGCTAATTTATCGCCGCTATTTGTACAGATGTCGTTGAATACAGTCTCTTCAAACATTAATCAAACAACTAAGTTCGCGAAGTTCTTAAAACATTTATTAATGATGTGGTTGCCCGAAGTCACAACATTATTATTTAAAGAACATTTGAATTTCGATCAGAAGTAAATCCTGTAGTAGTTCAAAGCAAATAGATCGTGTTTGATGAATAAATGTAATTCTGATTTATTATTATTATTCACTGTTGTTAGTCTCTTAGTTTTGGAAAAGGAAGGAAGGATCGGATACTAAAAACATTCATTTTAAACAATACAATAACAATTTTCGGATCTCTTATATGAAATAAGCACTTGTCTCTGCTCATTCTGCAGAAAATGAACATGTCTGATACTATAGTGAACTTTTCAGTAACGATGTCTATGGTGGCTTTCTCTCTAGACAAAAATAAATAATGAAAAGCCGCTGTATAATAAAAAGTTAAGTCATTATTCTTATAACTTTTTTTTTTTACTATTTTTCACTAGTTTTGTTTTTAGTAGCCTGTAAATAACGTCAACATCATATTTAAATTCGAATACATATTAATATTTCTGCAACTTTACTAAAAATTTAGAGGAAAAAAATCATCTTCATTGCTAACAAGGAGCATTTATTTGTATATGCACTTATCAAAAGTTAAGTGGTTCAAGAAATGTAACTGAAAAAAAAAAAAAAAAAAAACCACACCGGAATGTGTAAATACAGTACATAGTTTGCATAGATCTCTCCGCTGGATCAATTTTAACTAATTCAATTAAAACCGATATTTAAATTCTAAATGTTTTATTTTATTCCCTAACATTGTTAATTTAATCACTGTAATTAAATATAAATACGCTTGATTATTTTTTAAAATAAAGAATAACAATTTTCCTCTTAGCTAAAAAACTTGAGACATCACAAGCATTTGTGCACCTCAAATTCAGTTCTTACTTTTGCCACTATTTTACTTCATGAGCGTTAGATGCGATCTATGCCTTAATAAATTTATGGAAAGATACATAAGTTTTTATGATAAAAAGTTTTAAACTCTTTTTCTTTGTCGATTTCACTTTTTTTTCTTTTGGTCGGTTTTTCTTTTTAATTAAATTCACAGAGGATAAAAATTGCTTATGAAAAAAATTGCGAGGCAAAACTCATTCAGAGGAAAAAAGTGATTTTTTTTTTTCATTTTCTTTTGAATCCTAAAACTGTTAACTTTTTTTATCATTCCTTTCATTCTTTCTTTATATTCTAATTCTGCCAATCAAAGATGTCATTGAGAAATTTAGTAGCAATAATCAAATTTAATTGCAAATCAAAGTTAATTGAAAGACTTTTTCCATTAAAAAACCACACTCACTCATTTATTTATCAGCACACTTATTCTTCAGTGTAAATAGATGTGTGTAGTATGAAAAATTCTAATGAAGTTTCTGCACTGGAGTTTCTGTATATTTGTAATGAGGTCCTTGGGGTATTTTGCCAGTTCTTCCTAACAGTCATTTACCTATCTGAAGGTTCTTTTTCCTTTTCCAAATAAATCCGAGAGGGGATCCTTTTTTCATAATCTCAGCGAATAAAAGAGTTGGCTCTAAACGTTGAGCGCGAAATTAATTTCTTAACGCCAGGGGAGAGTGCTTTTTCAAGTCGGTAAAGAAAACACAAACGTTCGATACCCGTCTCTTTTGCAGTGAATGCTGATGACTAGATCACGTGACTTTCCCTGACGTGAATCCAACACCCGCTGAGTTGAGGCTCTTGCGGCTTTCAGGTAATAATCTCCTGAAAGAAATGAACACAATCACTGTCTTTGTTTCTTTAGCTTTAATTATATTGTTGCCTAAAAGTTAGATTATAAACATAGAACTTGAAACCAAAAGACTTTAAAATTTGGAACAAAGAGATAACTTGCACATTAGATTTTATGTACAAAGAACACGAACAAAGAATAAAAATTGCTCTATAATAACAATATTATATTTGTCTCAAAGTCTAAGATAAAGTCTAAGGTAAGGTAAGGTAAGCAAATGCTGAAGTTAATCATATCAACATTTGATAATTGTGACATAAAGGATTATTTGAACGAGAGCTATCTTTGGATTAAGAGTTTTAGGGATTTTTTTGTTTCAGTAAGTTAAGAAATTTAGTAGTAACACTGTCATCGTTCAAAGTAAAGGTCCCTTTGAATTATTACTAAAGACAATATTTTGCAGGTGAATTTTCGAAATCACTGTTCAATAATTTTAGGTAATTTAGAATCTTATTGATACTTTACTAGAAGCCTCTAGATATCAATAAATCTTCAGCAAAATCACGTTAAAGAAAATAAGCTTAGAGTTTTCTGATATCTTTATTCATAGCAACGTATAGCTAGTTTCCCTTAAATTGAAGATAAAGGATTATAGCAAGACTTTCTGCTTTTCCTTAAAACGAACTCTCCTCAAAAATGTATTTTTAAATCATCAGGATATTGTTTCGTGTTAGTCTTAACTAAAACTCGTGCTTATGATGTATCTGATTTCAAAATCTACATGATTATCAAAATTCTTTACTATTGGTATATATATATAAAAAATCAAGTCTGAACGATACGAATAAAATCAACGAATAATAAATATTGTTTCAAGATTTCTATAAGAATGATCTCGAAAGATTCCGTAATGATATCAGGTAATTTAGAATTAGGTAATTTGAAATGTAACTTCGTTTAGTGTTTATCTCCTCTTTTAGATCTCTGCCTTTCTTGGTGAAATTGATATCATGAGTTAAAACCGTGTTTTTAGTTGCTTTATATTGCATTAGAACACAAAATAATCACGCAGAAAAAAAATTTGATTTCTGGATTTCAGCAAAACTGATATTTTAAGTGAATATAGTTTTCTGATTACATTCGTGTCAGACAAATAATAAAACTGTACTACTATCTTATTTAAGAAATATTTATTTAAGAAATTTAATGCAATACTAAATCTCTCTAAATTGTGCTACTTTAAGAAAGAAACAATTGTCACTAAAAATTGAAATGTTAATAATCTAACAATTTGGTATTTAATTTTTAAATCGAATTAATGAGATTCGTTTGGTAGCATTTTTATTTGAATATTTAACTTTTATAAGGTAACTTTTAAAGTAGTATTTGAAATTGATTTTTGATTCTTGACATTTAAAAGTACATATTTCGACTGTCCAAAACTAAACAAATTTAAACTGAAGTAAATCAATTCTTAAAAGGTGTCATATTACGGCGAAATTTTCTCAGGCCATATTTTTGATTTAAATATATTATATGACAGAAGTAATTGAAGCTCAAAGAATTGCTTGAAAACTTTGTAATTTACGAGTTATTATTTAATAAATAAGATTCCTCTAAATGACCTTATAAACAATAATAATTTCAAGTTTGTCAAAAAAGTCCTGTTGGTCGAAAATCTATCTTTAGGAAGAATTTACTGTAAAAATGTTCTGACAAGAATTTTGATTTGGAATTATTAAAACTTGAAGAAACGAAAGAATTTAATTTTTAATAAATCTGGATGTAAATATCATAATTTTAATAAGATGTTTTCCAAAACAGATTTAGAACAGAAATGCAGAACCAAAAAATGATGGTATTATTCGTTGAGGATTCAACAAAACTTTTAATTCCAGAAAATGTGGGCTGAAGATTTTAGTTTTTATCTAATCGTATATGGGAAGTATTCCCGAGAATGCATCTATATTATGATTGAAAAACCTTTTTTAATTTTTAGAAAGCATTCCTTTCATCATCATCATCATCATCTTCATCATCATCTTATTATTTGTCGTTATTATTATTATTATATAAAAGTTCGTATACATGGGTTTCGCCAGCTAAGACAATATAGCGGGTCAAGAACAAAAGCACAATGTTGCCAAATGTAAAAAAATATTATTATTGTTATTATTATTATTATTGGTAGTAGTAGTAGTATTCTGAGTTATGTTAAAATCTAAATGCTAATTTCTGTGTCATTATTTGGCTCACATTAGGAATTAAAATTGAATTCTGTAACGGGAAAGAGTGGCATTATCTTCATTATTTGAAAATACTACATTGTTATAAACTATCTAGTTTTTAATAAACTAAATACCAACAAACGAACTTTGGATCACTTTCTTTTCATTTAAATTTTCTTCTGTTAAAACCAGATTTGGTGTATATTCGAATTACTATAAGAATTAGTGGCACTATCGAGCTTTAGTATAATAATCTGCTCTAATTATTAACTAATTATTAGATGGATTAAAAAGCCTAATTAATATTTAACGAAAACTAAAAATTAGATCGATTTTCATTTTTGATTATAAATTTCAATTTAAAGGTATACTCGTCTTTGGATTTGTCCCCGCCTTTAGAAATTTATCCAGTCTTTCTTTTGATGAAAGTAAAAGTAAGTTTGCATGAGAAAACTTAATTTGTTATATGTGGAGACGGAATGTAGACTATTTTTTTATTATAAGAATATTTAATAAAATTAGAGTTGTAGTTAATTTCGATTTAAAGAAATCACTCAAATTTTGGTAAACTTGATTTTAAGAATACGCGGTGATGTGCTAGGTTTTTTTGGCGGTCCACAGCAATTTGCCGTCCTAAAACCTGAGGGTTGACCCTTTAAGACCCGCCCGGGGTCGAAGCTCCAGTCGCTCAGCCGCGTTATTGAATATATATACGGTGGTTTGGCAACGGCAGATGGACACTTTCCTATGGCTCTAAGCGAACAAACCAGAATGTTGAAGTTCATGTATAGATTTTTTTTAAGTTAATTTATTCGTTGCTTGGTGATACTATGTTACCATAGCTGGACTTTTAGCACTATGATTGAAATTGACCCTAACTAGAAAATAAAATGAAAAATGTTTTGATTTACACGCTTTTAATTAATTATAGTCATACCGTATTTCTAACTTTTCATGACGACCTACAATTATGGACTGAAATATTATTTGCGGTCAATTTTGCATTATTAATTCCTGTGTTGTAAGTAATTAAACATTTTTAATTAGCTTCAGATTTGCAGGAGTTAGGGAGTAACGTTCAAGTATAAAGAATTCTCAGATGCTGAGACTAGGATGCATATAATTTCAGTCATAATATTATATGCTACCGATAAAGTAAGTTGTCCGAATTAAATAAGATTCACCGTAATTGATATAAAATAATATGATTTAAATCTAGTTAAAATGTGTTAAATACTTATACCAATGTAAAATTTACGTACTTACCACTAATTAACACAGAAGGAAAAGTAAACATTCAATAATTATTGCTCTCGTGAAAGCAATATTTTAATTTTTTTTAAGCAAATCTGTGATTTACTATAAAGAATATAATCCAGATTTCCTTGAAAAAAATGAAAATATTTTGTAAAGAAAATACAAAAAAAAAAAGCACAGAAATAAGTTTCATAAAGTTTGAAATTTACTTCATTTTTACTGAGACGAGCAATAAGTTCTTTTGATCATTATTAAGCTAACACTGATATTAATGTGTGTCGCCGCGACATGAATAATGCTTATCAAAATTCATTGTTATGGTGATCTATCAGAAAGAAAGCACGCATCAATATTATTCTTAACCATGAACAAATGAGATGAACTAAGATCCAACTCTTTATAAAAAGACTGAACTTTATTAAACTATTCCTTAGCAATTTGTAGATAAAATTCATTCTTTGCAGTAATATTCTTGAAATGTTTATTGTCATGTATATTCAGTGATCCGGAAGAAAGGAACTGCCGTGTCTATCTGTGTAATTGTGTGTGTATGTAAAGAACGCCTAACCGGGAGTCAGAACCCATGAGTCATATCTCGTTGGACTCCCTAAGTCCTGGAGGTTTGAGAAACTTTCGATTTTAGGTGGTCATTGACCAGGTCAGAAAAGTAGTGGTAATTGTACGATATTGGGGTTTATTTAAACTGAATCAACTATGCTGAGAACGAATATGATACTTTCGACTCAATATGGTCTTTAGCTACATATTCAGTGTTGCCCCAATGGTGCAAAATGAACTCAACCAAATCAGACATCGATTGAAATTGTTCTTGACCCTTGAATTACAACGGCTTGAATAAATGAGTTTTGCACGCCAATCTAAAATAGTGTCATTTTTGACAACGGAAGCATTTGATAGATGCAAATTGCCACTTTGTTCTGTACTTAGTATTAAACTGGGAATTGATTTGTTTAATTGTAATTCACTAGTAGATTACAACACGCACTTTTTTGCTTTTTAATCCAACTTTCCTAGTAAAGTAAGGCTCATAAAATACGTTTCTATGTTAAGGGCGTATGTAATTGTGAAGATATATTATAATTCTGTCTGCGTGAAGATATATTATCATGAGTCGATCTTATTGAAACTTAGCATGCATAGTTACGGACAAAAGATGGTCCTTATTCCTGTACATGAACATTTTTCGTATTGGTCCTTGAGAGTTTGACGGTGATAAAAATCATCCTTATAAAAAGTATTAGAGCTGAAATAATCAATTTCAATCGATGTATTCATATGAACACTATACAATGAATCCTTTGAATAATTCAATATTTTGCACCATATTAAAATTAATTGGATTTAGTCAAGTTAAATAATTAATGAAAACTTAATTTCTTTTTCAGAAAATGGAAAAAATATCGACTGTTTATACTTAACAACTGTTATAATTCACAAATAAAGATGTTTTTTTTTATTATTATTTTCAAGATTATAAAAAAAAAAAAAAATTAAACGTTTTAAGAAAAGTTTGGCTTCATGTTTTTTGTGTTTAATACTTATTGTTCTGAATTTAAGTTTGTCTGGAAAAAAATTGCCTAAAATATTCTGTAAGGAGAACAATCAAGAGTTATGACCACTAGATTTTCCTTATAACAAAGCCGCGCGGTTGGCGTTGTTGCTATGACATTGGTCTATGAGTACCGAGGTCCGGTTCTTATTTGGGTTTTGTGATGGTGGACGATCCGCGCTGGGCAGGTTTTCTCAGGATTCTCCCGTTTCCGCTGCACTTCTCCCACCATTCTTTCTCAGTCTTTCTCTCCGTCTGTCCTTATTTCCGTGGGATAGTACAATAGACCAACGGTCGCGGTGTTCGTCTTCCCTGCCATAACTCACCACAAAAAAAAAAATCCTCAAAAAAAAAACAACCCATTAATGAACTTGGTAAGAAAATCTATAAAATGCACAAAAACCATCTTTATTATTTACAATTAATGAACTTCTTATAGTAAAACGAATCCGCTGATAATGAAGTGTAATTTTTATATACAATAAAACCTCGTTAAGTCGTCACCCGGATAAGTCGTCACTCCGTTTAAGTCGTCGTTTTCCTTTGGTCCCGACAAGGTCTCATACACAATAATGTAAAATAACCCTTTTTTACACGTCACCAAATTTAATTCTACTCCGGATAACTCGTCACCCTCAAAAATGGCCAAAAGCATCTTTCTTCTCCATTTTACATGCCATTGTGTTGTCTTATCAGCCCCACCCCTTCACTTTAAGAAAGCCAAGCCTTTACGGGAAATTTTCGACCACGCCTGTCACTTCATTCCTTTCCTACCCCTTCGGGTTTTTGGAATCTCGCTGCTAATCATTCAAAGCACACTTCTTGATGCGACTCTGTCGAGTGTGGACGTTTTTCTTGACTGCTCCTGAGTGTGACTTCATTTCATAGCGAGTAAGCCCCGCTATAAGGGCTATTTTTTTCTTTTGCAATTTCGTGGTTCGATTACGTTTTTAACATGCTAGGGAAACGAAAACTTACCTCGTTATCTTTTAAAGAAAAAAAAAGACTGAATTGCACTTTTTGAAAAATCAGATGTTTCGAAAACAGCTTTTGCCAAAGAACACCATATTCCCAGGACTACCTTAAACGATATTCTTTCATCGAAACAAGTAATTGAAGAAGCTGACTGCAAAGATAAAAGAAAGAGAATGAGAAAATCGAAGTTTGACGAGATCGAGGAGGTTTTAATTCGATGGCTAAAACATGCCAGATCGCAAAATGTGCCTATTTCTGCCGTGATTCTCAAAGAAAAAGCCAAGGAAATTGCTAAGCAATTGAACATTGAAGATTTCGGCGGCAGCAATGGTTGCCTGGAACGTTTCAAAGACAGACATTGCCTTTCTTTTAAAACGATTAAAATGTGGTAACTATTAAAAGTGGTTTTTTTATTATTTTCCACTCATTCATTTGCATGTATTGATTTCTGAAAATCTTGTTTTTCTCACCGAATCCTATAGCAATTCATGAAAATACTGTATTTCAGTGGGTTTTTTTTTTTTTTCAAAAATTCCCATTCCACCTAAGTCGTCACTCCGCTTAAGTCGTCAAAAATGTTTGGTCCCTTGAGTTACGACTTAACGAGGTTTTATTGTATATCATAATTATTAATAGTACGAGTATCGGTACCAAATTAAAGACGAAGAAGTTTCGAAAGAGGCCACGATAAAATGCTCTACTAATTTAAATATTTTGAATTAAAGTCATAAAAAAATATTATTTATTTTCAAAATATTATTCCTTACGTAATATTTCTTTTTACAGCAGATATGCAGATGATTTACAATTGGTCATTGATACGAAACAAATTACTGAACTGATTAGGGAACTTTTATAGCATTATTCTGACATCCAGTTCAATGTAGAAGAAGAAAACAAAATGGTTTTATTTCTTTTTTTAGGCGTTGGCATTCAAAGAACATCCTTTACTATTATTGCCAGTGTATACAGGAAACTTTGCTCTAAAAATCATATACTCAGATATGATTCTAATGTAACCAGATCACAAAAAAGAAATATTATGTCTACGATAGTGAACAGGACCTTTAAGTATTGTTCTATGGGTTAATAAATTCAACAAAGAGTTAAGCGAATGTATAAATATTTTGTAAAAAAAAAAAAAAAAGTTAACCTAAATCTTTCATTAATTCTATTAAAAAAGATACGATGAATAATATTTATAATCCTAAAGAAGGTACAGTTAATAATTTCAAAGGAATAATTTTATAGTTTGCTCATAACTTATTGCTCGCAATTAGAAAAAAGATGTAAAAAGATATTCAAAACCCATACTGCAGTAATTTTTAGAGCGATTTTAATAAAATTAAAAATTTCAGAAAAAAAAAGTTTCCCATCCGTGATAGTTAAGAGTGCAAATCTTTTAGTCTTGTGCATTTCTGATTTTTTTTAGGAAAAAAGAAACAAGTTAATAATATTGTTTATGGAATAAAAATGTTTATATCACAATTGTCTGTACATTGATCAATCTTCTAGAGATATTTCAACTAGGTTAAAGAAATCTTAAGAGCTCAAAAGACTGGTAATATTTATCAATATAATACTTCTAAACATTCATAGGACAATCAACACAAATTAGATTTTGACAATTCTTATATTTTAGCATCAAAGAAAATGAAATTAAGAGAACAGCTATTGAATCGTATTATATTTCTACATTTAAATACTATTGCAATAACACTCTGTCCAGCAAAAAGATTACATTTTACTTAAATATTGAAACCAAAAAATTATATTTTTAGGCCTATTTATTTTTCCTTAGCATTGAGACTATATCTGTTTTTATAAAAATAGTGTTACAGTAACCTATTTTATTTATTTTTTTAATTGAGTAGATATTTTTTATATTTTACCTTTGGTTTTATTTATTGTATCTTATTTTATTATAATTATTTCTTGTTGATCATATGTAATGTTCAAAATAGGTTTTAGTACTGTATTTATTTATTTTAATTTTTATTATAATTTTTTATTTTAAACTTTACTCTACATTGATTTATTGGATCTTTTTTATCCATGATCTCTTATACTAATTATATTATTTTATTTAAATAATAATAGATATCTCCTTGACTATATGTATTTTCATAAAAATCAACAAATGTTTCATTCTATCAATAGTTCTAGAAAGTAATCGAATAGGCTTCTTATTAGACACATCCATAAAGCAAATAAGAAAAAAAAAGCATCACCAAATCATTTGTCTTCTCACACTATATGTGGTGGGAATTTATTCTGATTTATGATCTGTGGGAGATAAAAGATAATACAGTTAATAAGGAAAAATCGATTTCAAACTACGCTTTAAATAGAGTTCAAGGTTTTGTATCTCGGAATTGAAATTAATAAACACGGCAAATCGATTTTTTTTCCTCCTATCAAAATAATAAACATTAGAATTTATTTGTTACATGAAAACAAATTGTTTAGTTTATGTTCTTTAGTTATATAATAAATAACATCTTTCTTGTAAATTCCTCCCAGCAAGAATGTCAAAATTACTTACTTCTTCACTTATTGCAGAGATATTAACATCTCTTAACTTTAACTATTCATTCCTTGCAGAAAGATCTTTACAACCAAAAGCATTTTTTTCAATATTTACTGATGTATTTAATGATCTACTTATCATTAATACCCTGTGGAACTTTCTAATTCAACGATTTAATTGTCGGTATAAATCGATTGACAAAGTAATGCTAATTCTGTTCTCGGTAATTCAGGTTGGAACTTATTGAACTTCAATATCATTTTAAAAATAAATATTTAGAGATTTCCCCTTTAATGAATGGATGCAAGAATTCAAAGCCATTAAGAAATGTCATAGAAAAAAACCGATATTGAAGTTTTGCTTAATTGTCTTCATCGGATTTTATCGATCAATCTATTGTTACTTTGTGATGCTGTAATAAAATATCAAATTATAAGATTTTATTTTCCTTCGGAACATTTATTCATTTCTTCAGATGAGCTTCAGAAATACCATAAAAAGTATTAAATTAATTTGCGATTATCTATTGATTCGCAATTTAGTATATTTCATTGTTTGAACTTCGTTTGTGTTTTGTTCCGTGTTTCACAGCTAGTGTTCCACTCACAAAGCCAATCAAAATGCCTTCCAATAATGACTTTAGTTTAGTATTTTATTCACATTAAAATAAAAAAAATCGCTTATTTTGCCTTGTAAAAATTTTAACAATTGAAAAAATTTAATCAAAGTATAAACAAAAGTGGCCAGAGCAAACTTTAATTGACTAACTTTGATTTGAAAAAAATTGAAAAAGATCTATAATCAATCCATTGCTTGTATACACTGATTTGTAGACTATAGATTGTAGTTGTAGACTATAGATAAATAGTTTAATCCTTAAGAATGATAGATTTATTTCATTACTGAAGAACTTAAGGATCAATCGGTTAACTGTTTCAGTTTTATTAGATTTTGTAAATATTATAAAAGTTTCTTCAATAAAGAATAACATAAAAGCGCAACAAAACTTAATAGTAAAGTTTCAAAAACGGAAAACTGTCTTAAGAAACAATTCTTTTTCTCAGAAGTAAATTTTTCTCACTGAAATCAGTTCTATGCATTCTCTGTATTCTGTTCTCCACTACTTTGTGAAATTTCTTTAGTTTCTGTTATGAGTATAGATGATAATTTTTTTCCACTTCCAAGCCAAGCTTTCACATTAGGGCTAAACATCTAATTTATAAAGTTTTCTTAAGACTGAAGCTAAGCTTAACGATAATAAAAAAGTTTACATTGTTTCTTTCAATAGACATACGCATCATTGGATGCATCTGTATTTTTGATATTCGACATGCTATTTCTAAATTCCTTTAGTTTCCTATAATTTTAAGATTAGTTGTTCATACTCCCAGTCCTGATCAGTATCCTGATCCAATAACATAGACTCTCTAGTTATAATGAATAGAAAAACTTGAGAGAATATCCTCATCAATGTATTTTGACATTTAACTAATCCAATTAATTGGCTTTTAATAACTTTGCTGTTAGATTTTAATCCTGTATCGGATTATCGAGATAAATCTGCATCAGAAATGAATCACAAATCTAAATATAATTATTTCATTATATATATAAAACTATTAATTTTAAAAATTAAAATTAATTTTTTTTAATAAGTATCATGTTTTTATTGTAAATATCTTTATTTTTAAGTGTGTTCTTGAACCATTTTTAACTTTTTATATGACACACGTTAATATATTATTCAATTATTCAATATATAAAACTATAGATTTTTTTTCCATAAGAAGATCATATCTACGTATGTTTTCTAGAATTTTTCCACTTATTAGAAATACTGCTTCAAGTATTTTAATAATAACATTTTCTCTTCCATTGTAAAAAAAAAAAATTTTTATTATAAAATACAATGGATTAAATATTTTTTTCTAAATGGAAAATTATAATTATTTAGTTCTCTTATTATTGCAGTGCTTTGAAAGCAATGTTCGATGCGGTAGACAATATTATTGCTTTTTCACAAAGGTCGTGTGCGTTGCATCAATATCCCTTCAGCTATTTTCTACTCTCTATTCTGATTTATGCAATTTGTACTCAACGCTCGGAATATGAATTGAAGGAAGATGAGTAAGATTCTAATATTTTAGTAATAAAAATATATTTTTTTTTTCTTTTTTACTTTCTGGTGGACGATAAAGAAACTTTGCACCCTGGTCTAAAATACCTCTCTGCACGATTCTATTTTTATGTTAAGGTTAAGTTGTCTGACGTTGCCATTCTTTGCAAATATAAAACCAAGCTTTGGAAATACGAGCATCCACAATGACTCCATGCGGAAAAATAGAAAAAGTAGATGAAGGATTTAGAAGCCCTGGGGACAGAAATAGAACAGATTCACGGCCTTAGATATTCTTACGATTTTACAGTTTCAAGAAAATCCATAGTTGAAGTAGTTCCAGTGAAATTTCACTAAAAAATATATATATTTTTTTAAAAAAAAAACTTTAGTAAATTTCGATTTTTTTTTTTTATTTAATTTTTAGGAACTAAATCCAATTCTTTTTTTCAAAATGATATTTTTTTATATATTATCTCAAATTATAATATTGAAATTAAGGAAATTTACTTTGTTTTATTTGAAGATACACCAAGTAACTATAAAAGAAAAAAAAGGCAATACTGGAGACAAGAAAAGAATTACGATGCAGTTAGCTAATTACTATTGTATTTTAGTATAAAAAGTAAAATTATTGATTAAAATTTCATTAAAATATAACGTAATTTTGTAATTAGTAAAAGGTATAGTGAAAAATACAGCGGTCCAATTACCTTATAGTGATTCAAATGAAAGATTAAATAAAGAGAAATGAATAGGCATCAAGAGTACGCTTTGTCCTCATACTTAAAATATTATTTTAGTTGCTAAGTTCTTTAATACTAATTACAGAATAAAACTAATAAGGAACACGTATAACTTTATTTTTAACCAATGTTTCTATAATTTTATTAATACAAAATTGGGAGAAGATGAGAAAGAGCTTTTAAATGAATTTGAAATAAGCAATTTTTAATCTCTGTGAATATTGAAAGCATCATTTAGAATTGTTTACTTGTATTAACTGTTTCAATCCTACTTCCCCTGTCAAGTTAAATTTACAGATATAAAAATTTCGAATTTGTAATGATTAACTATCAGCAATATGACAGAAAAAAAGAGTGTGAAATACCGTTGAAAGTTTAGAAATAGATTAAAGTGTGTTTCAGAAGTTTTCATGAAATCTTAATAATTGGAGCATTAAATGAATTAAAAAGTATACATAATATGTACAGAGTTCTTTTTAAGTGACAAAGTTAAAAGAATCGAAATGTTATCTGCACTGTGAATTACATTAATATATGTTTCTTTTTTAATTATATGATAAAGTCTCCTTAACATTATTAAGCTTCCATGCAGCTGAAAGTGATTGCGATTCATCAACAAGGGAAAAAATTGTTTAGTATTATCTAAAAGAAAGAGCTAAACTATAATGCCAATGTTTTCCTTTTTTCTTTTTCACTTTTTGGTTTTGAAGCTAATTGTTAAGGTGTTTTTTTTTTTCTTTCTTTTTTCTTTTATTGACTTTCAGGAAGAAAATTTTCCTTTAGAAAGGACAAACGTGAACTAAAGAATCAATCATATGAATTTTTTCGAAAGTGCCTATTATTTTTCTCCTGTTCGTTATTTCTCTGTCTGAATAAAGCAACTACAGATTGCAAGGTACAGGGGCTTCTCTACTTGGTTCCATTGCCCTTTTTTACAAAGAATATTACCTGCAGCATCTTAAGAAGTTATTGGGCTTAAAAAAAGGAAAACAACTCTCTTTTACTTACTTTTTAATTACTGATTTTTCTCAAATTAAATAGTTTTTGATATTTACATTTCCAGTTTTGACAAAATTTATTGACAAAATCCGTCCATGTTTGATTGTTTATTCGTAATTAACACATGCTCGCAATTTAATTATTTTTGTCATTTTAGGAAATTTTAATGAATGGAAAAAAAAGTAAGCATTTCCAGCAACTTTTATTGCTTTGCAACTCAAAGTTATCTATAAAAACAGCATTGGTAGGGATCCATTATTTTTGAGGAATATTACTCTTATTTTTTAGCTAAACTTTTCATAAATATTTGCACCAATATTTTTTACTTAAGTTTCGATCCAGAGTGGTGGTCATTGCACTCGATTAGAAAAGTATGTTACATTTTCTAGCTTTAAAATTTTTTTAAAGCTATTATTATTATTGCCATTATTATTAGCACTATATCAGTTTCGTCTATTATCTCGAAAAAACTTTTACATTTTATTTTCTAATTTAAGGCTGTAAGTAATTAAATTAGAAATTATATTTGTTTCCTTTTTTTTGTTTCCTTCTCATTAAAAATTAAATACACCATTGACAAATAAAAATTACTATGGGTCATTTTACTTCATATATTTCTTTCCAAATCTTAAACCAAGTTTTATTTTTAAAAAATCAAGAGATTTTATTTCTTTTTCTTTTTCTTTTTTTTTTTTTTAAATTTTTCTTTTCTTATTCAATCTCGATTCATTCTCAATATTCTTTTGTCACCAAAAGAAGATGATGTTGAAGCAAATAAATAACAAAGTTAATCTGTAATCTGTTAAGTCCCTTTTTATTAATTAAATAAAATCATACGCAAATAGACCGCAAGACTATTTCACTAATCTTAATAAAAATAAATAAAGCTAAAATCTTTGCTTTAATTTTCTATTATCCTTTTTCAAGTGAATAGTAACTGCTACAATGGAAATTAAATATTATAGATTTAACAATTTACCTTAGAATATAAAATTTGGTTTTCAAAATGGAATGTTGTATTCAAATATTAATTCATTATAAAATAAATATAAATCATGTCAGTATTCGGTTCAAATATTTCGAATATCTTATCATCTATTAATGACATTGATGTATTAATCTATTCATCTATTAATTAATGATGAAGTGAGTCCCGTACCTCAATTGATAAAGAATTTGACTGGTGATTGGAGGAACCGGATTCTATCACCGGAAGTGGTCAAACTTTTCCCTTGGCTTTTTTCTCCTCCAAAGGGGGTCCAAGGGTTCATCCAACATCTACGCGAATTGGTTACCCGGGTTCTTCGGCGGGGGTTACAGGCGGCCGGGCGTCGACTAACAGTTCGACCTCAACTCAGTGCTTTTGGTCGTGAAACATTCAAGTCTTATCTCCCGCGATCCAAAAGGATCATAAATTGATTTGTAATGGAATACTCTAACTTTTAACTTTAACCAATATTTTATTAATATTTGAATTAATAATGGAATAAAAAGTGATTCATTTGGATATTTTATATCTAGATATATCTTATCTGGGATATTTGTAAAACGGAAATCTTTAGTGTTTTACTACAAATAAGATTGCTTTCTTTCTATTAAATAATATGAATCGTGGATTATATATATCATTTTTACTTATAAAATTGGCTTGAAGCCTAAATATATTTGCTAAATGCTTGATAACTTAGAACAAAGAACTTCTTCTTGGTCAAAATAAAAAAAAATATAAAAAGAAAAAAGTAAAAGTGATCAAATCTTACTTCCGTCAGTTTCACTTTATTTATCTTTGCTAATTAATTAGACTTTTATTAAGATTATTCCTGTTTTGAAAATAAAGGCCATCAATCATTCAAAATGAATGAATTTCTATTAAGAATCTTAGACTGAGTTCATTTGAAATGTGAAGCAAAACAACTTGGTGGAATATAAATTACCACAATGCATTAGTTTTAGTGTATTAAGTTTGAAAGACAATTTATCTTCGTTATTGTGTTCTTTCCAGGAACTTCAACATCAGAAAGTCAGTTGTCATAAGAAAAAAAAATATCTAATCCTGTAAATATAAGATCCATATGTTAGATTTAAGACACAAAACAAAAAAAAAAGTACATTTTAAGGTAATTAAAAAAACACAAATTTTAAAAGTTGATGCATTTATTGATGTTGAAATCGAGTATTAAATATATCACATTTATAAAAGAATAATGTACTGATACAAATTACAAACAAATAAGGAATCCAAATGTTATTGTGTTTTATTATGTTTATAAGTCTTCTGATCTTTATCAAGATCAGAAGACTTATATTCCTGTTTTGTCTAGGGACAAGTATCATTAAAATCTCATTAGCAACAATGACAACAATCGCAACAACAATCGCAATACTTGCGTCTTTCGCAACAATCACATTTATAATAAGCCAGGGCCGGCGCTAGAGGGTGGCGAACGGGACGACCGCCCCAGGTCCCACGCTTGTGGGGATCCCGCGCGTTGCCTTTATATTAATTCATCTGTTACAGAAAAAAAAAAAAATCGGAAACTAAGCGAGAGAAGAAATGCCCGGTGTGACGTGTCCGATTATGACCAGTAAAACCTAGTATGACTATGACGGGTCATGGGCCGGTGTCACATAACGTCAAGGGCCCCGCAAAATTCATCTTGCCCGAGGCCCCGTACCCTCCTAGCGCCGGCCCTGAATAAGCAAATTAAGGCAATATCAATTATTTTTTCATAGATGTATCAGAAGACGTTGCGAAGCATTGTGATTGATTTACTAATCGCTATCCCTACCTTGTTTATACGTAAATAAACTCTGAAATACATTTGAAAATTAGAGAGAAATAAGACTGAATGTTTGATAGTTAATAAATATATTTTATTCAAAAAAAATATTTTTAGACTATAATTTATTTGTTTTGGAACAATATTTTAGAACACCTATTATTATCTTTAGGGTATAAATATAAAAGGGATGAAAGTCTTATAATATTAATGTTGAAAATAGTCTTTGGGTAATTTATAAATTACGATGATTGCACTTATCTGTTATTAATCTATAAATTTAGATGAAATATTTTTGCTTTACGTAATGGCAAAAAACCACTGATCACTGATCAGTTTATTAACTAATTTTTCAAATCTTATATACCTATTTCTTTTTATAAGCCTTTTAAATAAGTCTAACATTACGTCTAAAAAACTTATTTAAATAAAAAAAAAATATCAACAGGGAATAATAACAACAATGAAAATAACAAGCGTTATTTATTGTTGTAGGCTTGAGTACGTTTGAATGTAAGCTTGCAATCAGTGTGATTTCCCTAGGAAACAGAAAAATCCCTGCAGTGAGATTTCAAGGTCTTAGTTACAGGAGGAGTACATTTCCTAATCAGTTAGAGGGAAATCCATAGAATACTTTCGTCAACAATCCTTTAGTTATATTTTAACTTTCAACTTCATACATTATTGCAACATAAATCTGATATTTAAATAATACAGAAATTTTATTGTTTATTTTAATTGAATGTCTTAGGGTTTTTTTTTATGAATATATCAGAAAATTAATGAGTTATATTTTTATTTCAGATATTTGAAAAATTGGTTGAAAATTGTACTAAAAGCATTTAAGTATAATTTGAATAATCTTAAGTTAAGTCAGAGAATAAGTATATTTTAATTTACCAATATACGCCAAAACAGCCTGTATTTTAGGAAGTTTGTCTGTTTTAGGCTTCTGATACTTGTATTCCGCTTTGTCCGTCCGTCTGTGGACAAGTATCATTAAAATCTCATTAAATTATCATTAAGCACAACAATCACAACAATCGCAACAATTGCGCCTTTTGCATTCGCAGCAATCACATTTATAATAATAAGGAAATTAAAGCAATAATTTAACATTCATTGATTGATTAGCCAACTCCAGCTCTTGTCATTTCTGCCATCAAGCGCCGCGCTGACCAGTAGAGATGAGCCAAAAGATAAAATCCAGTCTCTGTCGTCGAGTTTCGAATTTCCTCCAATTCTTTACAGCTACACAGATGCTCCATATTCATAGGGGGTTGGCCGTACAGAGTACATTCTTCAGATGGAAGGACGCCTATTTTATGTAGGTGAGACGTTTATGTTTTTTCCATCGACAGCTCTTCTATGTTCCATTTCTGTAAATCTATCACCGCTAAGTTAACTCTAGCCTTGACAGATTGCAGTGATGATATTGCTTCTGGCTGTGGAAGGGATGCTCCAAGTTTAGCAAGTATATCTGCTCGGTCATTACCTTGTATACCCACATGGCTTGCAGCACCATCGTCCATCCTTGCCTTTTTAATAAACTTAATTTTTTCCTACACCTAATAGTAAGGTGTCAGTGATGTGATTACAGGCGAGAGCCTGAATGGCGGCCTTAGAGTCTACAAATAATTATTGTGTATTTTAGTATCTGCTAATATTTCCGTTACTTTTTCAATCGTTGCAATTTCACCGTCAAAATTACTTGATGGTGCGCCTATAGCAAAATAACCTTCAAATAACTTGCAGCTGTATCCTGCTCCCGTTACGCCTGATCCTGGATAGGAGGATCCATCAGTGTAGGGACATGCAGCCACTTATGTTCAGGGTACCTTGTATGAATCGTTTCCAATGTTGCTTGTCTTAATTCCTCTGTTAGGGAGAGCAATTTAGGTGTATTGTGCTGCACTAACTGTAACTCTGCTGTCGATAGACCTAAGAGGATTTTCGAAAATAAAGGGGGATTCATCAATTCTCCGAATTGTATATTGTATTTCCGTGCGATATCTTCAGTCTTAACCAATGGAGTTTTTTTGTGTTTTTATCCTACTATTAGCTGGGCGATATGTTTTCCAAAAAGCTGGGCGGGTACACATCATTCTTGCCCATGTTTTTAATATCACTTTTTCTCGTCTAGCTTCCAAAGATTCAACTCCAGTTTGTATTTCCAGAGCTTTAATAGGTGTAGATTTGGTTCCTCCGGTTATTATTCTTAAGGCTATATTTTGCACTTTATCTAGTTTAGTAAGTTGTATTTTACTAGCTGTTGTGAGTAATTCTCCTCCATATTCCATGACCGGTCGCACATAGCTTTTGTACGTTGATGTTAGTACTTCTTGTGTTGCTCCCCACTTCAAGCTGCTTTCCCTGATAGCAAAGTTTTACTCCTTGTTTTTTTGTGGATAGGGTGAAGATTTGATAATTAGTTTTTTTCAGTATTTATTATCATTGCATTATTATCAACATAAATTACATATCAGAAGCCGTTGCGAAGCATTGTGATATGTCTACTAATCGCTATCCCTACCTTGTTTATTTCAGTGATCATACTTTTTATATAATAAGAGAGAAGGTAATATTTCATACTACTTCATATTTCAGCTCAGTTTGTCTTTTGAGCCTATAATCTGATGATATGGAGAAATAGAAAATATTGTGAATAAAATATTCACAAACTTCACGGACTTCCCTGTAGAACAACAGGGGCAGTTTACTATTCCTGTGCTTCTGTTCTTCCTTCAAGTCGCTATAAGAAAGAATCACTGAAATCTTTGGAATCAGATTTTGGACTAAGCCTATAGAAATTCTGTTATGAGGTATTGAATTTTCGCTCCGAAACCACTAGATTTCTTATTTAAAATTTAGGCATTTATTACACATAAATTATGCATTGCTGAAGACGTCCTATCCAGAAACAAAAACTATTTCTCTATTCTTTTTTTATTTTTATTTCTACCTCAATTTCTATATAACTAAAAAAGGGGAAATTTTCCTCTTTTGAAGCAAGGACCGAAACAAAAAATAAATAAATAAATAATTTGTTATTCGAGACTTAGTTCTTCTGTATGAATAAACTTCTTCGAGTTTTCAAATATTTTGTGAAAAATATGTTGGAAAATCATTGGAAGCTTTTGGCTAACGAAACCTTTTAAATTCATTGATTATAATCGTAATTAAAGTTGGCCCATTAAATAAGGTTTTTCAACTGCAAATGTGAATAAAGTAATAACATCCTCACCGTGTTCTAACCCGTAATTATGGAAATGATTGACAATGATTACTTGAATGGGAAAGGTTGAGTTGACATGTTTTATCACGCAAATTTCTTGATGCTAGATACGAAAATCTATAAAAACCCAACACAGGATGACACGGATTAAAAAGCTGAATGCAGAAATAGTCTAAAGGAAATTATCTACAAGATCATTTCGAAAAATGGCTAATTCCATTCACAACATTAGTAGTAAGTAATAAATCAGTTTTCTCTGGATTCGGATAGTTTTGAAGACATCTTTCAAGTATTATTCTACATACATTTGAACAGACTTTTTTCTTATCCTACGTTTGTTTAGAGTAATTATAAGACAAAGACAAATCACCAAATTCCTCTATTAAGTTAATATTAGCTGTTGAAGAAATGCAGGGAAAACTGTCTCGATCTAAACTATAGTTTCAGTATTGATTTTATCTTTTTTTCTTTAAAGTATTAGTCAATTATATAAAAAAGTTAATATTAATTTAATATTATGAAATAATTAAAAATTTTACAGCTTAACAATCTAAAATAAAAATCTGGGATATCTTATATCTTTAGATAAAACTTTTTTATTATTATTATTATTTCTATTAAACTCATTTTTTAATAATAAAACTTGATCGATTTTGTTCAATAAAACAAAGTTTCATGAAGTTTCCAGATCCTGTAAAAAAACAAATGAAAATTTGTATATGTACTAAACCTTAAACTCTCCTGTCTTTGAAGGTACTACTACTGAAATTTTACTTTATGAATGGCTTATTTTGCTTCTCATTATTAATATGGCTTATTTTATATCAACGCGCTAATCTCAGGAACTACCAGTCCGAATTGAAAAATTCTTTTTGCGTTAGATAACCCGTTTATTGAGGAAGGTTATAGGCTATAACATCCCGCTACGATCAATAGGAGCGGAGCAGTAAACATAAACGTCAACCAACAGGTGCGGCGGCGGTGGCAGGGCGGCTTGGCCGCATGACGAGAACCGAATTTAACGCGGGTGACACCGCGGGGCACAGCTCATTATTAATATTTATAATTCTTAATGCAGCTTTGTGCAGTCTAGAATACTGTAATAAAAAAAGAAATTGGCGAATTTTACTTTGATCAGTTAGAATAAAAAAAGAATTCTTTTTGTTTTTGTTTTAAGTTTCGGCTGTAATTTTTTTTCAAAAGAAATCACTTTAAATGATGTAAGTGAAAGAAGTTATTCACTTAAGTTGATAATTGAACACAGCACCATTGTTCAAAAAAGGTGATTCTTATTTTACTCCCTAGCATCTATAATTGGTGGGTCATCTATAATTTGTGTGACTTTTGATATTAGATAATATAAACAGTTCTAAATGAGGAAGATACACTGTAGGAGGCACCGCCTTCGCTTCAAGAGCAAATCGCGGGGGTGGATTTCCATTTGTCATATGTTACTCGGCAGGAGGCATCTCATTTGCACTCTTTTTTTATACATGTTACCTGGCAACGAAGGTTTCTCAGCAAATCCTTTTCATGCCTTCATACAACCATCTGCGGAATTACCATCAAATCTTGACCTCTTGACCTAAGGCTAAAGTGCATAGCATATCCTCTTCCGGCCAGTTTCAAGTGAAACGTAGCAACGCCATGCGATGCACTTGAAATTAAAATTTATGAATGAAGCCGCTAGAATTAATCTGCGCTTGTTAAAAGGACAGGATTTCAATATTTAGATCAAGAGTTTTCAACCTTTTTTTTTTGACCACAGGATCCCAGGTGATTTGAAAACCCGTAACAACTCCCCCACTATTGAGTTTTCCGTTTTAAGGAAATTAATTATTATTCTGATATTTTTTAGAAAACCGAATTTAACTTAACTTTTAAACGCATATGCATTTCTAATATAAATAACAAGAAATTAAAAAAGTATTTTTTTTTTTTTTTTTTTTTTTTTTAAGTAAAGTTTTTCATAGTTTTTCTTTTGTATGTAGAAAACATAAATTACTACTAAATTCGGGGTCGGTAATAATGGAGGACTTTTTATTTATTTATTAGAAAGGTCCATGAGTACACTAGTACTCCGGCCGCTAGGCCCATTGTACAGACCCGAGAAATTAGCATTCGCCATAGACAACCGGAAGGAGAGAAAAAGAAGAAGACAAGGTAAGAAAGGAAATATTCCTGCCAGCCTCGGGATTCGAGCGTGTAAAATTCCGGCATATCAATCATGCATTTAGTCCAAAACACTCGGCAAAGCCTGAACATCTAAGAGAATGTTAGGAAAAAGTTCTTATTAGTTATAATTTTACTAAAAATGAATCTGCAAAGATGAAAAACTTACAAAATTTATCTGTAGTTTTTTTATTTTAATTTTATCTAATATCAGAAGATTCATATAACAAGAAAATTCTCAAGGAATTTAAATTAGTTTCTGTAAAATACGGTGCAATGTATTTATAATTTTGTTACCACTAATTAAACAAAAATCTGTGACATCAAATACGGTTGAATCACTGATTCATTTTGCGTCGGCCATTCCTGTAATGTACTGTATAAAGAAAATGTTCAGTGGCAAATGTTGAGTTTAAATGATTTAGTTTTACTAATCCATATTTCTTCTTTAAATCTCTTCTTCTGCTTATCATAATTAAAATAAAAACTACTTCTACTCTCGAAACATTAAAAAATTATATTTTTAATGCTAACGAATTTTCGAAAGCAAATTCCTTGCTTTCTTCTTCAAGTTTGTTTGATAACAATATGATTTCAGGTGAACTTACATTGCTTATACATAGTTATCAACAATC